>CANTUR010000718.1:175000-629136 GCA_947683625.1 Mallotus nudiflorus | reverse complement strand
TAATTATAGTTCGGGGGGTCCAACCCTGAGAAGTTAAGTTTTGAGTATTTGAAGTGTGTTTGCGTGTAGGATCGACTTTACTTTTAGTAGAGAGACGTCTATTTTACAGAGGAGATTTTACCAAATTTTTGATAAAATTCTCATAAATCGTGAAATCGGGTCGGTTCTGAGTTTTTAGTGTTGTCGAGTCGTGTTCTAGATTGAGTCATTTTTTAGAAGTTTTAGAAGTATAAATTAGGATTTCAATTCTAATATATTATATTTGTTATTATTATTCTGAGTTACTCCACGTGCTAAGCATATCGGACTGGACAATCGAGCCAGAGTAGAAGAGTACACTTAAACTGTGAGTTGTTATTATATGTATACATTGTATCTATATGAATATTGTGAGCATCCATGTATTTTTAATGAATATAAAGTTAATTATGCTTATTTCATTAAATGATATTTATTATTGTTAATATTTTTATCTATACATTCATATATTAAATTGAGAATATTTATTTTGAATAATGTATGTTGTCATATTTATTATGAAACAATATTTTTGGAAGATAATTATAGAATGTGCCATTTAGCGGGTTATACTAGAGTTGTTGCGCAATAATACGCTAGAATTAGGTTTTGAATGTTAATATGAAAATTATGATTGTTGTGAATTGTGGATGATAAGGGGTATGATTGTGAATTCTTGGTTGATCTACAGAGTACTCGGGACCAGTTAACATTGATAATGGAACTACGAATTCTCGGTTGACCCTTTGTATGCTCAGGGACAATTCACCACCAAAAGTTGGATAAAAATATTTTGGAGATATGAAAAGCCTGTTGGCTAGTGAATTATAGTGATCGAAATTGTGAAAATTTATGGATTCTACTCCGATCTTCTACCCAAAAATAAACTAAAAATATAAAGTTTAAAAAATTATTTCGTTTATGAAAAATAAACTAAAAATATACGAAAAATAAACTAAAAATACCAAAAATAAATGAAAGATGTTTTGTTATTTAACAAGTTGTGCAACTTCATATTGTGTAAGAAGGTCGTGAGTGTCTCTTCCATAACACACTCCAATGTGACATTTTTATAAATTAATTAAAATTCAATTATTAATTAATCTTTATTTTAATTCAAATTTTGATCATTTAAATGTCATAACTCTTATAATCATAGAGAAAATGGACAAGAAAATGAATAAATATACATTTCATATTTGGCTATCAGTATTTGAATTATTTGTTAAGATCTGCCAAGCAATTTTTTGGTTTGAATTTTGTTTTTGAAAATCACATAAATCTACTTCAATAAAGATTTTAGATAATCACATGAAATTATATGGCCAATTAGTTAAATTTAAATAATTCAGTCAAATTTTGTTCGAGCTGATCACATGTGCGCTAGCTAATATAAATTAGCATTTGTTTTTCTAGTAGCTAATTATAGCATATATATATATATACATATTACATCAAATTGATTTTGGAAAACGATATATATCTTTGACATAATTCATTATCATATACAACATCATTGCCTATGAATTGGAGCAGACCAATCACACACACACAAACTGACAAACCTGTTGAGCACGCTCTTGCTTGCTCTGGCTATCACGATACGAGAAGAAAGGAGAAACTGAGGAAGACGGGGTACGGACGAAAACAAAAAGAGGAAATTTCATAAAATAGCCTATTTGACCTGAGGTCTTCTTTTATGATCTGATTCATTGGGTTTTTTCAATTTTGATTTTTACATTTTCGTTTTTGGTCTCGCGTCCTTGTTTCATTTCTGGCCTTTCTCTCTTCAAGCACGCTACTCATACACCTACGCTGTACCCAAACCTCCGCTATATATCCCTTGAGGACGAAGAGAAACGACTGACAAGTAGAGAGACTGTTTCTCCTGAATCCTGGAAATCCTAACTCGCTCGCTTAATCTCACCACTGATTCACTCGCTCGCCACCACACTGTCAAGCGACTCACCGACCTCGCATTGCACCGACCTTGCCTCTCTCCTTCAATTCTCGAGTCTATCCATTCAAGTCCTCCCGATTTTGAATCACTCGCCGCACGCGCTTCGATTTCGGGAGCAGAGCCGGAGTATAAAAATTGAGCTCGACGATCTGCTCTTTGTGACGATGTCGGAGAGCAGAGTCAGTTACAGCTCGTGGAACGAGAAGGCATTGATGACGAAGAGGACTTGTTCGAAGCTATTGACAAGTGTAAACTGCGGAATCTATTTCTTCTCATTTTTTTGGCTAATTTTAAGTGATTTTCTCTATTCATTTGCTGGCGACGTAGATGTTGAATGATATTCTTTGTCTTGTTTGTTTGTTGCTGTTGTTATCTGTCACTATGCGATTGTTGACTTCATTGGAAATATAGCTTAGATGTTGTCAGTGCATTAGATCATTGATGTTCTGTTCCGTGATTTCTATAGCAAATGTCACCTTGTTTAATCAATCTGTTAATTGTTAAATGCGTGTTGTTTTTTTTAAAGTTGTTTTTAGTGATAGCTTTAGTAATCAACGCTGGAGTTGTGAAGAAACTTCAAGATGCAGGGATCTATACTTGCAATGGCTTGATGATGCAGACAAAAAAGGTAAAATTAATTTTTAAAATCATTTAATTCTAATTCTTCAATTTTTTTTGGCGTCATCTGACAGCGCATGTGTTGATTTTTCGTTTTTCTTTCAGAATCTGACAGAAATCAAAGGATTATCTGAGGCTAAAGTTGATAAGATTGAGAAGCTGCTGAGAAGATAGTGGTTAGAATTAGAAAAACAAAAAATCTCACCATAACCTAAAAAATAATTTCAAAATGATGTAGAAGTTTAACTTTTTTTTTTTTTCCCTCTAATTGTATTTAACTTTTTTCTCTATTTTTAATTTTGTTTCTCAGAATTTCGGTTATATAACAGGAAGTGATGCTTTGCTCAGAGTAAGTTATAATTGGCCATCTTTGGGAGATTGAAAATCTGATTGTAGCACCCAATATTTTAGCTTCATTTGTCAGCAAGAAAAAGCTGCTTGTTGATCTTTCTTTTTTTTTCCCTTCTATTGCAGAGGAAATCAGTAATTCACATCACTACGGGAAGTCAAGCCCTTGATGAACTCTTAGGAGGTATATTATACCAGTTTCTGTTACTGCTGTAATGTGATGGAAATTGTTGCTTGTTTATGGTTTTTTGTGATTAATTTGAAAAAGGTGGGATTGAAACTCCATGTATCACTGAAGCTTTTGACGAATTCCAGTGAGGTACATTTGTTTTCATTATTGTTGCCTGTGTTGATTGTGTTTCGGCTATTACCACTCATGGTATCCCTACTGATTATTTCATTTCTACTCCAGATCTGGGAAAATGCAGCTTGTTCATAATCTCTGTATCTCTACACAGGTTTCTCTCTGACCCTACTGCTCCTTGATGCCTATCAGTTTGCACCTTTCTAAGAAAAATTGGATTTATTGTTTGTAAGCAGATGATGTTAACGATATTATTAATGGCATTCAGATGATTATTAGTGACAATATTTGGGTTAGCCCTTGCAAAATAAGCAATTCTATTCCCTTTGCAGCTTCCTACCAACATGCGAGGAGGGGAATGGAAAGGTTGCTTACATTGATACTGAAGGAACTTTGTATCCTAACCGTTCCCTTTTTCTCTTAACTCCTGGAAAGGATATATATATATATATATATATTCCTTTACAAGGAAATAACTTAATATGATATCTTATCTACTTGGCTGCATTCTGTTTTCTTAACCAATAATAACTTCCAATTGCTGAAAGATTTGGCACGGACCCAGGAGCTGTCCTTGATAATGTAAGTATGAGCTTTTGTTGTTACCCATCAACTTACTGCGTGTTGTTGTTTTTTTTTTTTTTTTTCAATTGTTTTAGTGATAGCTCAAGGAATCAACGCTGGAGATGTGAAGAAACTTCAAGATGCAGGGATCTATGCTTGCAATGGCTTTGATGATGCAGACAAAAAAAGTAAAATTAATTTCGAAAATCAAGTAACTTTTATTTTTCGTATAATGAGTTTTATTTACTTCCTTTTGGATGATAGTATTGGATTATGGCTATTTGATGTGGGTTGAAGCTCAAAGCAAGTGAGACATTTGGAGCAATAGACTGCTGATTATTGTTTTTTTTTTTTTTTTTTTTTTTTTTTTTTTGTGCTTTAATTCGTAATCCAGGTCTGTGAATAGGGTCTCATGCTTATAGCAGCCAATCAAGAAGAAGATAAAGAGATTGGGCTGATACTGTATTCATGCAGGTACTTTAAATTAATATCATCCTGTGTACATATTTGCCTATTCATTTCATTGTTGTTAAAAGTGTTCAAAGAATTTTGGCTTGTATCGTTATGGAGCAGAATCCTTCATTTAAAAAATTTTGTTGCCTTAAATATGCATGATTACGTGCACTAGTTAGGCGCTTATTGCACGTGGTGGCTCATATCTAATGTAATATAAATGGTCAAAACATTTCAAGTTATTTTGATTGTATTAGCTATTGTAAGCTAATTTACTATTTGTTGATATAAGACATATATTACCTCTTACTTATGTTGGTGTGAGAAAACTTTTGTTTGTTTCTAGTTAAACAAAGAGATGAGATGGTTTAGCATTTCAATTGCAGACAAGCATATATTTTGTAGAGTGTCAAGTGTATTGATGTTTTATCTTAGGTGGTTTGACCTAAGATAACATGGGTGACGTGGGGTAAAAAGTGTAGTTTGTTTTAAGATGATTACATTAATCAATTACAAATAAACAATTTGCTTCAATGATCATTTGTCATATTTTTTGTTGAATTTATGTAACTTCTATGTGATATATTTGTTCTTTTCTTGTTTCTTGTTTTTTTTTAATTGTTGCATTTTGGTTTTTTCTATTTTTCAGTATTATTGTTTTTTATTGCTTGTAGTTGCTTCTGTTTTTTAGTATTATTGCTTTTTGTTGTTTTTATTTTTCAATATTGTTTTTATTTTTTTACTTTTTGTTGCTGCTTTTGTTTTTCAGTGTTATTGTTTTTTATTGTCTTTTTATTTTCAAATATTGTTGCTTTTTATTTTTTTTTTGTTGTTTATTATTTTGCAGTGGTGTTGCTTTTTTGAGATGTATAATTGGAAAAAATAAAAAAAAACTCACTTCTTGTAATACATGTGCCAACTTACCATAAGCTGACAAATAAACAAACCTTTTTAAGAAATTGAACCCCACAAACTAACTTGGTTATTTATATGTTGGGTTTGAATTTAGGAAACTAATATTTTTACATGAATAATTTTCAGATACATTAAAAGAGTTTAAGGCAATAAACAGTGACGCTTGCATTTGGAAATGAAGGAGAGGCATGTTTGAGCAAAAAAAAAAAATTTTTTTTTTCCTTCACAAACAACATCAAAAATGTTGGGATGACTTAAAAAAAAAAAGATAGGATAACATTAGAGTCAAAATGCTTGAATGAGGGACACTGGAATAGCAATTCATTGATTTTTTTTTTTTTTCGTTTCTTCTAATGGTTAATTATTAGTGGGGGCTTCAGAGACTGTTTCTTGAAATGAGAAAATCAAATGTAATCATGAACTTGTTAGTTTGAAATAGGAGAGTGAGTTGATCAAGATTATTGAGAAATTGTTGATAAAAAAATTAAGAAAGATGAAAATAGTAGAAAAATGTTGAGAAAAAAGAAGATAGTACATAAACAAGTTTTGATGAGAAAAATAAAATGTTGAAAAAAAGGATGGTGACAACAGCTTAAAAATACAAAAAATGTTGAGAAAAAAATGTTAAGAATATCTTAAAAATAGAAAAAATATTAAGAAAAAATATTGAACAAACAAATATTGATAAAAAATAGTACTAAAAATAAAAAAAAATTAATAAAAAATGTTAAGAAAAAAATGAAGAAAGTAGAAAATATTGATTCAAAAAATTAGAAGAATCAAATTTGATTAAAAAAAAATAGAATGATCAAATTAGTGATGTGAATGTCGTTGAACAAGCTTCTCTTCAAGAGCTAGATTTGAAAAAAAAAAAACAAAAAAAAAAACTTTTTTAAAGCTATTTTTAAAAATACTTTTGGCTAATGTGCCTATTGATATTGTTTTTAGTTTTTTAGGCTGTATATAAAAAATTCCCAAACAAGAATAACAATGGTAGGTGTATAATTATTTAAAAAAATTGGATATTTAATGTTATTGGCTTATATTTTTAAGATATTTTTGTAAATAAACTCATAAAAATTTAAGAATTATAATATATTTATTAATATTAAATATATAATATATAAATAAAAAATTATTTAAATATATTATTAAAATAAATTTATAATAGTTTATTAATTATATTATACTTTACAATTTAATTTATTAATATCTAATTTATATTTAAATCTTATATTTTTCTTTTTAATTTTTTTTAATTTAAACACATGAGATGAGTAATTTTTCCTTGATTTTGTTTTTTTATTACAATTTTTATGCATCTCATTTGTTTTTTTTTTAATCAGGAAAAAGATACATAAAAATTATACTAACCAGTCATGAATCCATAATTTTGATAACAGGCATTTCATAATAACCGAATATAGTGCAAAAAGATCATAATAACCGAACATCTGAATTGCACATGTAATTATATTTATATAATGCCTAAGCATTGGGCAACGCTTCGCTAACAAGAAGGCTCTTAAGGGAAAAGTATATAATTATCTTTAATATTTAAATATTTTTTTTAAATAAAGTATATAGCATAACTATTTTAAAGCAATTAATCAAATAATTATAATAAATTAAAAAACTGTAAGTTATTCAATTATAAAAAGTTATTGTAATAATTTTATTTATTATTATTTTTTCATTATGAGTGTAGATATACTTCTAATATGCATGTAATAATAACAATTAATTAAAATAAAATAAAATAAATGATAGAAATTGATCAAAAAGTTACAGATTTTTTATTCTTACTTTAAATAGAAAAGGAAGAAAGTTTTTTAAAGAGAGATATTTTATAAAACAAAAGATATAATTTTTTTAGAGTAAGAGAGTAATATTGTAAATATAACAGAAATAGTGTGTGATATAAAATAAAAAAAAATTATTTTAAAATAAAAATTTTATAAAATTTAAAAAATATAAAAAAATTTATTGAATATCAAAATATAACGAATGACACTTATTAAATTTTGAATTTAATATATATATATATATATATATATATATATATATATATATATATATATATATATATATATATTGCATTTAATATATTAATAATATTTTAGTTTTAGTTATCTGTCGATCTCCAGATCAAATCGGTTGGATTGGATCCAAAACCCTAGGGATTATAAAATAGAAGGTTATGAATTGAACATACTTGATCAACGATATGAATTGTCGTGTATATGTGGAATCTTTCACCATGTGCCTTGTCTGTATATTTTTGTCCACACCTGTAATATTTCATATTTTTAAATATTTTTAATATTATATCAGAATATACAGTGTTATATATATATATATATATATATATATATATATATATATATATTTGATATTTTTATGAGTTGATATTTATTTAAAGTTTATTTTAATTGTTTATATTATTTTAAGTACTTTACGTAAAATTTTTTTCAAAAATTTTATTTTTGAAAAAATTAATACGTAAATAATTTAATATTAATTATTTTAAATAATTTAATATTAATTATTTTAAATAATTTTACGAACTTACATGAACTTATATATATTTTTAAAGTGCTAAATAGAGTGTATATATGTGTATATATTTAAATTAAAATAAGGTTTAATTAATTATCTTAATTTTTATTATTTATTATTTAGTTTTAATATTATTTAATTATTTTTGAGTGTATAAAATTTTTAATATATTAAATTATATGTGTGTGGGAATTTATATTATTATAATATATAGTGTGATAATATATATACATATTATATTGTTAAAATAAAAAACTATTGCCAAATTACTGTTTTGCTCCAACCCCCTCTCCTTCTTCCCCGATCATCCAACCACCACAACCATCGTCTGTCACGCCGTTCTCTTGCTGTCGGTGTGCCTCCCGGCGTGCCACCTTCTTCCTCAGCCTTTCCTCGCCACCTGCAGTAGCCGTTTCCGGCGTCGGAGGAGCTCGAAACCATCGTCAACCCGAAACTCTTCTCACCGTCGTTCACAGCATTTTCGGCCACCGTTTTCGACACCGCCGGTTTCTATCTTCTCCTTGAGCTCCGATGAGTGTGATTCCAAACTTTGTTTCACTTAAAATGGTTTAGATTTACCTAGGTTTCGATTTTGCAATTTCGGCCTATTAGGGTTCTTGATTTTTTTGACTTTCAATTTGATTGATTCATGAAAAATTCCTTCACAAATGTTGCTCCCCTTAGCTTAATCTTCATGTGTGAATTTTTGTAGAATTTTTGGAAATTATTTTGATTTTTGGGTATTTTTAAATATTTTATTATTATTTTCTAATTTTCGAAAATTAATTAATTAAATTATGAAATTGTATCTTATGATAAATATAAGTGTTGAAATGAATTATAGAAATTTATTTGGAATTTTTGTGAATTTTTATGTATTTATTTTGAATTTATTTAGTTTATGTAATTTTGAAAAAATAGGGTTAATTGTGTGTTTAATTGAAATTAATTAGTTAATTGAGTTTATTTATTGATATTATTGATATATATGTTGAGAAAATTAATTTTTAGCAATTATATTATTTTGGGTGAATTTTTGGATTAATTTTAATATATTTATATATATAGGGGTATTTTGATAATTTTACCCTAAATTGGCTGAAAATGTAATTAAATTGGTTTTAATAGTTATTCAAGGTATAAAAATGATTTCTACAAATTATTCAGTATTTTTAACTAATTAAAACTATTTTTCGTAAATTATTTTCAATTATATATATAATATACGATTTTTCTAATAAAATGAATTTTTATCGGTTTGTACTGTGTTTTAGGGTTAATTATGTAATTTCTACTTATAAAATGTATTTTTAGTATATAAGGGTATTTTCGGTATTTTGTAAATATTTTGTGAATTATGGACCTCGATCGGTGATTTGTAGTTTGGAGTCCGACCGACGAATTGTGGTTGTGTTTTGTGTTTATTTTTGAAGTGTGTTTTTTTTGCAGGGTCAGCTCTACTCTTTGTGTAGAGAGATGTTCGTTTTACAAGGGAGGTTCTATCGAATTTTCGATAGAATTCTCGTAAAACGTGATGTTCGATCGGATTCTGATTTAATTCTGTTTCTAGTAATTTAGGTTGAGTCTTTAGAACTTCTGTTAGATTTATTCTGATTTTTGTCGTTATCTGTTTGTTTAGTTGCGTCGAGACCGAGACCTAGTGGACCAGGCCCATCGGACCCATCTCGAGGAGCTTAATAATTGTGAGTTACTATTATATATATATATGCTTTCGGGTGCATGATTTAGAAATGTATGATTTATTTTGATTAATTATGCATAAATAATTCAATTAGTATTTAAGTTTATTTTGGTTTATCTATGGTTTATTTTTAGTATATTTTAAATTATATGCATGTTTTATTAAACGTTTATATTTAACATGTTTTTAAATATATATTTAGTTTATTTTACGATTATATTGGATTTATTTGACGTATATATACTTAAAATATACCTACTTTATTTTTGGTATATTTTTAATATATATATGGTTTATGTTGCTATTTTATTCAATTCATGCATCATTTACTTTTATGAATGTATGCTTTATATTTTAATGATGTCAGTAGAACGTGCTATCTAGTGAGCAGTACTAGGACCGAGTACGTACCGGTACGCTTATAGCATTTAGGCTATATTACTAACCTGTTTGAGGATATTGATTTGATTTGATTTATTTGATGTGTGATATGATTTGGGAGTGTGATTGTTGGAGCTCGGTTGACCAAGTGTCTCGGGGCCAATCACACTGACAGTCAGACTGCTGGAGCTCGGTTGATTTAGTGTCTCGGGGCTAGTTTACTGTCCAAATGGAACAAGTGAATATATTGGAATAAGTGAGCCTGTATGGCTAAAGTGTTGTCTAATATTGTTTGAGGTTGCGATTTTCTAGGGTTCTATTTGATCCTTTATAAACAATGATTTTCAATAAAAATATATAAAATAATTTTATCGCATCTGTGTGTATTTGCTTGTATACATACATATTATATATACGTTTGATTGTGTGCATTGACATTTAGTATGCATGTATATATGCTATAGTAATTCACTCAGTGAGATCTGACTCTCCTTCATTAACTATTTTTCAAGAGAGTCATTTTCATCAGACCTCAATAGCAGGCATGTACGCCGGATTTCTTTTGCCTCGGCTTTATTATGTAAACTGCTCACTTGAGTTTTATTTTATGATCTAGACACTGCAGTCGTCGTAAAATTGTTAAAAAATATTGTATTATATTTGTATGAGTTATGTATTTTAAGAATTTGAACTGGATTTGTATTAAAAGAGTGTATTTATATATGAGATGAGGATTTGATTTAATTTCATTTGTTGAAAATATTATTTTGATATTTATGATTTTATTCCGCTTCATAATATTTTACTTAATTGTGTTGTTATTATTAGTATTGCATGTTTTATTTTATTTTAGGCTTGCTACGGGTTTCGGATTCGAAAGAATTCCCGTTCCCTAGCGCTGATTATGACTCCTGTTTTAGGTAGTGACAACACGGATCATGAATTAGCTTTTTTTCTTTTTAAATTTTTTTTTATATGTTAGTAGAAATAGTTAATTCCTATTACCAAACGGAAATTAATTTAGCTTTTGAAAAAACATAATACATATGAGATTTTTGTTTTTAGCACAATTTATCAGTTTGACATTTTAATTCATAATTTTATCATTTTAATTCTTAAATTCATCTGAAATACATTAATTTAATGACATAATACATGTGTTACCCTTATACTTGTATTTTTTAGTCAGTCAATTCCTTAAGATATAAAACATGTTGATTTGCTATTTTATATCATTTGTGCTATAGGAGTTTTAAAATTACAATTCAATGTTAAAACAACAAAATTGTAAATAGATATGTTAAACATATAAAAAATAATAAATACATAGGGTTATAAATGTATTATGCCCTTTTACACATAAAAGGAAAAATATATGAATTTGGAGGGAATTACTCTCTTAGCTTTTGGAGAAAAAAATAAAAATTATTTTTTGCAGTTATTACATAATAAAATATATTTATTATATAAAGTATATGACGATTTATATAAATATGATAATTGCACATTCTCAAATTTTGTTATTTTTAATTAAATGATTTAATATTAGATTAAAAATTATCTATTTGAAATTTGGTATAGTTTATGATTACTTTATTTTTTATAAAGTAAATCTTATTTTATTAATAACTAGTATTGGATGGTCTAATTTACTCTTATCCAATGATAACAAGAATAAAGTAAAAATAAAATAAATAAAAAAATCAGAGTAACCCCAAAATTTTTCTCGACATTTTACTTTTTCAGAACAATATTTTCAAATAAAAAAATTATCTTCAATAGCATAATTCTCTTTAAAAATTTTCTATAGAGAAAAGTGTAAAAAGTGTGCCCATAAACTCATAAATCTACCTTATACTATAAAATATAGCTAATTGTATTTGGTTTATTAACTAACAGAAAATTTAACGTTTTCTAAATTTTTTAACTATATAGTTTGAATTTGTTTCGATTGTGATTCTAACGAATTTAATATAATTGATCTCAATTGCACATCCTTTAACAAATATTAAAGTTATGTTACATAAAATAAATACTAATTTACTCTCATTTGTATCTTCAACTTTAATTTAAATTTTTTTAAACATATAATATTATGTATTTAGACATTTTAAAAATTTATTTATATTTAAATTCTATATTTAATTGAACTTAATTAGCATTGTTTCAAATATAGATGCTAATAAAATATTATCAAAGTAAGATATATCATAAAATTTATCTTATTATGGTCATTACATTTATTAGTGCATTTGCAATTGAGATTAATTTTGTTAAATTGGTTTTAATTGCCACTACATAACAATATACAATTGAGCATAATGTTGAATGATTTCATTAAGTGTATGAAAGGTTAAATACAAGTATAAAGAGTAGCATGTTGTTAAAATAAGATAACCACAAGTAACCAAGATACAATAAGGGGTAACAAAATAGCTAATTGATAAAATACAAAATGGAAAGATATGCTTGACACTCCCCCTCAAGTTGTTGGTGAAATAGGTACTAACCAGAGCTTATTCATGAACGTGTGAAATGCTTGTTTAGGGAGTGGTTTTGTTAGCAAGTTAGCTAACTAGTCAGTGGAAGAAAGAGGAGAAATTGTGAGTTCTTTATTGAGAACAACATGTTGAACAAAGTGGAAATCTGCTTTGACATGTCTTGTTCGAGCTTAGAATGCAGGATTGGAGGACAAGAACACCGCTCTAATATTATTGCAATAGATATGTGGGGAAGAAGAGAGTTTAAGACCGAGTTCATTTAATAAATATTTTAACCACTTTAGTTTAACACTTACATCGACAATGGCTTTAAACTCAAACTCAGTAGTTGAACGAGCCACTGTACGTTATTTTCTTGAATTTCAAGCATTGAGATTAGAACCTAAAAAGATAAGATAGCCATCGGTGGACCTTCTATATTTCAGGCAACCTACCTAATTAGCATCGCGAAAGGCAATAAGCTAAGTGGAATGCATTTTGGTGATGAATAAGCCTTATGTCGAAGTACCATGAAGATAGCATAGTACTCTTTTCATGGCTTTGAGATGAGTGTTAGTTAGTTGATGCATAAATTGGCACAACTTATTCATTGAGAAAGTAATATAAGGCCTTGTTAAAGTCACAATGCAAGCTACCACTTATTATTCTGTACTTGGTGGCATTATTAGGAGATAAGAGAATGCCTTGATGTTTTGAAAGAGAGTGACCGATCGCCATTGGTGTGCTAAAAGCCTTAGATTTAGTCATACAGACTCATTTGAGAATGTCCATAATATAAGCTTGTTGAGGGATGATTAAACTCATAGATTGGGAATGGACTTGAACTCTAAGGAAATAGTTTAGAGAGCCTAAATCGCAAAGAGAGAATGTCGTGGACAATTGATCGATTAGTTGTTGAAGATGGCATTGACTATTGCCTGTGATAATTACATTATTAACGTACACCAAAAGAAAACATGTTAAATGTTCATGATGATAGATAAATAATGATGAATCAATATTAGAACTTTTAAAACCAATGGAAATTAAGAAGGAGCCAAGCTTTTGATAACAAGCACGTGGTGCTTGTTTAAGTCCATAAAGGGACTTATTCAATCTGCACACAAATTTAGGGTGTTATTGATCCTCAAATCCCTGTGGTTGAACCATAAACATTGTTTCTTTGAGATCACCATTGAGGAATTCCAATTGTCAAAGTAACCATCCACTAGCAACAACAAGGGAGAGCATTATAAGGATTGTTTATGGTTTAACTATTGGACTCAAAGTCTTAGTATAATATAATTCGTACTTTTGAGTGTAACTACGGGCAACCAAACGAGCCTTCAATCTATCAATGCTTACATCGGCTTTTCTTTTAACCTTACATATCCATCGATTTCCAACCATATTGGCATTAGAAAGAAGAGGTACAAGGTCCAAGTGCAATTTTTGTATAGGGCATGCATTTTGGCTTCCATTGCTTATCGCCAAGCAGGTTGAAGGTTGGCTTATGCGAAGGAAATGGGTTCAACAATGTGAGGTGCAGGGGGTGGGATAATTTAGTAGGGTGAACTATTGGTTTATGTGTTATGGTGGATGAGCAAAGTTGCGTGGGGTTCATTTAGGTGGAGAAGGGATAACTGATAAGAATTATTCAATTTTTGAGTTTAAAGAAGAAGGAGAAGGACGCAAATCATCCAATAATTGAATGCCATCCAAATTGTAAACAAGTGGTTAAGGATAAGGTGGAGTAGGAGTTGGAGAGGAATAGGGAACTAAAGATTGGGAAGATGTTTGTTGAGAGTAGGTAAGAGGTGAAGATAAGGGATAAGTACAAATATGATTAGAAGAGGAAGCTGTACTTGAGAAATGTAAAGGATAAGGAAGTTGCTGTGTAATTTGTAGTCGATTATAAGGCAACTAAATTATGACTTGCTATTGTATAAAAGGGAAATAATTTCTCATTAGACTCAACATGAAGGGCTAGAAAAATTTTTCCACTATAATTAACTAGATATTTATACCCTAAATGATGTAGAGAGTAACCTAAGAAGGCACATTATTTGGATCAAAAAGAAAATTTATCAACCAAAAATGCAAAGAAAAGAATAATCAGGGTTGAAAGAGTCCTAGAGCGGGGGTTGGGGGGGAAAAGAGGGAAAGAATAGGACTATCAACCACTAATAAGAAATTAAAAAGATTTGAACAAGAATTAAAAAGAATGTTGAGAAGAAAAAATGATGAACACAAAAAATTAAAGAGTTTAGATTCTCAACAATCTTATATCTCCACCTAACTTATCCTCAAGTTAGGATTTTAAATCATCACAATCTATTTCCCTCGATTGATTTTTACAACTTGAGTTTTAGGCTCAACTAAAATCTTACAACTTGAGTTTTCAATGCTCACTTAAAAAACTAATTCATAAGTGTTTTCAAGGCTCACACTAAAATTGAATTTCTGAGTGTTTTAATAGCAATTCTTTTAGAATAAAATTTTATTTCCCATTTCTTAACCTAAAAAAAATAGAAGAATAAGAATTTCTATTCTAATATTCATAAACTCTCACAAAAGTATACAATAATAAAATGAATTTTGAAATAATTTAGTGAGCTTAATTGAATGTTTGAAAGTATAAAATGAATAAACAAGTTTCCTAACCTCAAAATAATCTTCGAGGTTATATTTATACTTAAGTCATTCAATTATTACCGTGGAAGCAATAATTTCATTATTTGAATGAAATTTGGACTTTTGAGCTTCATTTTGTCAGGTCTCGATCGGAATATCATTAGTTCCAATCGGGATGAGCATTGAAAAGCTATTGCATTTAAAATTCTGCTCTGGTCCTTGTTGAGAATGCCATGTCTCGAGTAGTGTCCGAATTGGGACATTGGATCGAGATTGGTTCTGCCATTTCCTGAATTTTATGTAGAAATTTGTCTTTCTTGGTCTAGGTTGGGACTATGACAAGAATTGCACATTTTTGTATAATTTAGTCCCTGTGATAAGTCGGTAGAGATAATACTTATGATGACTTTTCTGAATTATTTTTCTTTGATAGTTCATCATTATTTTGACTTTCAAATTACTCCTAACGTATATACACTTGAAGCAAACATATTTTTTGCTCAAAATTAAGTTTGTTAAGATCAAAATCAAGATTAATAACTTGCTAAGGCCAACAATCTCACCCTTTTTTATTTTGACAAGTTTATTTTGAGTTTGATAAAAATAATATAAGCTAAAGTGTGTGATAGAAAAAAATTGTGCTAATAATGGTGATATTAAATAAAATAAAATATATTTCTTTATTTCTCCCCCTATCAATATGGGCACAAGAAGATATATAAAATTTTTAATTTATTCTCAATGACAAAATTATAAAATATTTCATGAGAAAAATTATGGCCTTCCATAACAAATGTGTTAAAAACATAGAAAGAATGTTTGATAATATAAATAAAATAATTTCAAACATATATGCATATAATGAATCACAAAAATAATATATATAGGAAGACCTCACATGATCATATAAAGCTTTAGCTAGTTAATTAATCATTGATCATGTTGCATTTAGCATATTACAAACATAGATACTCAGCATAATTATCACATTGCTTCTTCTCCCCTTTGCTAAAATAAATAAATAAATAAAGGAAATAAATGACTATGAACCAAAACAATGAAGGACAAAGATATACTAAATCTTTATAAAATAATAGGGCATATTTAAAAATAATATTCAAATATTTTTTTCTACCCCTTTTGTAAATAAATAAGGAAAAAAAAATTGATATTAAGGACATACTATCATATATGCATTTTAATGCAATGCAAAACTCAAATATTTCTCCCCTTTGTCAAAAATAAAAAAGAATGAATACTAGAGAAATTTATCTTTTAAAAAAAGGAAAATTTCATTAATAAGAAAAATACATCCAGTACAAAGAGAAAATATGAAAAATAAACTAAAAGTAGACCAAACATAAACAAACATAAAAATGAGCCTAAAAATAAACTAACAGTTAGAAGCTCATATACAAAAAATAAACCAAACATATACTGAAAATAAAACAAATGAAAATTACATATAATATCTATTCTTGAGGAGGGAATGAAAGAGGAGGAGGACAAGTGCAAGTTGTAATATCCCGAGTTTTTAAATAATTTTAAATTGTATCGGGATATGCAGTGTTAATAATTTATATACATATTTATAATTATTTAATTAGTTTGTTATTTATTAAAGTCATTTTTAATTATTTTAATTCTTTTATGTAAAATTTTTACGAGAGTTTTATTTTCGGTAAAATTAAAACATAAATAAATAAATATTAATTATTTTAGACAGTTTTGTGAATTGGCATGAGTCCATGCATGATTTTTAAGTGTTGAATAAAAATATATACATATACATGCATATATGCGCATTTAAATAAAATTAGGGCTTATTTTAATTATATTATATTATATTATATAGTTTTAATAATAATTAAATGTGTATATATATGTATATGCATGTATATATTATTATTTGAGTGTGTACTATGTATTAATTTGGGTATAATATTCATATATTAAAATAATTTAAAATATAATTATATATATACATATATAATTAGCAAAACAAAAAGTTTTCAATAATTATGATTTTGCCATCAACAGCATCACCTTCTTCCCTGACATCCTCCTTCCCTCTCCGGCCACTGTCACGCCAATTTCTCACCGTTAGTGTGCCTCTCAGCCTTTCTCCTCCACCTTCAGCCCATCCCGTCGCCCTTAGTTTCCGTTTCCGATGAGTTTTGGTCGGTTTTTCTCAAAGAAATCGAAACTTGCCATTAACTCCGATCACAATGATTCTGGCCACTGGTCTCTATCTCTTCCTTGAGCTCTTGTGAGTGCATTTCTAAGCTTGGTTTCACTTGATTTGGTCTAGATTTCCCTAGGTTTTGAATTTTCAATTTCGGCCAACTTGTGTTCTTGAATTTTTTGAGCTTCAATTTCAATGATTCAAGCAAACTTCCTTCAAAAAAATTGATCCTAGTAGCTCAATCTACATGATGTAATTTTTGTGGAATTTTTAGGAATTATTTTGATTTTTATGAATTTTTGATTATTTTATTAATATTTTCTAATTTTCACAAATTAATTAATTAAATTATGAAATTGTGATTTATGGCATTTATAGGTGTTAAAATCCGTTTTATAAATTTATTTGTAATTTTTATGATTTTTGTATAATTATTGTGAATTTAATTAGTTTATGTGATTTTTAGAAAATTAGGTTAATTATGTGTTTTATTGAAATTAATTGGTTAATTGAGTATAATTATTGATATTATTGAATTATATGTTGAGAAATTAATTTTTGAGTAATTATAATATTTTTAGTGAATTTTTGAATAATTATAGTGAATTTATATGTAGTAGGGGTATTTTGGTAATTTGACACTAAATTGGCTAAAAATATAATTAAATTGGTTTTAATAGTTATTTGAGATATAAAAATGATTTTTAAAAATGATTTAGTATTTTTAACTAATTAAAACTATTTTTCATAAATTATTTTCAAATTATATATAAAATACTATTTTTCTAAATACATGAGTTTTTATCGATTTTTAATATGTTTTAAGGCTGATTATGTAATTTGAAGTTTTAAAATGTATTTTGGTCAATATTTATGAATTTATTAAGAATTATGAATTTTTAATAATATTTTATCAAAATTAGGGTTTTTATATATTTATTGGTAAAATAATTATTTTTAGCGCTTAAATATCTAAATTTTTATATTTTGAGTATTAAAGGGTTTTTTTTGGTATTTTTGGCATTTTAATGTATTCTGTAATTATCCCATGAACTGTGAACCTCGATCGATGGAATTGTAGTTGGGAGTTCGATCGAGGGATTTTGTGGCTGTATATTTTTGAAGTGTATTTCTTTACAGGATCGGCTCTACTCTTTGAGTAGAGAGATGTCCGTTTTACAGGGGAGGTTCTGCCAGATTTTTGATAGAATTTTCATAAAACGTGATGTCCGGTAGAATTCCTATTCTGATTTTGTGTTCGATATTCTTAGATCAAGTCTCTAGGAATTTTGATAGATTTATTCTAATTCCGTATTGTCATTTGTTTGTTTAGTTGCACCGAGACTGAGGCCTAGTGGACCAGGCCAGTCAGACTCGTCTCGAAGAGCGCAATAACTGTGAGTTGTTATCTTATATATACGTGTTCTAGGATGCATGTTTTTAGAAATGTATGATTTATTTTATAAATTATGCATAAATGGTTTAATTATTGCTTAGGTTTATTTTTGGAATATTTTAAATTATATGCATGTTTTATTATGAATTTATACTTAAAATGTTTTTAAGTATATTTATAGTTTATTCTATAATTAAATTGAATTTATTTGACGTATATATAGTCGAAATATACCTAGTTTATTTTTGGTATATTTCTAGTATATATATGGTTTATATTGTTATTTTGATTAATGTCATGCATCATTTATTTCATGAATGAATGGATTTATTTTTAAATAAAAGATATCAATAGAACGTACTACCCAGTGGGTAGCACTAGGACTGAGTACGTACCGGTACGACAATAGAATTTAGATTAAATTACTAACCTATTGGTGGATTATGACTTCTTGATTGATCTGAATGATGTGAGATGTGATTTGGGAGTGTGATTGCTGGAGCTCAGTTGACCAAGTGTCTCGGGGCCAATCACATTGACAGTCAGATTGCTGGAGCTCGGTTGACTTAGTGTCTCGGGGCCAGTCTACTGTCCAAATGGAACAAGTGAATTTATTTGGAATAAGTGAGCTTGTATGGCTAGAGTGTTGTCTAACACTGTTTGAGGTTGCGATTTTTCTAGGGTTTTATTTGGTCCTTCATAATCAGATGTTATTTTCAGTATTTATATAAAATGATTTTGCTACATCTGTGTATTTACCTGTATATATATTTATTATATATACTATTGAATGTGTGCATTGTCATTTAGCTATGCATGTACATATATTATAACAATTCACTCAGTGAGGTTTGACTCCCCTCCGTTGACTATTTTTCAGGAGAGTCTTTGTCTTCAGACCTCAGTAGCAGACCCTTACGTCGGATTTCTTCTGCCCTGACTTTACTATGTAATATGCTCACTAGATGTTATTTTACAATCTAGACACTGCAGTAGTTGTAGTCAGTTGTGAGAGTTATGTACTATATTTGTATGAGATATGTATTTTAATGATTTGAGCTGAGATTGTATTAAAAGATTATTTATAAATGAGATGAGCTTGTTTATTTAAACGAGTTAGTGGATTATATTTACTTTATTTATAAGATTTATTATCGCTGCTAAATATTTTATTTATGTTATTATTATTATTGTATGGTTTTATTTATTTTAAGGCTTGCTATGAGTTCCGAATTTGAAAGAATTCTCGTTCCCTAGTGCCGGTCATGGCCCCTGTTTTAGGTCATGACAAAGTTGGTATCAGAGCGGAGTTTTGTGTTAGGGCCTTAGTTGTGTGAGTTATGGCCCTAGTTTTCAAAGTTGTGTTTTCTTTTGGAAACTACTGTAGTGAATTAGGTTCGAGTATGTCTTGATGAGTGTTCTTTGATTTAGTTTTTTGCGTTATCATCCGTTATCTATGTTGTCTGAATCCTTCTGTTTGTCTTTTCAGAATGAGGAGACGAGGACATGTTGCTCCACTGGTCATTGAGGCCGAGGATGATGAGTCCTTTCAGGATGAGGTTTTATCTCATGAGCCGCCAGTTAGATGCAGAGGTTATGGCAGAGGTAGACCTTGAGGAGTGGCAGGTCACCATAGACAGAGAGAGATACACGATGAGGAGCCTGAGTACGAGGATGTTCCTATACCTCCAGTTGTTCTGCCTATTCAGCCTGCCTATTAGTAGGGTATGTATGACCCTAAGGCAGCTCTGTTCTATGCCTGAGTTGGTAGGATCACTTTTAATGGGACGTCTGATTCATTGGATTTTCTGTATGCGATCGAGACTAGGACTTGGACTGCTCACATCGAGTACCAGCAGATCATGATCGTTGAGCTATCTATTGAGGGACTAGCCCTGGACTAGTTTATTAAGATGATCCAGCTATACATGATGACGATGACCTGGGCTCAGTTCAGAGAGTGATTTATGAGGAGATTTTGCCTAGAGCCACTTCGCATGAGTTATCGTCTTCGATTGACCAGTATTTCTTGCGATGAATGATCTGTTGAGGAGTACACCCGAGAGTTCCTCCGACTGGGTAGATATACAAAGGATCTGATGCGAGACCAGTATTTCACAGTCACCACTTACATCACTGGATTGGGTTCTGCATTTGCTGGTATGCCTACAATAGGCCTTACTATGGAGTCGGTGATTGAGTTGGCCAAGGAGATTGTGCTGAAGCTAGTCAGACAAGGAGCTATGCATGATTATTACCAACTGGGTGTATAGTTAGGTGGATTACAGATTACTCCATACTCGAGTTTTCAGATTGGATCGAGTAGTCAGCAGAGAGGTCCAACTTAGCAGATAAGAGACAGTATCAGTGGGTACATCAGAGCAGTAGACATGGTTATGGAGGTCAACGTAAACCATTCAAACTCGGGGTCAGGTGCTTTGAGCAGCAGCAGTGGACATAGCTTTGGATCAGCTGCCAGTGTTTGCCAGACTTGCAGCATAGTCCATCAGGGACCATGTTATATGACACCGCTGACATGCTTCAGATGCAAGCAGACAGACATTATGCCAGATCGTGTCCTTATTTTGGGTATCAACAGTTGCAGATTTCGTGATTTCCTCAACAGTCGATTGCTAGTGCTGCACCTGTTCCTTTTCAGTTGCCTCCAACCCAGCATCAGAGTTCTACTCAGCTTGTTCCCTAGCAGGGTCGTGGTAAAGGTGCCAAAGGAGGTGCTAGAGGTGTTGGCCAGGCTTCTACCAGCCAGCAGGGAGGTCGAGGATAGGCCAAAGTCTTCCATCTCACTTAGCAGGATGCTCAGGCATCTAATTCAGTTATAGCAGGTATTATTTCTATATGTTACCTGGATGCATGGGTTCTGTTTGATCCGGATGCCACACATTCATTCATTTCTCCTGTTTTTGCTTCCAAGTCTTATTGGAAAGCTTCGAGGATGGCTTTTCCTTTGTCTGTCGCCACTCCTCTAAGTGATTCTTTGGACACCGATGTTGCTCTTTCTGGTTGTCCAGTTCTTGTGGGAGATAGAGAATTATCCGTTGATTTGATTCTGTTGGATGTGATGGAGTTCGATGTTATTTTGGGTATGGATTGGTTATCTCAGCACTATGCCATAGTGGATTGTCAGAGTAAAGAGGTGACTTTTAAAATTCCTAGTGAAGAAGAATTTAAATTTGTGGGTGATAGGAGTTCAGCACCTCAGAATCTCATTTCTGCTATTACGGCTAGGAAGTTGCTGAGGAAAGGTTGTCAGGGATATTTGGCATTAGTCAAGGATACTTCAGTGAAGAAGTTGTCACTGACAGATGTTCCTGTTGCCTGTGAGTTTCCTGATGTTTTTAATGAGGAGTTGCTAGGTTTACCACCTAACAGAGAGATTGAGTTCTGTATAGATGTGGTTCTATGTACTACTCCTATATCTATGCCACCTTACAGAATGGCTCCTGCAGAGTTGAAAGAGTTGAAGGAGTAGTTGCAAGAGTTGTTGGATAAGGGTTTCATCAGACCCAGTGTTTCTCCTTGAGGTACACCAGTCCTGTTTATGAAGAAGAAGGATGGTACCTTGAGACTGTGCATTGATTACAGAGAGCTGAACAAGGTGACGGTGAAGAACAAGTATCCTCTCCTGAGGATAGATGACTTATTTGATCAGCTACAGGGTGCACAGTTCTTTTCTAAGATTGATCTGAGGTCAGGTTATCATAAGTTGTGGATCGGTGAAGCCGATGTTCCTAAAATGACCTTCCGCACTCGATATGGCCATTATGAGTTTCTAGTGATGTCTTTTGGCTTGACTAGCGCACTAACAGCTTTTATGGACTTGATGAATAGGGTATTTAGACCATATGTGGATCATTTTATGGTAGTCTTCATCGATGATATACTGGTATATTCGAGGAGTATGGAGGAGCATGTATATCACTTGAGGATTGTATTACAGACACTGAGAGAATATTAGCTTTATGCTAAATTCTTGAAGTGTGATTTCTGAATGGAGAGTGTTTTTTTTCTTGGACACGTGGTGTCTAAAGAAGGTATCCAAGTTGATTTACAGAAGATTGAGGCAGTGTCTGAGTGGCCTAGACCAACTTCTGTTCTAGAGATTCATAGTTTTTTGGGTTTAATTGGGTATTATAGGAGGTTTGTACATGATTTTTCTAGAATTGCTGCCCCTATGACTCGCTTGACTCAGAAGAATGTAAGATTTGAGTGGTCAGAAGCTTGTGAGAATAGTTTCCAGTTTTTGAAGGAGAAGTTGACCACAGCTCTAATGCTAGCTTTGCCTAATGGTATATATAAGTTCATAGTTTATTGTGATGCCTCTAGAGTTGGCCTTGGTCGTGTGTTAATGCAGAATGGTAGGGTGATAGCCTATGCTTTGAGGTAGTTGAAGAAGATTGAGCAGAACTATCCTACACATCACCTAGAGATGGCTGCAGTGATCTTTACTCTCAAGATTTGGAGACACTATTTGTACAGGGTGATTTGTGAGATTTTTACTGATCACAAAAGCCTTAAGTATATTTTTCAGCAGAGAGATATGAATCTGAGGCAGAGGGGATGGTTGGAACTGTTGAAAGATTATGACTGTGAGATTTTATATCATCTGGGCAAGGCTAATGTAGTAACATATGCCTTGAGTAGGAAGTCCTTAGGCAGTCTTGCTCATATCGGTGTAGAGAGGAGACCGTTGATCCAAGAGTTACATCTGTTAGTGGATTAAGGTCTGATGATGAAGATTAGTAGATCAGGTGGACTGCTAGCTCAGTTTAAGGTGCAATTTGTACTGAGTGATAGGATTAAGGCAGCTCAGAGCTGAGATCCTAATCTAGAAGAGCTTACAGAGAATGTTCGAGCAGGGAAGTTCACTGATTTCACAATCGATGATGATGGTGTATCGTGGATTAGTGGTAGATTGTGTGTTCCTGATGTGGATGATTTGAGAGAAGAGATCCTTGAGGAAGCACATTCTATAGCCTACAGTGTACATCCGGGTGTCACTAAGATATACCACAGTATCAGAGACTTATACTGGTGGGACGGACTGAAGAAGGATGTCGTTGATTATGTTGCTAAGTGCTTAACGTGTCAGCAAGTGAAAGTTGAGCATCAGAAGCCTTCTGGGAAGCTTCAGCCTCTTCCTATTCCCAAGTGGAAGTGGGAAAGGATAGCTATGGATTTTATGGTTGGTTTACCTCATTCTAAGGATGGATACGATTCCATCTGGGTGATTGTAGACAGGTTGACTAAGTCTGCACATTTCTTGCTTGTGAAAGCCACCTATTATGTAGGTAGATTGGCGAAGCTGTATGTGAAGGATATTGTGTGCCTTCATGGAGTACTTGTGTCCATTGTGTCAGATAGAGGTTCAGTATTTACCTCTCATTTTTGGCAGAAGTTGCAAGAAGCGATGGGCACTAGGTTGGATTTCAGTACTGCTTTTCATCCTCAAATAGATGGTCAGTTTGAGAAGACGATCCAAACACTGGAAAATATGTTGAGGATGTGTGTTTTGGATTTGGGAGGTAGTTGGGATGATCATTTGCCACTCATGGAGTTTGCATATAATAACAACTACCATAGTAGTATTGGTATGGCACCATATGAGGTGTTGTATGGAAGAAAATGTATATCCCCTTTGAGTTGGGATGAGATTGGTGAGAGAGCTTTGATTGGACCTGAGATGGTTCAGGATGCTGCAGAGAAAGTTACTGTGATCAAGCACAGACTAGAAACCATAGTTAGCAGGCAGAAGAGCTATGCGGATCCTAGGCACAAAGATGTAGAGTTTCAGGTAGGAGACTTTGTTTTTCTGAGGGTGTCTCCGATGAAGGGTGTAATGAGATTTGGCAGGAAAGGTAAGTTAGCATCGAGATATATCAGACCGTTTGAGATTTTGGAGAGAGTTGGCAATGTTGCATATCGGTTGGCTTTGCCCTCGATTATGTCTCAAGTGCATCCAGTGTTTCATATCTCGATGCTGAGGAAGTACGTCTCAGACCCTTCACACATATTGCAGCCTGATAGCGCGAAAGTGAACAAAAATTTGACGTTTATGGAAGAACCTGTGGCAATTGTTGATTTTCAAGTTCGACAGTTGCGATTGAAATAGATTCCAATGGCCAAAGTTCTATGGCGTAGCAACAGGGTAGAGGAGCATACGTGGGAGACTGAAGCTGAGATGCGAGCTTCTTACCTGTATCTCTTCCCTTCTTGATCTTGTATTTTTTCTTTTTCTGAAATTCGGGGACGAATTCTTGTTAGGGGGGAAGACTGTAATATTTCAAGTTTTTAAATAATTTTAAACTGCATCAGGATATGCAGTGTTATATATATATATTATTTATAATTATTTAATTAGTTTGTTATTTATTAAAGTCATTTTTAATTATTTTAAGTTTTTTACGTAAAATTTTTTTGAGATTTTTATTTTTGGGGAAATTAAAATGTAAATAAATAAATAATAATTATTTTAGACGGTTTTGTGAATTGAGATGAGTCCATGCATGATTTTTAAGTGTCAAAGAAAAAAATATATATATACATGCATATATGCGCATTTAAATAAAATTAGGGTTTATTTATATTATATTATATAGTTTTAATAATAATAATTAAATGTGTATATATATATATATATATATATCTATATATATATATATATATATATATATATATATATATATATATATTATTTGAGTGTGTGGTGTATATTAATTTGGGTATAATATTTATATATTAAAATAATATAAAATATAGTTATATATATACATATATAATTACCAAAACAAAAAGTTCTCAATGATTACGGTTTTGCCATCGACAACATCACCTTCTTCCCCGACATCCTACTTCCTTCTCTGGCCACTGTCATGTCGATTTCTCATCATCGGTGTGCCTCTCAGCATTCCTCCTCCACCTCCAACCTACCTGCCGCCCTTAGCTTCCATTTCGGTGAGTTTTGGCCGATTTTTCTCAAAGAAACTGAAACTTGCCATTAACTCCAATCACAATGATTCCGACCACCATTTGAAGTGCCACTAGTCTCTATCTCTTCCTTGAGCTCCGGTGAGTGCATTTCTAAGCTTGGTTTCATTTGATTTGGTCTAGATTTCCCTAGATTTTGAATTTTCAATATCGACGAACTTGTGTTCTTGAAGTTTTTGAGCTTCAATTTCAATGATTCAAGAAAACTTCATTCACAAAGATTGATCCTAGTAGCTCAATCTACATGTTGTAATTTTTATGGAATTTTTGGGAATTATTTTGATTTTTGTGAATTTTTGATTATTTTATTAATATTTTCTAATTTTTGTAAATTAATTAATTAAATTATGAAATTGTGATTTATGGTGTTTATAGGTGTTAAAATGCATTTTAGAAATTTATTTGTAATTTTTATGATTTTTGTATAATTATTGTGAATTTAATTAGTTTATGTGATTTTTAGAAAATTAGGTTAATTATGTGTTTTATTGAAATTAATTGATTAATTGAGTATAATTATTGATATTATTGAATTATATGTTGAGAAATTAATTTTTGAGTAATTATATTATTTTTAGTGAATTTTTGAATAATTATAGTGAATTTATATATAGTAGGGGTATTTTGGTAATTTGGCACTAAATTGGCTAAAAATATAATTAAATTGGTTTTAATATTTATTTGAGATATAAAAATGATTTTTAAAAATTATTTAGTAATTTTAACTAATTAAAAATATTTTTCATAAATTATTTCAAATTATATATAAAATACTATTTTTCTAAATGAGTTTTTATGGATTTTTAATATGTTTTAGGGCTAATTATGTAATTTGAAGTTTTAAAATGTATTTTGGTCAATATTTACAAATTATCTAGAATTATGAATTTTTAATAATATTTTATCAAAATTAGGGTTTTTATGTATTTATTAGTAAAATAATTATTTTTAGCATTTAAATATCTAAATTTCTATATTTTGAGTATTAAAGGGTATTTTTGGTATTTTTGGCATTTTAATGTGTTATGTAATTATCCTGTGAATTGTGAACCTCGGTCGGTAGAATTGTAGTTGGAAGTTCGATCGAGGGATTTTGTGGCTGTATATTTTCAAAGTGTGTTTCTTTACAGGATCGGCTATACTCTTTGAGTAGAGAGATGTCCATTTTACAGGGGAGGTTTTGCCAGATTTTTGGTAAAATTCTCGTAAAATGTGATGTTCGGTCGAATTTCTATTTTGATTTTGTGTCCGATATTCTTAGATCAAGTCTCTAGGAATTTTGATAGATTTATTCTAATTCTGTATTGTCATTTGTTTGTTTAGTTGCACCGAGACCGAAGCCTAGTGGACCAGGCCCGTTGGACCCGTCTCGAGGGGCGCAATAACTGTGAATTGTTATCTTATATATACGTGTTCTAGGATGCATGTTTTTAGAAATGTATGATTTATTTTATAAATTATGCATAAATGGTTTAATTATTGCTTAGGTTTATTTTTGGTATATTTTAAATTATATGCATGTTTTATTATGAATTTATACTTAAAGTGTTTTCAAGTATATTTATAGTTTATTCTATAATTAAATTGAATTTATTTAACGTATATATACTCAAAATATATCTGGTTTATTTTTGGTATATTTCTAGTATATATATGGTTTATATTGTTATTTTGATTAATGTCATGCATCATTTATTTCATGAATCAATGGATTTATTTTTAATGAAGGATATCAATAGAACTTGTTACCTAGTGGGCAACACTAAGACTGAGTACGTACTGATACGAAGATAGAATTTAGATTAAATTACTAACCTATTGATTGATTTGAATGATGTGAGATGTGATTTGGGAGTGTGATTGCTGGAGCTCAGTTGACCAAGTGTCTCGGGGCCAATCACACTGACAGTTAGACTGCTGGAGCTCGGTTGACTTAGTGTCTCGGGGCCAGTCTACTGTCCAAATGGAACAAGTGAATTTATTTGGAATAAGTGAGCTTGTATGGCTAGAGTGTTGTCTACCACTGTTTGAGGTTGCAATTTTTCTAGGGTTCTATTTGATCCTTCATAATCGGATGTTATTTTTAGTATTTATATAAAATGATTTTACTACTGTCACGACCCAAAACAGGGGCCATGACCGGCGCTAGGGAACGGGAATTCTTTCGAATCCGGAACCCGTAGCAAGCCTAAAAATAAATAAAGCATGCCATAATAACAATAATCATATAATATGCAGCGGAAATAAAAAATCATAATATCATAATATCATTTCATCACTGGATTTAATCAAAATCCCATCTCATAAATAAAATCCCTTTAATACAAATCCAGTTTCAACATAATATATCTCTTTAAAATAAAATACATGAAATCCAATACTTAAATTCACAACTACTGTAGTGTCTAAATAAAATAAATAAGACTCAAGTAGACAATTTACATAAAGAAGCCGGGGCGGAAGAAATCCGGCGTATCGACCTGCTACTGAGGTCTGAAGAAGTTGACTCTCCTGAAAAATAGTCAACGGAGGGGAGTCAGACCTCACTGACTGAATTACTATAATATATATACATACACACTAAGTGATAGTGCATACAGTCAACAGTATATATAATATGTATATACACAGGCAATTACACACAGATGCAATAAAATCATTTTTATATAATTTATCTGAAAATCATCTTTTATGAAGGATCACATAGAACCCTAGAATATCGCAACCTCAGAAAATAGTGTTAAACAACACTCTAGCCATATAGGCTCACTTATTCCAAATATATCCACTTAATCCATTTGGACAGTAGACTGGCCCCGAGACACTAAGTCAATCGAGCTCCAGCAGTCTGACTGCCAGTGTGATTGGCCCCGAGACACTTGGTCAACCGAGCTCCAGCAATCACACCTCCAAACCATATCTCACATATCAATAATCATATCAAATCAATATCCACAAATAGTTAGTAACATAGCCTAAATACTATAGGCGTACCGGTACGTACTCGGTCCTAGTGCTGCCCACTAGGTAGCACGTTCTATTGATATCCTTCATCATTAAATATAAAACATTCATTCACAATAAATGATGCATGAATTTAAATAAAACAACAATATAAACCATATATATACCGAAAATATACCAAACATAAACCAGGTATACTTCGAGTATATATATATCAAATAAATCCAATCAAAATCATAAATTAAACTAAAAATATATTTAAAAAACATTTTAAACATATTTTATTAATAAAACATGTATATAATTTAGTATATACCAAAAATAAACCAAAAATATACTTAATGTAAACTTAAGAAATAATGAAATTATTTATGCATATTTAATCAACATAAAACATGCATTTCTAAATCATGCATCCTAAGCATATATATATAGTATAGTAACTCACCTAATGCGCTCCACGAGACAGGTCCGACGGGCCTGGTCCACTAGCCCTCGGTCTTGGCGCAACTAAACAAGAAATAAATAACCGATATCAGAATAACCCTAATAGAAATCCTAGAATTCAATCTAGAGTATTAAAATACGAAAACAGAATTAGGGTTCGACTGGACATCACGTTTTACGAGAATTCTACCGAAAATCCGGCAGAACCTCCCCTGTAAAACGGACATCTCTATACTCAAAAGAGTAGAGCCGACCCTGCAAAGAAACACACTTCGAAAAATAGGCTCAACACAATCAAAATCCCACGGTCGGACTCCAAACTACAGTCCACCGACCGGGGTCCACAAACACAGAACATATTCCAGATATACCAAAAATATCCTTAAATCACAGAACTACATTTTATAGGTAGAAATTACATAATTAACCTTAAAACACTGTAAAAACCGAATAAAACTCATTTTATTAGAAAAACCGTATATTATATATATAATTGAAAATAATTCACGAAAAATAGTCTTAATTAGTTAAAAATACCAAATATTTTGTAGAAATCATTTTTATACCTTAAATAACTAATAAAACCAATTAAATTACATTTTTAGACAATTTAGGGTAAAATTACCAAAATACCCCTATATATATAAATATACTTAAATTACTTCAAAAATTCACCAAAAATCATACAATTACCCAAAATTAATTTTCTCAACATATTTATCAATAATATCAATATTTAAACTCAATTAACCAATTAAATTCAAATAAAAACACAATTAACCTAATTTTTCCAAAATTCCATAAACTTCAATAATTCAAAAAAAATACTTAGAAATTCATAAAAATTCCAAATAAATTCCTATAATTCATTTCAACACCTAATTCAACCATAAACTCCAATTTCATAATTTAAATAATTAATTTCCGAAAATTAGAAAATAATATTAAAATATTCAAAAATACCCAAAAATCCAAACAATCTCCAAAAATTCTACAAAAATTCATAAATGAAGATTAAGCTACTAGGAACAACATTTGTGAAGGAAGTTTCCATGAATCAATCAATTCGAAGCTCGAAAAAATCAAAAACCCTAATAGGCCGAAATTGACAAAATCGAAACCTAGGCAATTCTAGACAATTTTAGCTCAAACCAAAGCTAGAATCACACTCACCAGAGCTCAAGGAGAAGAAAGAGACTGGCGGTGTCAAAAACGGTGGTCAGAATCGACGTGATCGACGGTGGATCGATTTTCGGCTTCTCCGGCCAAAATCGACTTCCAAGCGCCGGAAACGGCCTCCTCAGGCGGCGGAATTGGTCGGGGAAGACGGTGGCACACCGGACGGCACACCCACGGTGAAGAAACGGCATGACAGATGCCCGGACGGCAAGGGGAAGGATCGGGAGGAAGAAGGAGACTCGGGGGCAAATGTGTAATTTTCTAAACTTTTGTAATTTTGACAAATATATGTATATATATATACTTTATACTATATATTAAAATAATATTAAATTACACACATCAAATATACACCACACACATAAAATCTAATATTTTAATAATTCATACTAAATAAAATTAATTAAATAACAATAAAACAAATAAATACTTAATAAAATATTAGGGTAATAATAAACCCTAATTAAATAAATATACACACACAGGCTTTATTTAATAATTTATAAATATGTATGAGTTCATGCAAGTCCGTAAATACATTTAAAATAATTAATAATACATTGTTTACGTGAAAATTTCCCCGAAAATGCAAGTCCCGGGAAAATTTTACGTAAAACACTGAAAATAATACACCGTAATTAAAATAGGTTTTAAATACATATTAACTCGTAAAAATATCATATAATGTACAAAAATTATTAACACTGTATATCCCGGTACAGTGTAAAAATATTTTTAAAAACACGGGATATTACAGCTACATCTGTGTGTTTTCCTGTATATATATTTATTATATATACTATTGAATGTGTGCATTGTCATTTAGTTATGCATGTATATATATTATAACAATTCACTCAATGATGTTTGACTTCCCTCCATTGACTATTTTTCAGGAGAGTCTTTGTCTTCAGACCTCAGTAGCAGACCCTTACGCCGGATTTCTTCTGCCCCGACTTTATTATATAATATGCTCACTTGATGTTATTTTATAATCTAGACATTGCTGTAGTTGTAGTCAGTTGTGAGATTTATGTACTATGTTTGTATGAGATATGTATTTTAATGATTTGAGCTGAGATTGGATTAAAAGATTATTTATAAATGAGATGAGCTTGTTTATTTAAATGAGTTAGTGGATTATACTTATTTTATTTATGAGATTTATTTCCGCTGTAAAATATTTTATTTATGTTATTATTATTATTATTGCATGTTTTTATTTATTTTAAGGCTTGCTACGGGTTCCGGATTCAAAAGAATTCCCATTCCTTAGCGCCAGTCATGACCCCTATTTTGGGTCATGACACAAGTGTAGCTTTGTTGCTCATAAATATGATGGACATCATGTTGAAGATGAGTAATGTTGCCATCGATTAGATTGAAATGCACATTGAAATTGGATTCAACTTAATCAAAGTGAGAATTGAAGTTGGATTCCATTAAGGACATACATTCAAAGACTTGTCCTACCCAAGGAGGTTCATCATCTTGAGCTTGAGCACCTTGAGTTGATGTACTTTCACTTCTTGTTCTTTTTCTTAGAGGAACAATATGAGGTTGAGTTTCTTGTTCTTTTTCCCCAAGGTATTAACCTTCTTTCTCTTATAATTCTTGAAACATAGCTTTAATATTTTCACTAGCTCTAAGATCATGCTTCCAAATTCAAACTCCATTAATAGAGGTGAATTATTTGGAATTTTGAATGAAAGACTCATTAAGAAACATGAGTTTAGTAGAGGGTAGAGAATCAAGATTAATATTGTAAAATTTAGCTAACTTTGTGACAATTCCACCAATACAAATTGCACTGGTATGACTATCACTAATTGGCCAAATTATCCATTAAAAGAATCTTCCTTAAGTAATCTTTTCATCATGATGAAGAAAATAAAGAATGAAATGATCATTAAGAGAGATACCTTTATTAGAGAGAGCTTTACTATTAATGGAGTAGGTAATGAAATAATGAACATACCAAAGTGTTTTGCATTTGATGTGTGAGGCTTTAGTATGTCCGGTGAAAAATTGAGGAGCATGAGGGGCTTTAATTTCATCCTAAGATGAAGAATCAAGCTAATGAGGGTTAACTTGAATGTGTCCCTCTTAAAAAAACCAAAAAAGAGTATTAAACTCTTGGTAAGTCATAAAATGATCGCTCCCTCCCAATTTAAATCTTATGGAGAAGTAGAGATTATCATCATCAAATTTGATGGAATGAAGCCTATATGAAGAAAGAAACTCAATAATGAGAGAAGGATAGGATGGAAAAGTGAAAAGGCAAAATCATAAATCTTACCTTTAAGAAGAAGATCTTGTACTTCTTCTTAATAACCAATTACCTTGAGAGTAGATTCATCCATGAATCAAGAGGGTATGAAAGCTATTTTTTGAAATTGAGACATTCTTTTCTTGATTTCTTAAGAAGAAAAAGAGAATGGAGAATGTGTTATCTTAAGTTTATCCTTTTTAGAGGGAGGAGCTTAAGAAGATGAAGGAACCTTGCTTGGTTTCTTAAAAGCCATTAGGAGAGAGAAGAAGAGTAATTGAAGAATTTATAGAGCAAAGAAAAACTTGATTGAGAGATGAGAAATCTAAGAGGAATAGAGTGATATTTATGGTCAAGAAATTAAGGTTGAAAATAGTGTAAAATTTGAATTTAAACTAAATAGGAACTTAAAAAATCTTTCTTATTTTTCATTAAGAGCCAAAAGGTTGATAGGATTTTAAAATCCTGATGCTGTCAGGAGCTATATCCCAGTCAGGACACAATCGGGATATCCGTTTGAGATAAGTTCTATGTTAAAACACAGAATTGACAGATCATGTCCCAGATTGGGACATGATTTGGTCTCGGGTAGGACTGAGGTCCTGGCAACAAAAGTTTGACAAAAATTTGCAATTAAGTCCAAAATATCTTACAATTTAGTCCTTGCGAATTTAATTTGCATTCATTTGAATTAATTGAGGATTTGTTTTTGTAAGAAATTAATGAGTATTTGAAATGAACTCACTTATGAAGGATATATTTTTGCTAAAATTAAAATAATTAATTTAATGAATGTTTTATTTATTAATTATTAATTTTTCAAAATAGGAAGAATTAAAAAATATCTAGTGAACATGTATCATATGCCAAAAATAAACATAAAGAAAACTAAGAGAATCATCAAAATTAAGACATACTAGAACCATCAATCATGTCAAATTCATATTTAATGAAATTCAATCTCTTTTCATTGAGAGGTTTGGTAAAGATATTAACAAGTTGATTATTTATATTAACAAAATCAAGTAAGATATTACCAGTTTGAACATGATCAAGCAAAAAATAATGCATCAAATGTCTATATGCGTAGTTCTAGAATATTGAATTGGTTTCTTGCTAAAGTTAATGGCATTTGTATTGTCACATTTGATTGGAATGTGATCAAGTTCTATACCATAGTCCAAAAATTATTGTTTTTACCATAAGACTTGTGAATAACAAAGACTTGCTATAATATATTCAGCTTCAGCAGTGGACAAGGCAACTGAAACTTGTTTTTTGCTAAACCAAGAAACTGAACACTGTTCTAAAATTTGACAAGTTCAGGAAGTGCTCTTTCTATCTAGTAAACTACCAGCAAAATCCACATCAAAATAACTAACTAAGTCAAAGGAAGAACTCCTAAGTTATCAAAGTCCTCAATGCATTGTACCATAAAGATATTTAAAAATTCTTTTGATAGCATTTAAATGAGACTCTTTAGAACTTGATTGAAATCTAGCACATAAGCAAGTAACAAAAAAAATATTAGGTCTACTAGTAGTTAAATAAAGAAAGGATCTGATTATACCTTTAAATCACTTTTCATTAATCGGTTTACCATTCTCATCCTTGTTGAGTTTGGTTATGGTGCTCATTGGAGTTTTGCTTATTCTAGCTCCATCCACACCAAACTTTCTAAGAATGTCTCTTGTATATTTGGTTTGATTGATGAAAATCCCATCTTTGCATTGCTTAATTTGTACTCCAAGAATGAATTTTAGTTCTCCTATCATACTTATCTCGAATTCTCTTTGCATTATCTTAAAAAATTCCTTACATAAGCAATGGTTAGTAACACCAAAAATAATATCATCAATATATATGTGAACAATTAATAAATCACACTTGGATTTCTTTATGAAAAGAGTTGTGCAAACTTTTCCTTTAGAGAACCTTTTCTCTAGTAAGAAGTTGCTCAATCTTTCATACAAAGCTCTTGGAGTTTATTTGAATCCATATAATGCTTTTGAAAATTTAAAAATATGATTTGAAGAATCAAAGTTTTCAAAGCCTGGAGGTTGCTCAACGTATACCTCCTATTCAATGAAACCATTCAAAAATGTACTTTTAACATTGATTTGATAAAGTTTAAAATCCATGAATGATGAAAATGCAAGTAGCATTCTAATATTTTTTAATCTTGCAATAAGGGCAAATGTTTCATTGTAATCAATGTCTTATTCTTGATTATAACCTTTAACTACTAGTCTAGCTTTATTCCTAGTTATGACACCTTGTTCATTGATACAATGCAAATATGCATAGTTATTTATTATGTTATAAGTGTTGTTTTGTTTAATTTTAGTTAATTTTATGTGTTTATTTAGTTATGAAAATGTTATTTTTAGTTCTAAATGCTTTTTATGTTTTTTTATACATTTTTAGGTTCAATTATTGCATTAAAAGAACTTTGGATTTGTTAGAATAAAGTATGAAGCTCAAGAAGCAAAAGGAAGTTGAATTGATACTATGCTAACTTGTTACAACTGGAACGAGTTGTGATATGGCCAATCCATGCTGACTCATCTTAGTGTGCTGACTCGTTCCATCACCAAAGGGTTGTAACTTTTCAACTTTGAGCAGTTTTTGTATTTTGGCCATAACTTCATCTATAGATATCCAAATAAGGCGATTCAAATTGCCCTGAAAAGATAACTCAAATATCTAGAACTTTGATGAAGTAATGATTTCAAGATAAAGTCAATTGAAAGGAAAACAGTGCCCTAGAAGTTACTATATCTATATAGAGTTGTGACCCTTCAATCGAAAGGGTACCTTTCCAATTGTAAGTTTTTATAACCACCTTTAAGGTCCATATATATTTCAATTCTAACTTGTAACAAAGAGAGCAGAGAACAAAGAGAAATATCTTAGTAATATGTGAAGAAATTTATATGAAAAATATATAGTATTAGAAATAGAAATACAAATTTTCATTAAGACCTAGTTTATTATTTTGAAGATGAAGTTAGCAAGCAAGAAAAGAAAATTTCTCTACACTAAGCAAGCACAAGAAGGCTTAGTGAAAAGGTTTTTATCAATTCTCTTTCTTCTTCTTTTGTTGTTCTTTAACTATATTTCTTAGCTAAGTCTTGTTTGAGAATTGCAATGATGAAGTAATTAAGTTATTTATGATTGATAACCATATGTAACTTGTTTTAATCGAATTATTTACAATGAGAGTTAAAGTAATTTGGTGGATGTATAATTAAGTTTACTTAATAATTGAATTTACTTGGAAACAAGAAATTCATCTTAAGGGAAACAATTAGTAGATTTACTTATGATTTCCTTGTTTATCTCTATAATACACTGATAGAGCTTGTAGACTCTAGAAGGGAATATCCTTAATTGATAATGAGAGTTGCTTTTATGGATTTATTGATATAATGTGATTTATGATTTTCTCTTACCTCTACAATACACCGAGAGAGCTTGTAGACTTTAAGAGGAAATACTTCTAATTGATAACGAGAGTTACTTTTAGGGACTTTACTTTGATCTAACAACGAGAGTTGCTTTTAAAGATTATACACACTAATTTCCAATCAATATGTTTTATGATAATCTTTTATAAGTTCTTGTTTATATTCTGAATTATGATTTTCATAAATATACATATTTTCTTTTTATTTTTGTTTAGTATTATAGTATATTAGTAGTAATTAGAATTCTTAATTAGTTTCAATTATTATCTTGACTTAGTTTTACCTATCCATCTAAGTAACTAATCTATTAATATAAAATTTTAATCAGCTAATTCTAAGAGGTTAATGTAAAATTCCCCAATTCCTAGTGTTCGACACTCTACTTACTCTATACTAAGTCCTTAGAGACTAGAGTTATACAATTCTACCTGCTTTAAAATTTGATGCCGTTGTTAGGGATTGGTTAGTCTAATTGGTTTTAAATTTTTTTATTAACTTATGTAAGAGAAAGGTTATTTTAGGCCTTGTTTTTACTTTTTTTTATTTCTATTATTATCATTATTATTATTATTATTATTATTATTATTATTATTATTATTATTATTGATTGTTTAGTTTGATTTATTGAATTGTGAGTTTACATTTTTTATTTTATGATTACTAGAAGTACTAGTGATAATAATTTGTACTTTGATCCTGAAATTGATTTACTTATACAAAATTTGCGAAGGGAACAAAGGCAAAGAAGAGAAAATTGATAGAATTTTAATAACATGGCTTAATTGGAGGGAAGGATGTTAGGTGATTTTGCAATGCCTGACATCTCAGGTAGTTTCGATGGAATTATGGCTCTTGCTATTGCCAACAACAATTTTAAGATTAAGCCAACTACTATCCAAATGGTGCAAAATAATTAATTTGGAGGGTTACAAGGAGAAGATCCTTATGCTCATATATTGACTTTCCTTAATGTGTGTGCAACCTTCAAGATCAATTGTATAATGGATGATGCAATAAGGCTAAGACTCTTCCCTTTTTTAGTCAAGGACAAAGCACAACTTTGGCTTGCTAGTTTACCAAACGAATCAATCACAACATGGGATCAATTAAAGCAAGCATTTCTGCATAAATATTTTCCACCACATAAGATGACTAAGTTTTGAAATGAGATTACCACTTTCAAGAAAAATGGAAGTAAGAGAATCTATTCAGCTTGGGAGAGGTTTAAGGAACTTTAATGACAATGTCCATATCATGGTTTGCCAAAATGGATGATTCCTTAAATTTTTTATAATGGATTGATGGGTGAAAATAGAAACATTGTCAATGCAGCATTTGGTGGGAAATGGATGGATAAAACGACTTGAGAGGTTGTTACATTGCTAGAGGAACTTGCATTAAAAGGATGCATGGGTGAAGGGAATACTATGGCTAAAGCAAGAGGAATTTTGGAACTTAACATAATTAAGATGCTAAGTGCAAAGGTAGATGCCCTTACCAAATTGGTAAGTATTTCTCAAATTAATTCATTAGAATGTGCTTATGGAGGATGGTTTGTGAGGCTTATGGAGGATCTCATTCTTATTCTCAATGCAATGCAATTGCAAATGAGGATGTGAATTATGTGTAAGGAGTTTTTAACCAAAGAATGGGGTTGAATTCCAAGACTTATAATCCTCAATGGAAGAACCATCTCGGATTCTCATGGTCAAACCCATCCTCTCAATTAAAACCTCCATATAACCCAAACACTAAACCTCAAAACCCACTTGGATTTTCCATAAAACAATAACCCTTTAATCCTACCCAATCTAAACCCAACCTTGAAACTCTTATGGAGTAATTTTTTAACCAATAAATAGCCATCAACAAATAAAATGAGGAGCAATTTAAGCAACTCAATTCTAAACTTGAGCAGATTGCTACCCATAAGTACATCCTTGAAACCCAAATTGCCCAACAAGCCTCTACCTCAAACACAAAACCTATGGGAAAGCTTCCTAGCTAACCAAATAATGTACAAAAAGAGTCTTGTTAAGCAATCACATTGCATAGTGGTAAGGAGGTTGAAAAGGATCTTAATAAGAAAAATAAAAAGGTTTATGATGATGATGATGGAGTAGAGATTGAGGAAGTGGATGTTAGAAGTAAAAATGATGATAAAAGTGCAAAGAAAGGTAATAAGGAAAGTGCTATCCCATTAAAGAATGATGAACCAAAGGTAGATGTTAAATCTCTTCCTTTTCCTCAAAGGTTCATAAGGTAGAATTTGGACAAGAGGTTTGGTAAATTACTTAATTATCTTAAGGATATCACTATCACTATATCATTTACAGATGCTATTAGAGATATGCCAACTTGGGGTAAATTCTTGAAGGATATTGTTAGCCACAAGAGTAAGGTTAAAGATTATGGTTTAGTATCTCTTGTTGAAGAATCCAAGGCTATGTACTCTAAGTCTCCACCAAAGCTTAAGGATCCTGGTTCATTTACGGTTCCTTGTGTAATTGGAGGTACGCATTTTGATAAAGCTTTATGTGATATTAGTGCTAGTGTTAGTCTTATGCCATTTTTAATTTATAAAAACCTTGATTTATAAGAAATGTAACCTACCAATATGTGTCTTTCCATGGCAGATAAATCTATTACATATCCACTTGGCATTTTAGAAAATATGCCTATAAAAGTGGGTAAGTTTATGATACTAGCTGACTTTGTTGTATTGGAAATGGAGGAGGATTTTAAGATCCTAATTTTATTTGGAAGACCATTTTTGAGGACAGCAGGAGCAATTATTAATATCAAGAAAGGAAAGATCACATTGGAAGTGAATAATGAATGCATGGAATTTGATGTGCTGAATATAATGAAGACAATGCCTATAGAAGTGGCAAGTAGAATTGATTTTATTGATGTTGTTGATGGATTCATTGAAGAAGTAATTCATGAGTGTTTAAGGAATGACTCTATGGAGATATACAAGAAGCAAGAAGCTAATGATCAAATTTTTGAAGTGATCCTATAAAATCTTCTCAATGGAATTCAAGATTTGAACCTTCAAGAAGCAAGGATGATCTAAAGGAGAATACACATTGTAAGGAAGTCAAGGTGGAGCTTAAGCTATTGCCATCAAATTTCAAATATGCATTTCTTGTCTCTAATCTTCAATTTCCTTTTATTGTTAATTCATCCTTGCATAGTAATGATGCTAATGCTTTATGTGATAATTTGAATAATCATAAAAGTGCCATTTGTTATTCTATAAATGATTTGAAAGGTATTAGTCCTAATATATGTATGCATGGAATTCTTTTGGAGGATAATGCCAAGCCTTTTATTGAAGGTCAACGGTAGTTGAATCCCACTCTTAAAGAAGTAATGAGAAAAAAAGTGACTAAGTTACATGATAATGGAATTATTTATTCCATTAGTGATAATAATTCGATAAGCCCCATTCAAGTTGTACCAAAGAAGTGAGGCTTAACCATTGTTAGAAATGAATCTAATGATTTGATACCTATTAGAACTATCACAAGATGGCGTATATGTATAAACTATAACAAACTTAATAAAGCAATCAGGAAAGATCATTTCCCATTGCCTTTTATTGACTAAGTTCTTGAAAGATTAGCAAACTTTTCTTATTTTTGTTATTTGGATGGACTTAATGGATTATATCAAATTCCTATCCATCCTGAGGATTAAACTAAGGCTACTTTTACATGTTCGTATGGAACTGTTGCTTTTAGATGTATGCCTTTTAGTTTATGTAATGCACCAGATACTTTTCAAAGATGCATGTTTTCCATATTTAGTGATATACTCGATGATTGTGTAGAAGTTTTTATGGATGACTTTAGTGTCTATGATTCTAACTTTTCTAATTGTTTAGACAACCTACGTAAAGTACTTGATAGGTTTACTAAGCATGGATTAGTCTTAAACTGGGAGAAGTGCCATTTTATGGCGCAAGAAGGCATAGTTCTTGGACATATGGTTTCAAAGTGAGGCATTGAAGTCGACAGGGTGAAGATATAATTGATTGAAAAATTACCACCTCCAAAGTGTGTTAAGGATATAAGAAGTTTTCTTGGACATGCAGGCTTTTATCAAAGGTTTATTGAAGACTTTTCAAAGATAGCAAAGCCATTATGTAGGTTACTTACTAAGGAAGCTACTTTTGAGTTTGATGATGCATGCTTAGAAGAATTCAAAATTTTGAAGAAGGCTCTTATTTCTGCACCTATTTTGCAACCACCTAATTAGGAGCAACCATTTAAGATAATGTGTGATGCTAGTAACTTTGCTGTAGGGGCTGTTTTGGGAAAAAGAAAAGAAGGCAAGCCTTATGTGATTTATTATGCCAGTAAATTACTTAATGAAGCTCAAATCATCAATACCACTACAGAAAAGGAGTTGCTTGCTATTGTTTATGCATTTGACAAGTTTAGAGCATACCTTGTGAGGTAGAAGGTGATTATTTATTCAAAACCTAGATTCAAAACATGGACTCCAACGTTGGATCTTGATGCTTTAAGAGTTTGATTGGGAAGTGAGAGACAAGAAAGGAAGTGAGAACTTTATAGCAAATCATCTATCAAGGCTAGGTCAAGATGGATTAAAGAAGCATGATGATGGTATGCCAATCAATGAGACATTTCAGGGTGAACATCTTCTAAATGTCACATCAAAAGAACTTCTGTGGTTTATAGATATTGCAAATTATCTTATAAGTGGTATTCTTCCTTATGGTATGGATTATAGACAAAGGAAAAAGTTTTTACATGACTGTAGATTCTACTATTGGGAGGAGCCATTACTTTATAAAAGGTGTGAAAATGACTTGATTAGAAGATGCATTCCTTAAGATGAAATCCAAGATATTTTGAAGCATTGTTATTCTTTCAATGTTGGTGGACATTTTGGAGCATCAAAGATAGCATCTCAGGTACTAAAATTTGGTTTTTGGTGGCCTACTTTGTTTAAGGATGCTAAAGAATATGTGCTTACATATGATAGATGTCAACGAATGGGGAATATATTAAAGAAACACAGGATGCCTATTAAAAGGGATTCTTGAAGTCAAAATCTTTGATGTATAGGGAATAGACTTCTTGGGTCCATTTCCTAGTTCCTTAGGTTACAAGTATATTTTGGTCATGGTTGATTATGTCTCCAAGTGGTTCAAAGCAATGCTAATAGTGACAAATGATGCTAGAGTGGTTAAGAAAATGCTTAAAAAAGTAATTTTTCAAAGATTTGGTACCCCTTGAGCATTGGTATTGAAGCTCTCTTAAAAAGTATGGAATAACACACAAGGTTGTTACTCTATATCACCCACAAAAAAGTGGGCAAGTTGAGGTGAGTAATTAAGAATTTAAATGGATTCTTGAGAAAACAGTTTCCTCATCAAGGAAAGATTGGGCATTGAAGCTTGATGATGCATTATGGACATATAGGACAACTTTTAAGACTCCAATAGGCCTTACTCCTTATCAATTAATTTATTGGATGTTATGTCATTTACCCATAGAGCTTGAGCATAAGGCATATTGGGTGACAAGAGCTTTGAATTTTGACTTGATGAAGGCAGGTAAGAAAAGGTTACTTTAGCTTAATGAACTCAATGAGTTGAGAATGAATGCTTATGAGAATGTGTTATAACCCATATTTTTAAATTATTTTAATATGAAATAAGATATGCAATGTTAATAATTTCAGACAATATTTGATTATTTATCGATTTTGAGTTTTATTATCATTAATTTATGTTAATTAGGGTTGGATACAAATATTTATTCTAAGTCTAGCATTTAAATAATTTATTTGTGTAATGTATATCTATCTTATTTTAAATAAATATTTAACTTATTATATCTTATTTTAATGTCATTTAATCTTATTAAATTACATCATTTTATACGTTACTATTTTATGTGTGTATATATATATATATATATATATAGTTAGTTAGTTAGTTAGTTAGTTAGAAATACTTGGTTAATTAAGTGTATTTGTGGATTTTAGAGAATAATATGTTGAGAAAATAATTTTTGTGTAATTATATAATTTTTATTGAATTTTTGAATATTATTAGTATTTTATGTGTATTTTTGTATATTAGGGGTATTTTGGTAATTTGGTGATAATTTTAGTTGAATATTAAATTTAATTGGTTTTAATAATTATTTGAAGTATAAAAATGATTTTTACAAATTATTTATTAATTTTAACTAATTAATACTATTTTTTTGAAAATTAATTTCAAATTAAATATAATATACTATTTTTGTAAATAAATGGATTTATAGCAAATTTTAATATGTTTTTGGACTAATTAAGTAATTTAGATTTATAAAACTAATTTTTATTAATATTTGTGAATTTATCGAGAAATATTAATTTTTATTAATATTATATTAATATTAGGGTTTTTAAGTAATTATCGGTAAAATAGTTTATTTTGGTGTTTTTAATGTTTAAATTGCTATATGTTGGTATTTAAAGGGTATTTTTGGAACTTATTGGATTTTAATATATTTTTTGTATTTTGTTGTGAATTATGGACCTCGGTTGGGAGAATTTATAGTTTGGGGTCATGACCGAGGAGTTTAGTGAATTCTATTTCGAAGTGTATTTTTCTTGCAAGACCGGCTCTACATTTTAAGTAGACAGATGTCTGTTTTACAGAGGAAGTTTTACCAAATTTTTGATAGAATTCTCATAAAACGTGACATTCGATCAAATTCCTATTCTCTATCTGTGTTTAGAATTATAGATCGAGTCTCTAGAAGTTAAGTTAGAATTATTCTGATTTCGTGTTATTATTTTATTGTTAGTTTCACCAAGATTCAAGCCTAATGGACCAGGCTTATTGGACCCATCTCAAGGAGCGCACAACTGTGAGTTATTATGTTATATATACATTACTTTAGGTTGCATGTTTTAGAATTATATGTTTTAAATGTAAATTTTACATAATTGCTTTATTAAATGCTTAGGTATATTTTTGGTATATTATTGGTATATTTAAAAATAAATTCATGTTTTTGTTGTGATTTATTTTCAAATTATGTTAAGTATATTATTAGTTGATTTTAAGTATATTATATAATTTAATTGAATTTATTATACGTATATATACCTAAAATATACTTAGTTTATTTTAGGTATATTTCTAGTATATATATGGTTTATTTGTTTATTTTAAATGTCATTATGCATTATTTATTTTTCTGAATGTATGTTTTAATATAAATAAAGGATGTCGATAGAATGTGCTTCCTAGTGGGCAGCACTAAGACCGTGTATATACCGGTGCGATAGATTAGAGTTAAGTGAAAATTAATTTAGTGATTATGATTGATTGATATTGATTTGATTGAGATCGATGTAAGTGAAAGTGTGATTGCTGAAGCTTGGTCGACCTAGTGTCTCGGGGCCAATCACATTGACAGTCAGACTGCTGGAGCTCGATCGACTTAGTATCTCGGGGCCAGTCTACTGTACATATGGAATAAGTGAATTTACTTAGAATTAAGTGAGCCTATATAGCTAGAGTACTTTCTATTGGTATTGAGGTTTTGATCAGTTAGGGTTCTATTTGATCCTTTATAAACTGATGATTTTCAGTATTAAAATGATTTTCTTTGCATCAGTGTATATTTGCCTGTATATATATTTATTATATATACTTTTGAGTGTCTGCATTTGACATTTAGCTATGCGTATATAAATATATATATTATAATAATTCACTTCATGAGGTCTGACTCCCCTCCATTGATTTTTTACAAGAGAGTCCTTATCTTCAGACCTCAACAGTAGACCTATTTGCCGGATTTCTTCCGCTCATGCTTTATTATGTAAATCACTTACTTGATTTTTATTTTGTACTCTAGAGACTGCAAGAGTAGTTATATTTGGCTCTGTCGAGACTTGTATTTGTATTTATACATGTATAAGATTTTAATTTATAGTGTTTCTTTGAAGATTGTATTAAAAGATTTTATATATGATATACGACGTGATTTTATATTATTAAAGGAAGTTGAGAATTAATTTTATTATTTGAGATCTAATTTCCACTGAATAATATTTTATTTATTTTATTTTATTACATGCTTTTATTTTAAGGCTTGCTACGGGTTCTGAATTTGAAAGAATTCTCGTTCCCTAGTGCCGATCATGGCCCCCTATTTTGGGTTATGACAAAGTTGGTATCAGAGTGGAGTTTTGTGTCAGGGCTTTGGTTGTGTGAGTTGTGGCCCTAGTTTTCAGTATTGTGTTTTCTTTTGAAACTACTGCTGTTAATTAGGTTCGAGTATGTCTTGATAAGTATTCCTTAATTTAGTTTTCTGTGTTATTCTCCATTTTCTATCTTGTCTGAAACCTCCTGTTTCTCTTTTTAGAATGAGGAGGTGAGCATGTGTTGCTCCACCGGTCATTGAGGCTGAGGATGATGAGTCATGCAAGGATGAGGTTTTACCTCATGAGTCGCCAGTTAGACATAGAGGTCGTGATAGAGGTAGACCTTGAGGAGCGGCAGGTCAGCATAGGCAGAGAGAGCTACAGGATGAGGAACCTGTAGAGGCAGAGTACGAGGATGTTCCAGTACCTCTTGTTGCACCGCATGTTCAGCCTGTCTATCAGCAGGGTATGTTCGACTATGAGGCAGCGTTATTCTATGCCAGAGTCGACAAGATTGCCTTTGATTGGACTTTAAATAGTCTAGATTTTCTGCATGTGATCGAGATGAGGACTTGAACTGCTCACATCGAGTATCAGCGGATCATAATAGTCAGGCTGTCTGTTGAGAGACTAGCCCTGGACTGGTTTATTCAGATGATCCAGCCTTATATGATGATGATGACTTGGGCTTAGTTCAAAGAGCGATTCATGAGGAGATTCTACCCAGAGCCACTTCGTATGAGTTATAGACTTTAGTTGACAAGCATTTCCCGAGGTGACAGATCTATTGAGGACTACACTAGAGAGTTCCTTCGGCTTGGCAGATATGTAGAGGATCTGATGCGAGACCAGTACTTCACATTCACCACTTATGTTACTAGTTTAGGTTTTACATTTACTGGTATGCCTACAGTGGGCCTTACTCTGGAGTCAGTGATACAGTTGGCCAAGGAGATTAAGCTGAGGCTAGTCAAGCAAGGGGCTATGCCTGATTATTACCAGTTGGGTGTTCAGTCAGGTGGATTCTAGACTACTATGTACTCAAGTTTTCAGATTGGATCGAGTAGTCAGTAAAGGGGTCTAGCCCAATAGACTCAGAGACAACAACAACGGATATATCAGAGTAGTAGACATGGCCATGGAGGTCAGCATAGACCATTTGGACTTGGGTCAGGTGCTTCAAGAAATAGTAGTGGTCGTAGTTCTGGGTCAGTTGCCAGTGTTTATCAGACGTGCGATAGAGTCCATCAAAAACCATCTTACATGACACTACTGACGTGTTTTAAATGCGAACAAATGAGACATTTTACCAGATCGTGTACCTATTATGGTTATCAGCAACCGTAGATTCCACGATTTCCTCAGTAGTTGGTTGCTAATGCTACACCCGTTCCTTTTCAATTGTCTCCAAACCAACATCAAAGTTCTACCTAGATTGTTCCCCAGCAGGGTCGTGGTAGAGGTACCAGAGGAGGTGCTAGAAGTGTTGGCCAGGCTTCTACTAGTTAGCAGGGAGGTCGAGGACAAGCCAGAGTCTTCCATCTCACTTAACAAGATGCTTAAGCATCTAATGCAGTTGTGGCAGGTATTATTTCTATCTGTTACCTAGATTCATGGGTTCTATTTGATCTGGGTACCATGCATTCATTCGTTTCTCCTATTTTTGCTTCTAAGTCTTATTGTTAAGCTGTGAGGATGGCTTTTCCTTTGTCTATTGCCACTCCTCTAAGTGATTCTTTGGACATCGATGTTATTCTTTCTGGTTATCCAGTTCTTATTAGAGGTAGAGAATTATCTGCTGATTTAATTTTGTTGAATGTGATGGAGTTCGATGTTATTCTGGGTATGGATTGTTTATCTAAGCATTATGCCTTGGTAAATTGTCAGAGTAAAGAGGTGACTTTTAGAATTCCTAGTGAAGAAGAATTTAAGTTTGTGGGTGATAAGAGTTTAGCACCTCAGAATCTCATCTCTACTATTTCAGTTAGAAATTTACTGAGGAAGGGTTGTCAAGGATATTTGGCATTGGTCAGGGATACTTTAGTGGAGAAGTTGTCACTCACAAATGTTCTTGTTGCCTGTGAGTTTCATGATGTTTTTCCTAAGGAGTTTCCAGGTTTACCACCTCACAGAGAGATTGAGTTTTGTAGAGATGTGGTTCTAGGAACTACCCCTATTTCTATGCCACCCTATAGAATGGCTCCTGCAGAGTTAAAAGAGTTGAAGGAGTAGTTGCAGGAGTTGCTAGATAAGGGTTTTATTAGATCCAGTGCTTCTCCTTAGGGTGCACCAGTCCTGTTTGTGAGGAAGAAGGATGGTACCCTGAGACTGTGCATTAACTATAAAGAGCTGAATAAGGTGACAGTGAAGAACAAGTATCCTCTCCTAAGGATAGATGACTTGTTTGATCAGCCATAAGGTGCATAGTTCTTTTCCAAGATTGATTTGAGGTAGGGTTGTCATCAGTTGCGGATCAGCAAAGCTGATGTTCCTAAAATGGCATTCCGCACTTGATATGGCCATTATGAGTTTCTGGTGATGTCTTTTGGTTTGACTAATGCACCAACGACTTTTATGGATCTGATGAACAAGATATTTAGACCATATGTGGATCAATTTATGGCAGACTTCATTGACGATATACTGGTGTATTTGAGGAGTATAGAGGAACATGTATATCACTTGAGGACTGTACTACAGACATTGAGAGAACATAAGGTTTATGCTAAATTCTCAAAATGTGATTTTTGGATGGAGAGTGTTGCATTTCTTGGACATGTGGTGTCTAAAGAAGGTATCCAGGTAGATCCACAGAAGATTGAGGTAGTGTCTGAGTGGCCTAAACTGACTTCAGTTACTAAGATTCAGAGTTTTCTGGGTTTAGCCGGGTATTATAGGAGGTTTGTATAGGATTTTTCTAGAATTACAACTCCTATGACTTGCTTGACTCAGAAGAATGTGAGATGTGAGCGATCAGAAGCTTGTGAGAACAGTTTTCAGTTGTTGAAAAAGAAGTTGACCATAGCCCCAATTTTAGCTTTGCCTAATGGAGTGGACAAGTTCACAGTTTATTGTGATGCATCTAGAGTTAGCCTAGGTTGTGTGTTGATGCAGAATGGTAGGGTAATAGCCTATGCTTCGAGGCAGTTGAAAAAGCATGAACACAACTATCCTACCCACGACCTAGAAATGGCTGTAGTAATCTTTGCTCCCAAGATATGGAGACATTATTTGTACAAGGTGACTTATGAGATTTTTACTGATCACAAGAGCCTTAAGTACATCTTCCAGCAAAGAGATCTTAATCTGAGGTAGAGGAGATGGTTGGAACTCTTGAAAGATTATGACTATGAGATTTTATATCACCCAGGCAAGGCTAATGTGGTAGTAGATGCCCTGAGTAGGAAGTCCTCAGGCAGTCTTGCTCACATAAGTGTAGAGAGGAGATCATTGATCTAGGAGTTGCATCAGTTAGTGGATCAAGGTCTAATGATGAAGGTGAGTAGATCAGGTGGACTGCTAGCTCAGTTTAAGGTGTGATCTATATTGAGGGATAGGATTAAGGTGACTCAGAGCCGAGATCCTATTCTAGAGGAGCTTGTAGAGAATGTTCGAGTAAGGAAGTTCACTGATTTCATACTTGATGATGATGGTGTTTTAGGAATTAGTGGTAGATTGTGTGTTCCTGATGTGGATAATTTGAGAGAAGAGATCCTAGAGGAAGCACATTCTACAACTTACAGCGTACATCATTAAGATGTTCCACAATATCAGAGACTTGTACTGGTGGGATGGACTGAAGAAGGATGTAGCTAATTATGTGGCTAAGTGTTTGACATGTCAGCAAGTGAAAGTTGAGCATTAGAACCCTTATGGGAAGCTTCAGCCTCTTCCTATTCCTGAGTGGAAGTGGGAAAGGATTGCTATGGATTTTGTGGTTGGTTTATCTCATTCTAAGGATGGATACGATTCCATTTAGTTGATTGTGGATAGGTTGACCAAGTCTGCACATTTCTTGACTATGAAAGCCATTTATTTTGTAGTTAGATTAGCAAAGCTGTATATGAAGCATATTGTGTGCCTTCATGGAGTACCTGTGTCCATTGTGTTAGATAGAGGTTCAGTTTTTACCTCTCATTTTTAGTAGAAGTTATAGGAAGTGATGGGCACTAGGTTGAACTTGAGTACTACTTTTCATCCTCAAACAGATGGTTAGTTTGAGAGGACAATCTAGACACTGGAAGATATATTGAGGATATGTGTTTTGGATTTGGGAGGTAACTGGGATGATCATTTTCCACTTATAGAGTTGGCATATAATAACAGCTACCATAGTAGTATTAGAATGGCACTGTATAAGGGTTTGTACGAAAGGAAGTGTAGATCCCCTATGAGAGATTAGAGAGAGAGCTTTGATTGGACCTGAGATGGTTTAGGATGCTGAAGAGAAAGTTACTATTATCAAAAGCAGATTAGAGACTGTAGTTAGCAGCCAGAAGAGCTATATGGATCCTAGACGTAGAGATGTGGAGTTCCAGGTAGGAGAATTTATTTTTCTGAAGGTGTCTCCGATGAAGGGTGTTATGAGATTTGATAGGAAGGGTAAGATAACACTGAGATATATAGGACCATTTAAGATTCTAGAGAGAGTTAGCACTGTTGCATATCGGTTGGCTTTGCCTTTGAGTATGTTTTAAGTGCATTCGATGTTTTATATCTCGATGCTGAGGAAGTATGTTTCAGACCCTTCACACGTGTTACAGCCCGATAGTGTTGAAGTGAATGAAAGAAGAACCTATTGCAATCATTGACTATCAAGTTCGATAGTTGAGTTCAAAGCAGATTCTAATGGTCAAGGTATTGTGGCGCAGCAACAGAGTAGAAGAGCACACCTGGGAGACTGAAGCTAAGATGCGAGCTTCTTACTCATATCTCTTTCCTCCTTGATCTTTGTGTATTCTTTTCTTGGAATTCAAGGATGAATTCTTGTAAGGGGGGAAGACTGTTATAACCCGAGTTTTTAAATTATTTTAATATGAAATAGGATATGCAGTGTTAATAATTTTAGACAATATTTGATTATTTATCGATTTTGAGTTTTATTATCATTAATTTATGGTAATTAGGGTTTGATACAAATATTTATTTTAAGTCTAGCATTTAAATAATTTATTTGTGTAATGTATATCTATCTTATTTTAAATAAATATTTAACTTATTACATCTTATTAACCACCCGGACCTCCACCTCCTCCTCCAGCCAACTCTGCCACCATTTTAATCAGTTAATTCTAAGAGGTTAATGTAAAATTCCCCAATTCCTAGTGTTTGACACCCTACTTACTCTATACTAAGTCCTTGGAGACTAGGGTTATACAATTCTTCCTGCTTCAGTGCTTTACGAGAAGTAGAATACTTTAGGAAAATTCCTTTATCTGCTTTGGAATTAAATTTCCCAAGATTATCATTTATGTTCAATATAAAAAATTTGCATCCAAATACTTTTGGTTATGAGATTTTAGGTTTTATATTGTTCTATAGCTCATAAAATTTTTTATTTAAAATTGGTCTTTTGAAAACTTTATTTGAAATATAATAAAATGTGTTAACAACTTCCACCCAAAAGTATAGAGGTAAATTATACTCATTAATCATTATTCTAACCATTTCCATAAGAGTTCTATTTTTCTTTCAACTACCCCATTTTGTTGAGGAGTTATAGGAGATGAAAATGTATGAGAAATGCCATTTTCATTACACAAGGTTTTGAAGAATTCATTTTCAAATTCGGTTCCATGATCACTTCTAATGGATGAAATACAAAATCCTTTTTCTTTTTGAAATCTTTTAGCAAAATTTTTAAAAATTTTAAATGCATCATTCTTACAAGCAAGAAAACATACCTAAGTAAATATAGAGTAATCATCAACTATTACATATGTATAGTCCAAATAAATACATATGTATAAGTTAAAGTGGTATGGAAGTGGACACTATATTTTTTAGCTTAAATGAGGATTTGGATTATTTTCCCTTTTAGGAAGTATCACAAGGTTTATCCTTAGTGAATTCAAGCTTTAGATGAACCAATCACAAATTCATGTTTACAAAGATCATTCAACAGTTCAAATTTTGAATGTCCTAACCTTTTATGCCATATTCATATGTTATGGAAAATAGACATTAAGCATTTGATGTCTTTGTTATCAATCTTATTCGAGTCAATAACATAAATATTATGTACTCTTTCACCACTAAAAATTACTTTATTTTCATGAAGACTACTAATAAAGCAATTTCTAGGATAGTAGTGACCTTATGTCACATAATTGACTTATACTTAGCAAATTATGTTTAAGACCATCAATAAATAATACATGATGTATAGGTAAGGATTGAAGATTATCTATTTCTCCATTGCCCACAATCTTTCCTTTGGCATTGTCTCCAAATACCACTTGCTTTTTGTTTATGTGGATTTTAACCATATATACACAAGGCAATTTAAGTGTTCTTTTGAACTCAAACCTTTCTTAGTCTAGGCTAGTTAGTCTCAAGATAATCCAAAAGAAGTAAATCCATGTGTTGTCTTCTATTAAAGCACACATTATTGGTATGTCCTTTGATCATGCAATATGAACATATAACATTCTCAAATTTGTTCCTAGGATATGCTTTCTTAGTGTGTAAAACATACCTTTTAAGTTGTGGTGGTGTGTGTGTCCTATTATTTTGAGTCATGGTATGAGACATGCATTGGCAATAACAATGTGTATTTTGATAGTTTTGTGCAATATGTTTATGTGCATTATCGTGTAACATGCCTAATGTGATTGTGTCTAGTGTACATATAAGCATGTTTAGGTTGAGGTGTTCTATTTTGAGCCTTACCTTTTTATATTATACATGATTAAGTCTTATGACAATTTCCTTTAATATTTAACATATGAGACTTATTGGCTTTGAAATCTTGAGTCTTAATTGGTCTAAAGGTAGAAGAAGTAGAGTTATGTGAGGCTTTAACAAAATTAATGTGTGATGATAATGATAAAGGCATTCCATTTTTACATCCAATTCCATGGGTATCTCCATGAAATTTTTGAGAATCAAAAAGAGTATTTGAAGTTTCTTTTCCTCTCTTGAATTTAATAATTGAATTCTTTAATTCTAAAACCTCCTTAGAAAGCCTATGATTTTTATTAGTTGCTTTCTTAAGTTGATCTTCCAAGGAATTAGAAAATTTTGCATTACTAATAAATTTTTCATTTAAGTCAACAAGTTTAGCAAAATCATTTTTTTAAAATTTCAAATTTTTTGATCAAGCTAGCTAACTTATGAATATAATGCTTTTTATTAGATAATAAGCTTTTGCATTTAAGCAAGATTTTTATTAGAATAGAGCTCTTAATATCACCATCATCATATTCATCATAATCACAATAATCATTACAAGAGGAGTTAGAAGTAGATGGTACCTCATTTTCATCTATAAGGGGCCATAAAGTAAAGATTGACCACTTCTTGTTGTTATTCTTCCTCTTTGGATTTGGAGGAGTCATCCCAAGTATCTTTGAAAGACTTCTTCTTATCTTTTGCTCCTTGTTATTGAATTTGAGTTCAGGGCATTCACTTCGAATGTGTCCTGGTTTCCTGCATTCATATCAAGTAAATTCTTTAGCGCTCTTCTTACCATCTCTGTCAAACTTCTTATTAGAGTCCTTTGCTCTTGAGAAAATTTTCTTTTTCAAGAATTTCTAGAAATTCTTAGTGAGCATGACAATATCACCACTTTTATCACTAGAATCTTTAATGCTTTCCTCTTCATTATCTTCTTGAAGAGCTTTTAGTGCTATGCTCTTTTTTCTTCTTCCTTCCTTTCTTGCTCTTTAACTTTTTGTTTAATTGTAAGCTCATGTGTTAGGAGCTTTCCAATAAGCACATGTTGAGTAAAGAGGTCTTGTGCTTTCTTAATTGAAGTGGCATGAGATTCCTAATCCTTCTTAGGTAGGATCCTTAGAATCTTATTGTTCACCTCCTCTTTAGAGAAATATTTTCCAAGTTTCTTGAGGGTCATAAGGAGAGTATTGAGACAGTTTTTCATCTCCATGATTGATTCTTGGGACTTCATTTTGAAGAGTTCATATTTAAACATATGAAGTTGAACCTTTTTGCTTTTTACTTATACATTGCCTTTATAATGGTTCCCTATGGTCTCCCATATTTCCTTAGTCGAAATGTAATGTTGAAGCTTGCCTCCTTTGTCTCTTGTCATGGAAGAGACTAGAGTGATCATAGCTTTTTTGTTTATGATTTTCCTTATTTTGTTTATAATTCCATTGGCTTTTTGCAAGATTAGTTACCATAGCATCAATGGTAGTTGTAAATGGTTCCCAACCTTTTAGGATAATATCCCAAAGTTTGATGGAATCATAATCAACGTGTAGATCTATTTTAAACTTCCAATAAGGATAGTCACTATTATCGAAAAATGGTCTAAATGAAGAAATGTCTTGTTATTCACTCCTTATAATCTTGTATTCTAGCAGTAAGGTTCCTATAATTTAAGCTCTAATACTAATTGAAAGAGTCTTAGGGGGTGAATAGGACTATTAAACAATAATAAAAAATTAAAAAGATTTGAATAAAAATTAAAAAGAATGTTGAGAAGGAAGAATGATGATCACAAGAATTTAAGGAGTTCAGATTCTCAATAATCCTACATCTCCACCTAACTTATCCCTAAGTTAGGATTTTGAATCCTCACAATCTATCTCCCTAGATTGATTTTTATAACTTGAAATCTACGCTCAACTCAAGCTTCACAACTTGAGCTTTCAAGGCTGACTTTAAAAATCAATTCATAAGTGTTTTCAAGGCTAACACTAAAATTGAATTCCTAAGTGTTTAATAGTTAAACACTTAAACCAATTCTTTTAGAATAGAATTTCACTTTTGTTTTTCTTAAACCCAAAAAATAAAAGAATAAGAATTTCTATTCTAACACTCACCAACTCTCACAAGAGTATACAATAATAAAATGAATTTTGAAAGAGTTTAGTGAGCTTAATTGAATGATTGAAAGTATAAAATGAATAAACAACTTTCTTAACCTCAAAATAATCTTCAGAGGTTATATTTATACTTGAGCCATTCAATTATTGCTGTTGGAAGCAATAGTTTAGTTCCTAACAAAAACAAAGTCCATTTAAATGAAATTTGGACTTTTAAGCTGCATTTTGTTATGTTCCACTTAGGATATCATTAATACCAGTCGGGATAAGCACTAAATAGTTATTATGCGCCATTGCATTTGAATTTTTGATCTAGTCCCAGTCAGGATATTAGTATCCCGATTAGGACTACCAGGTCCTGAGTAGTGTCCCAATTGGGACATTGGATCGGGATCAGTTATGCCATTTCTTGAATTTTATGCAAAAAATTTTCTTCCTTGGTCTCGGTCGGGACTACTTTGGTCCCAATGGGATGATGACAATAATTGCACTTTTTATGTAATTTAGTCCTTATGATAAGTCCTATCGAGATAATACTTATGATGACTTTCCATAATGATTTCACTTGGATGGTTCATCATTATTTTGACTTCAAAATTACTTCTAACTTATATACACTTAAAGCAAATACATTATTTGCTCAAAATTAAGTTTTTTAATATCAAAATCAAGATTGATAACTTGTTAAGGTCAACAAGGGTCTTTTTGAAATAACATAGTGTATGGAATTTTATTGCATAGAAAACTTATGGGAATGTGATTAATGAGAAAAATTGATGTTTTAAAGGCATATTCCCAGTATTTAAAAGGAGCACTATAGTGTCCTAAAATAACAAGGCCAATGTCAATAATATTTCTTATTTTGCATTTAGTTGTGCCATTTAGCTCATGAGGGTGTGGGTAAGTAAGATAGTGGATTATACCAATATCCTAAAAATATTTATGCAATGTACCAATATGATTTTACAACATTAATTTTACAATCAAATTGAGTAGTTGATGAAATTGTTTGAACACTGTAATGACATCACTTTTGAATTTAATAGGATATAACCATGTAAATAAAGAAATATCATCAATGAAGATTAAAAAATATTTGTATCCTAATGATGAATATAATGGAGTTGGACCCCAAACATCAGAGTGAATCAATTTAAGAGGTTTGGGACTATGATGATTGGTTAAATATAAAGGAACTTAATGTAAATTGCCTAGATAGCATGAGGAACATTTATTTGAAGAAATTTTATTTCAAGAAGAAGGTAATTGAAATTGATTAATCAAATGTCTAACAGTTGAATAATTTGGATGCCTAGGTTATGCATGCCAATCCTCTAAACTTATAAAAATACACAATAGTATGCTTGACCTTTGGAATTGAAGAGAGACCTTTAATTTTTTAAAGACCAAGTTTACTTATTCCCTTGAGTAGTGTCCTCTTCATTTATAATTTTAACAAGACAAGTGTTAGAATTAAATTCAAAGGGACTATGATTATTAGTGCATAATTTATGAACAGATAATAGTGGTTTGGTAATAGAAGGGACATGCAATAATTTTTTAGAATAATGTTCTTGGATGAGGAAGGAGTTAGACTTGTACTAACATGAGATAAGGGTAACCCTGCACCATTACATTAGTAGGGCTGAGATATATGTAAAGAGGATAGATAAGATGTCATATAATGAGTGGCACCCATATTTGGGTACCATTTTAAAGATGGAAGTGCTCGTGGTAAAGTAAGCAAGCTAAAAGTAGGTAACTTGGTCAGATTCGCAGCAATATTGTGTGAAGGCTTAAATGACAAGCTAGAGGCAGCAAATAGGTGAGGCAAAAATTTTTAACTATTACGATTGCAAGATGTGGTGGCAGTATCAAATCGACATCAATAATGCAGTGCGGTGTGGTTTTAAAACCATAACTATGATAAGAAGTAGAGGTGAAACCTCATCAACCACTATGTTGGGATTGTTGATTGGTGAATGACCAAGAGTTGTTCAGACCAAGGGAAAAATAAGAGAGCTTAATGAAATTGGCGTAAGGTAGCTATAGTTGTTGAGACTTAAGAAATAGCTCATAAGCAACTAATAAGACATGTAATTCATTGAAGAAATAGTGTATGTTCATTGTTAAAGAGCACTAATGATTCCATTGTGTTCAGCCCCCAATCTTTAAAAATTATAGCATTGAACTTTGAGGTGGAGATGGCTTGACCAGTTAGAGTGAGACGGTTAGCAATGGCTTTTGCTTGATAAAGGTAAAAGAAATCGATTTATGATCTTTTGTAAGATTGTGTAATTTAATGTAGAGTTGAGTCCTTTAGGCATAATTGACAACGCCTTAGGCAGCAGCAAAGGTTTGCCATACCTCAAATAAAGAGTTGAGTTCAATAAGTTGGGGATAGATCTCTTTGGTAATGGATGACAGGAGCTAAGAGAAAAGAAGCTAATCCTTATTGAACTAAGTCAGGTATTTAGGATTTGTCACAAGTTGATTGGTAGATGGAACAAGGATTTCCTTTTGCCATTGGTGAAGCCATGAAGATTATAAAAGTTGAGAAGTGTAGTGACTTACAATTTCCAAGGAATGTAGTTCTTAGTTGTGAGTTTGATGGAAAAGGTATGTTAAATGTTGGTAGTTGGAAAAATGAGTGCAGAAGTTTAAGTGTTTAATGAAACATATGAAGTGATGTTTGAGATAGAGAAAGAAGAACACGAGGATGATGTTGAAGAGGAGGTCATCATTTTGTGAAGAGCTTTGATACCAACTCAATAATATACAAATGAGCAAAATGTTGAAAGATTTAATTAAGTGTACGAAAGGTTAAATACAAGTATAAAGAATAGCATGCTCTTACAATAAGATACCACAAGTAACCAAGATTCAACAAGAGGTAGCATAATAACTAAATGATAAAACACAAAATGAAAGATATGCTTGACATCACTAAATTAAAACATTTTTTAATAGCCACTAATGACTTTTATTAAGCCATTTTGTTTTTGGAATTTTGTAGTTTTGCTTTATATATATTGGAAAAAAATATTTTTCTAAATGTAATTAAATTCCATTTTTTTAATATAATAAAATTATTTTTATCATAATAATGTGTTTTGATATAAAGTGTGATCATATTTATTTAAAAATAAACTTTATTTATTGATTAATGTCTTGATATGACATAAGTAACTTTTATAATTAACAGAAAAAATATACATTTGAATTCCAAATTTCGAAACCTTTATTTGATATATAAATATCATTTAAAATAAGTTACTGATTTTTATAGCTTTTATAAAAAAAAATGAAATATTATATATTGAGAAAGTGTCGTATACAAAATTGTTCAAGTACGAAATTTTATTAAGATTATAATAAATTATAATTCTATTAAGGTTGCAATTGTTCTATAGATAAAAATAGTACTTTTATTATTTGTAGAAGTTCTGTAAAAGTTTAATAAGAAAATTAAAATTAATTAATTAATTTTTATTCATGTAATGATTAATAATAATAATAATTTTAACAATTGCAGGAATTTTTTTTGTCCGATTTGTAATTATATTATATAGACAAAATAGTGATTTTCACATTTATAAGTATTTTTCTAAATTTTATTTAAAAAATACATGAAATGAAATCAATTAATTTTTTGTTATCGAATTATTTATTATAATTATAATTTTTTTTAAAATATTGCATAAATTTTTTTAGAGAACACAAAAATATTAATATTAAAAATATTTCAAATGTGAAATATATTTGCTTAAATAGAATATTTATTAAAATTATAACGTTAGATTGTGAGTAGTATTTGTTTATAAGAACAAATAAAAAATATATCTTTTAATTAAAAATTTAAATTATACACACATACAATACATACTAACTTTTGTCTATATGCATGCCAGGTGAATTGTAATTATTGCAATCGTTATTAAATCTAATTGAAAACTAAAATATGTATTTATTTATTTAATAAATTTATTTTTTTGATATTAAATGTTAACTTTTCACCATTTTATTTTTATTTATAATTCCTATAATTAAATAATTTTGTTATTTCATAGTCTATAACTGTTAGAACAAATTTTTTTTATCTTTATTATAAAATTATTTACTCATAATTTTATTTTATTTAATTATAATGAATAAGTAAATAATTTTCATTTTATTTAAATTTCTCGTTTCTTAATATATAATACAATTAATTATTCTTATATTAATTGAATAATCTTTATAATCTTTATTATTTTATTTATTTTTTAATTTTTTGTTAAATTATGTTAAAATAATTATATAAGAAATATTTTTGTTCTATATACTAAAAGCATAATATGTCTGCCCACAAGTTAAGATGAGATTATTAAGATTAGTGATGATTCAACAAGAAATATTTGAACTTCAACTATTTTGTAGCAATTAATGATATAGTTTCATTAATTTTTCTTTTGTGGTTCACATTTGTATTTTATATTAGAAAAGTTGCTCGCGTTTTGCCTTGAGATACACATAAAATTAACTCTAGAAAAAAAAATTTATAGTTCACGTATCAATTATTAAACTTATATTTTCTTTTTGCAAATAGATATTATAAAAAGAAAAAAGTAAAAAACAAATAAAATTATTTACACAACTCCTAGCAAACATAGTTTGACAAAGCACAAAACAGAATCATATATTGTATTCTTTAGTGATAAAATAATTAATAATGATTCATGTTAGGCAATTTCCACAAGTGCACGATTTGTGACAAGTAATAAAGTTTGAGTATCGAGTATTTGTAAACACCCAAATTTTAATATTTATAATGAAATCAATTGGGAATTTAAATGTAAAATTTATTTTATTAATATTAAATGAGGATTATTAAATTTAATTAATTTTATTAAGTTATTGTTAAAATTATAATGTTAATAAAATTGTAATTTAATTTTTAAGATATATATATATATATATATATCAAAAACGTTTTTTTTTGTCCTTTTTTTTTTCTTCTTCTTCTTTTTCTTCCCTCTGCCTGAACTAGACCTGTGCCATAATCGTCGGTGTTGGCTGGACCTCCTCCTTCTTTCTCCTTTGCTACTGGAACTTCTAGGAGCTACCGTCGCCGGCTCTGGCCAACTATGGATGTGCCAACAATTTCTTTTGACTTGTCTTGGCTTGGGCTTCGAGTCCCCTAAATTGACTGCTTCGATCTTCAACCGGATCAACCTCAATTGGAGTTATATCCATTTTTAGGGTTTTGTTAATTTTGTGATGATTGAGTTAAAATTAGAGTTGATTGTGGTTAGATAAATTGTTGTTGATCTTGAAATCTATCCATGTATATATTTTGTTTAATTTTCTGAAATTATTTTAAAAATTTGAATTTTCGGGTCTCGATTACTACTCACGAGTCTCGGGTTTGAGTAATTTTTATATTTTTATTAAATTCTATAAATTATCTAGATAAATCTTTGTTAAGGAAGTTTATTTGAATTATACACTAAATTTATAATAGGAAGTTTATTAAAATTATGCACTGAATTTTTATTACAAATTTTTGAATGCTTATACAAAAACTAAATTTTTTGAAAAATAATTATAGGTTTGTAATTTTTATTATTTTAAGTAAATTATTATTAATTATTATGTTTTAGATAGATTTTGAATAATAATAGTATTAAAATAATTTTTATAATTTATTTTCTATTTTTAACTAATTTATATTAATTTTTGAAAAATAATAAGAACAATAAACTTATTTATTGTTTTTAAGCTGAAATAAGTTATTGGTTAATTTTGTGATATGTTTAAGTAATTTAAATGGTTATTTGCAATTAATATTAATTTAATTGTAAGATTTGACTTATGTATGTTTGTTGATGAAAATTTAAGTATAAACTAGAATTTTACTATTTATTGGAAAATAAATATGTTTTATGTTTTTTATTATGGAAATGAATTAACTTGTGGTATTTAAATGAGATTTTATAATTTTTGATGATTTTAAATAAAATTATATTATTTTTGTGAATTGTGGTTTTCGACTGAGCATGTAATGTAGTTCGGAGGCCCAACTTGAGATTTGGTGATTGTGAGAATATTTGAAGTGTGTTATTGTGTAGGAACATCTCTACTGTTAGTAGAGAGATATCCATTTTATAGAGGATACTTTGCTGAATTTTTGGTAGATTTCTCGTAAAATGTGAGATCAGCATCTGTCGAATTTTTAGTTTTAGTTAACTTTTTGTCTTTGGCTGAGTCAATTTCCTTAATCTTATAGTTTTCATAATTTCAAGAATTTTCATAAATTTATTTATTTTATTTTACCAGTAAATATTATGTATTTTAGAGAACTCCAGGACTTGAGCTATAACATCAGGGCAGCAGAGAACATATCATCTGACACGCTAAATCTATGAATTAATTTTATGAAATATGTGTTGCACGTGTTTTCATTATATTTTCAAGTAATTAAAAATAATAAAGAAATGATTATATGATTGATTTATGAATATATTTATATTGCCATATGCATGATCATTTCTTTTACATTTACGAATAGTAATTGAAAGCATGCTTAAAGGAAAATTGTTTTGTTATGTTTTATTTAATTATTAATTAATCATTTAATTATTCATTAATTAATTAATTTTATTTATTTAATTATTTATAATTCAAATTGATTTGGAGATAATGGTAGAATGTGCTACCTAGTGGGTGTCACTAGGACCACGTGTGCATGGGTAGGATCTCAGTATATGTGAAATAGGCTCAGTTGAGAGTGTTATCTTAGGCCAAAAAAAGGGATATAACTCAGTTGAGCGTACTCTCGGGACATCAATATGAGATTAGTGAAATGATTATGGCAGTAACTCGATTAAGCTTGCTATCGAGACAACAATCACTTAAATTAAAGAGAGCCAAAAGGCTATTAGAATAATGGTTTAGGTGTTCTACCAAGTTTTCTGCTAAAATAATAATTTTATTTATTTTCTTATGGGGATTTCATATTAAATTAATTTAAGGGTTATGAAGAGATTTTATATAAATATTATCGAGAATATAAATGATTTTAATAATTATAATTACTTTATTCTAATTTATTTTAAAAGGGTTTTACCAAATGTTTTTAAAACTAGCATGCATTTTATAAAAATTTATTCACTCAGTGAGATATGATTTCTCTTAACTTATTTTTTAGGACCTTACAATCAGCTTTTTAGTGTTCCTATCAGCACTGGGTTTGTTCCTTACCGGTTGCATTATGTATGTTGAATTGAAATATATATTGTAAAACTAAATTCTAGATACCGTAGTAGTTAATTAAAGAACTTGTATTATTTGTATTCTGATTTTATCTAACATGGGATGTTGTTGCATTTAGAGAATATTTGTTTTTGTGTTTGGTATTGTGTATTTATTATGATTTTATTGCTAAGTGTATTGTTTTTATTTTACAAAAAAGTTTTAAGGCTTATTACGGGTTTCGGTAACTTTCTGTATTCTCGTTCCCTAGTGCCAGTCACATACCTTTCGGTTTGAGTTGTGACAGTATCGTTACCTTGAGGAGATTGATACCAAGTATTAGCCCTAATTATATTTCCACAAGCTAATAAAATAATATTAATTGGAATGAAATAACAAAATTAACAAAAAAGAACAAAAATCCTAATTTTGAAATATTTACTTTAAAATTCAATAATTGAAAGATTAGAGTTTGGATTTACTTCACTAGCTACTACTTGAATTACAATATTAATTCACAATTCAAATCATTAATACAATCTAAGGTAGACCACTCAAATCACTTAAAGTCTCTTTCGAGATCATTCAAGCATACCAAAGTTAATTACAACCTATTTTATGGTCCCGTTAATTAACTAAGGCTCATTAAGTTCTTTAGTGATATATCACTCCATGAAGGATTCATCTACTTTCATGATCGAGGTTCCTAAGTTTTACATGTCTATGAGCTGACAAAAATAATGCAACTTTTGTGTCTCTAATCTTCTAAAAAATGTGCATTCAATCCGGCTTAAAATCAAACATAAGACAATTAAGCATAACTTGTGAAATTAATTGATATTAATTCATTGAAAAGAAATAAAGTTCCAAATAAGTAATGGACTAGCTACACAAATCCAAACCCTAAAAAGAGTTTAGCCACACATGGTTATGGCGATGAACACAAACAAAGTAAAGAGAATATAATAGAATGGATTTGAATGAATGAATGAATGTATCTCCCTGATGCCCTTCTAAGATTAGGTATCTCTTCCTTATATATACTTGATTCTTGCCTAAGGATTTCCAATTTTCCTAATCTAAAATCTTCCATTTTAGAAATCTTCTAAATTAGTGAATCATAATGAAAAAGGAAGAATTCATGCTACACATGACATGACCCAAAATAGGGAGCCATGATCGACACTAGGGAACGGGAATTCTTTCGAATATGAAACCCGTAGCAAGCCTTAAGATAAAAGCATGAAATAAAATGTTATTTAGCAAAAATTAAATCTCAAATAATAAAATAAATTCTCAACTTCCTTTAATAACATAAAATCACATAATATATATCATATATAGAAATCTTTTAATACAATCTTCAGAGAAACACTCTAAAGTAAAATCCTCATACATATATAAATACAAAAACAAATCTTGACAGAGTCAAATATTGCAGTGTCTAGAGTACAAAGTAAAACTCAAGTAAGCGATTTACATAATAAAGCTGGAGCAGAAGAAATCCGACAGACAGGTCTACTGATAGGTCTGAAGATGAGGACTCTCCTGTAAAAAACATTAATGGAGGGGAGTCAGACCTCACTGAGTGAATTATTATAATATATATACACGCATAGCTAAATGTCAAATGCATACACTCAAAAGTATATATAATAAATTTATATACAGGCAAATACATACAAATGCAACGAAAATCATTTTAATATTGAAAATCATCAGTTATGAAGGATCAAATAGAACCCTAAATGATTGCAACCTCAGTAGTAATAGAAAGTACTCTAGCCATATAGGCTCACTTAATTCCAAGTAAATTCACTTAATCTATATGGACAGTAGACTGGCCTTGAGAAACTAAGTTGACCGAGCTCTAGCAGTCTGACTATTAGTGTGATTGGCCCCGAGACACTTGGTCAACTGAGCTCCAGCAATCACACCCTTAATCACAATAACCTCAATCAAATCAATCATATAAATAAATCATGATTACCACAATTAATTTTCACCTAACTCTAATCTATCGCACCAGTACGTACACAGTCTTAATGCTGCCCACTAGGAAGCACGTTCTATTGATATCCTTCATTTATATGAAAACATACATTCAGAAAAATAAATAATGCATAATGACATTTAAAATAAGCAAATAAACCATATATATACCAGAAATATACCTAAAATAAACTAAGTATATTTCAAGTATATATATGTATAATCAACTTAAATAATCATTGAATATATTAAATGAAACCAATAATATATTTGAAAACAAGCTAGATTTAATTAAAAAGGAAAACATGCATTTTTTTCATAATATACCGAAAATATACTAAAAGTTTTCCTAAAATATACTTAAACATTCAAATAGGCAATTATGCAAAAATTTATGTTTAAAACATAGAAGTCTAAAACATGCAACCTAAGAAATACATATATATTATAACAACTCATAGTTGTGCACTCCTCGAGATGGGTCCGACGGGCCTGGTCCACTAGGCCTCGGTCTCAACACAACTAACAATAAAATAATAACACGAAATCAAAATAATTCTAACTGAACCTCTAGAGACTTGATCTAGAATTCTAAACACAGACAGATAATGGAATTTGACCCGATATCACGTTTTATGAGAATTCTACAAAAAATTCGGTAGAACCTCCTCTGTAAAATGGACATCTCTTTACTTAAAAAGTAGAGCCGGTCCTATAAGAAAAATACACTTCAAGGACAAAATATTCTCACAACTCTCAGTCGGGATCCCAAACTACAAATTTCACTGATCGAGGTCCACAATTCATAACAAAATACACAAAATATATTAAAATTCCATAAATACCAAAAATGTCCTTTAAGTACCAAAATATAGCAATTTAAATATTTAAACATTAAAAGTAATTATTTTTATCGATAATCACTTAAGACCCTAATATTAATGAAATTGATATTTCTCAACAAATTCACAAATATTAATAAAAAATTATTTTATAAATCCAAATTACTTAATAATTTTTGAAAAATAGTATTAATTAATTAAAATTAGTAAATAATTTGTAAAAATCATTTTTATAGCTCAAATAATTATTAAAACCAATTAAATTTAATATTCAACCAAAATCATCACCAAATTACCAAAATACCCCTAATATACAAAAAACACATAAAATACTAATAATATTAAAAAATTCACTAAAATTATATAAATACTCAAAAATTATTTTCTCAACATATTATTCTCTAAAATCCAGAAATACAGTTAATAAACCAATTATTTTTAACAAAATACATATATAACCTATATTTCCAAAATTGACATAAACTAAATATAATTATAAAAATTACATAAAAATCACAAAAATTATAAATTAATTCCTAAAATTAATATTAACCATCAAAAACACTAAAAATCACAATTTCACAATTTTTTTAATTAATTTACGAAATTATAAAATAATAATAAAATAATCAAGATTCACAAAATTTAAAATAAATTCCAAAAATCACACAAAAGTTCTAGGATTTAGATTAAGCTAAAGGGAACAACATTTGTGAAGGCACTTTTCATGAATCATAAAGAATGAAGTTCAAAAAAATTAAAAACCATAAATGGCCGAAAATAGAAACTTACTCACCACTCAACCAAATTGAATTTTTAGACAAAAGGAAGCTTGGATTTACACTCAATGGAAAGAAAGGAAGAGAATGGGACTGGTGGTGTCAAAAATGGTAGCCGGAATCGACTTAAACAGAGGAGAGGCCAACTTTCGGTCAAAAATGGTTTTCCAAGCTCTACCGGCGCCGAAGATGGTGACTGGAGGCGGCGGAGCTATTGGAGGAGGAGGTGGATGTCTGGGAGGCACATCAACGGTAGTTGGCCGGAGTTGCAGCAGCGAGGGTGATGATGAGATTGAAGATCGGGAAGAAGAAGGAGAGAATATATATATATATCTATGTATATAACACATAATAAAAATAAAAATATAATTTATACACATAATTTGAATATTAACCCTAATATTATTCATGCATGCATATATATATGTATAATTCATAAAAAATTAAGGTCAATAATGTAATTCATTAAAATAATAATATTAAAATATAAATGCTCTAAATTAAAGATTTAATAAAATATTATTTCTTGAAATAATAATTTAATGACATGTATTTATGTAAAATATATTAATTAAATGTAAATAATAATGATAATAATTTTTCAAGATAATGAAATAATCAATTATTAATTTAAAATTGTTAACACTACATATGCAATTTTATATTAAAATAATTTAAAAACTCGAGTTATAACAACACAACTCAAAACATGGTCATGTGGTAGAGTGTGTGGAGTACACGGTGGCTTGCACGGGGCATGTACATGGATGTATGGTCATTTCATTAGTGCATAGTCTAGTACATGACCATGCACTCAAGTTTGCACAAGATTCAGGAGGGACACAAGGGAATACATTGGCCATGTATATTGTTGTGCAAGGGGGAATTTGAATACATAGCCTTCTGCATGGTCATGTAGTGGAATGTACATGGCTTTTTCATCGAGATTGATTTCAATCTAGTTTGTACATAGGCAATGGCACAGGCATGCACTAAACTGTATAGGTTTCTTAATGAACATTTAAGCATGTGTTAGCCTGTGTGCACGATTGTGTATAGGGTTTTTGACTAGACACGATTGAAGACATGATGTGCAACAACTTCAACCTATAAAACTGCAATGTTTATTTTATTTAGACACTGCAATGCACTTAACTATTAAACAAACATGCATATATGATTTTAAGATGCAAATTAATAACATTCTACTAAATGTACGTGAAATAGACAATGACTAATTAAAAATATCATAAAACTTAATAAAAATGCTTCTAAATTTATATGCATAAATGACACACATCAAATTCCATCACACTACACCTTTGCTTGTCCTCAAGCATAATCTATAAAGACCATTCATCCTTACAATGAACCTCACACATTAACAGAATTCAAAGTGACCATCTACTACAATCTTAAGTTAATATAAGAATTATAAATTAAAATTCAATTGATAATCCTAAGTTAAAGATGTAAGTTTTACCAAGTGAAGAGTATACTTAACCATTGAATTTCCAAAATGAAAGAGTCCTAGAGGGGGGGGGGGTGAATAGGACTGCATAACAAAAATAAGAAATTAAAAGAATTTGAATAAGAATTAAAAGGAATGTTAAGAAGGAAGAATGATGAACACAAATTTTAAGGAGTTCGGATTATTAACAATTCTATGTCTTTATTTAACTTACCCCTAAGTTAGAATTTTCAATGACCCACAATCTTATTCACAAGATTGAGATTACATAAAAATTTTATGGCTCACTCTTGTAACCTTACAAATTAAGTTTTCAAGACTCACTTAAAAATTAATTTACAAGTGTTTTCAAGGCTTACACTAAAACTAAATTCCTAAGTGTTTTAATGGCTAAACTTAAACCAATTCCTTTAGAATATAATCTCACTTCCTATTTTCTTAATCTCAAAAAATAGAAGAACAAGAATGTCTATTCTATAACTCACTAACTCTCACTAGAGTATACAATAATAAAATGAATTTTGAAAGAGTTTATAGAGCATAATTGAATGCTTAAAAGTATAGAATGAATAAAAAATTTTCTTAGCCTTAAAATAATCTTCATAGGTCACTTGAGCAATTCAAACAAAGTCCATTTGCATGAAATTTGGAACTTTGAGCTATATTTTGTTAGGTCCCAGTTGGGATATCATTAGTCTCAATTTGTACAAGAATTGATTAGCCATTATGAGCCATTATATTTGAATTTTTTCATTGGTCCCAGTTAGGATATTAATGTCCCATATAGGATATCATTATCCTAGGTAGTGTCCTGGTTAGGACGTTGGATTGGGATTAGTTTTGGAAAAAAAAGAAGTTTTGCAAAAATTGGATTGCCTTAGTCCTAGTAATGATATTCAATGTCCCGATTGGGACTATTATAGGATTTGTACTTTTTTTGCAATTTAGTCCTTATGTTGAGTCTGATCAAGCTAGTGCTTTGTGATGTGTTTTAAAAATTAAAGACGATTGAATCAGCCTTAACTTTCATTATAAAAGTTATAGATAATTGTCTTATTATTCTATATCACTTTGAATCACTTTAATTAAACCTTTGTAACTTAAAATATTACTAAAATACTGAGAGTTATACAACTTGAAATGAAAGCTGCATATGCTAACTTTGACTCAACATTTGCATACCCAAAGGAGCTTAAATTTTGACAAGTAAGCTCAATTCAAAAAGTTTAGGATGTCTACCTAAAAAGTTATAGAGGTTATTTTCTCATTATAGAGCTCTAAGGATGTCAAAATGCTTCCTTGATTCTCAGAGAATGAATTTGCCCAAAAGACCATTGTATATCCAAAAAATGTATATTTTTGGTATATAATTTCCTACACACTTAGTTAAAATCATTAGTATCAACATTGTTTGTCAAAGTCTAAAATTAGATTTTAATCATGTAAATGGTCAACACAAAAACATATAAGTTAGTAATCTTAAAAAATGAAAGAAGTGATACTACTTTTTTGCAACCTCTAAGTTCTATCACATAAAAGATATTTATTTTATTTATTTAATGAGTGCATTTTATGCTCCAAAAGACATCGTCAAGTGAGTCCTTTAGATACTCATATTCAAATAGGGCATTAAAATAGATTGTAGAGCATAAATATTTAAAAATTAAGCACTGCTTTAGAGAAGAGAGAGCTTTTTTTTTTTTTCAAACATGTGTTGGACTCAAGGGCTACTTAAGAGTCAACAGTTGAGTATCACTTACAAGCATTTTTCTAAACTATCAACTCATAGATTTAGTTACTCGAAAGCAATTAAGCATTAAGTTTATTAAGGTTTCAAAAGTCCTTAACCAAAGATTATCATCCTAACTTAAATTTTAGAAATAAAGTATTAACAGAAGATTATGGAGTATGTTCATTAAAATCATGTTCGATATGTTCTAATAATTGCACTAATAAATTAAAAAAACTTTAATGTGTGAGTGTGCCAAATGCAAACATGATGTAATGTAAACAAAATGTATATACCCTCCCTCATACCTAGACAAGTCATTATCCTTAATAATAGAAATAAAAGGGAAAATAAATAAGAAGAAAGAGAAATAACTTCCCTTAACACATGGAGAGCATTAAATGAGATAAAAATAAAGCACATATATAAAGAAGAAACAATATTATAAGTACTAGGATCACATATAAGCCAGAGTTGCAGTATATAAAATGCAAAACAGATGGGAATTGAGAGAAGTTGAAAAATAAAAGAAAAGAACTAATAAAAGAAAAGAAAAAGAGTAGCAGCTATGTTAAAATTGAGGTCTACATATGGCACACAGTTAAGGAGAAGGATGTGCAAAAAAGACAAATGCACACATGGCTATACAATAGAGGTGGTGTAGGAGAGTGTGCATTTATAAGTGAGAATTGAGATGAAAAGGTTACACATGGCTATGTAGCCAGCCATGTGCACACTTGTACAAATAAATTTGAGTTACGTGCTTTACCACTTAGACATGTATGAAGCGGTGTACTCTAGATTAATTTTAAAAGCTAAAAAGGGCAGACAAGCATCTACTAGCTTATGTGCTCTACAATGTGATAGAAAATAAACACATTATAAAGTACATGGTTGTGTTAAAGGCCATGTACTACGGTTGGTTTTTAAAAGAGGTTTGTATATGGTCATATGTGTACTGTGTGCATAATACATGTTAAGCACAATGGTGTACTGGAATGTGTAAAATCAATATACCTAGACATGGCTATGAGCATGGCCATATATTAAACCATGCAACACCTCAGCTCACCAATTTGAAAAGAGTTCTCTTTCGTTGTATAAAATTGACCCTAAAAACTCAAAAACAATAAAGAGTTAAAAGAAAAATAAAAATGTAAAATAAAGAAATTAAAGGAAAATAAATAAATAAGTAGTGGAATGGGTTGCCTCCTATTAAGTGCTTGTTTAAAGTCATTAGCTTAACTAAAGTTCCATTGATCATTCGAGAGGATGGATTATTCTATAATCTTACCCATTTGAGCTCGCTTATTTGGCACTCAAAAATAAGGTGAAAAAGTTTGAACATTCATATTTTTCACAACACTTTTAATTTGCCACTCTTTAATAACATTCTCTAGAGTCGCCTTTTTTCTTCTTAACTTTTTTAGTTGCCTTCACTTTCTTAGTATCCTAAATGATGCACATTCTAAGTGGCTCTTTAGGAACTTATAGAGGAACATCTTTAGCATAAACCTCAATTACATCTACCTAAAAATAAGAAGTTAATGGGGATTATTATGCCATTTTGAACACATTAAACTTGACCTTTTCTTCCCTAACTTTACGTGTTATTTTTCCTATCTTGACATCAATGATAGCTCTAATTGATGCTAAGAAAGGTCATTCAAAGATTATAGGGATTTAGGAATTTTCCTCCATCTCTAAAATCATTATGTTATAAGGCACATAAAATTCTCCAACTTTGATTTACACATCTTCCAAAATTCCTTTAGGATAAACTATGGATCTATCACCTAGCTGCAAGGATATATTTGTAGGTTTGGGTTTACTAATGTTTAATTTCCTACACAAAGATAAAGGCATTATGGTTATATTAGCTCCAAGATCATAAAGGCTCTATTGATGGAAAAATTACCAATAATACAAGGTATAGAGATACTCCTTGGGTCTTTAAGCTTTGAAGGGAGCTTATTTTTTATCACAACATTGCATTCCATATTCATTCATATAGTCTCACGATCATTCCACTTCTTTATTAGATATGGTATCTTTAAGGCATTTGGCATATTTTAGCATTTAAGTTAATGCCTCTAGTAAAGGAATGGTGATATCAAACTACTTAAACACTTTTAAAACTTCTTGTCAAGTGCTACATTATCCATCCTTTAAGGTAAGGGTAAAAAAGGTGTCTTTGTATGCTTAGGCTCTTAATCCAACTCATTACTCATTGGCTTCTCTCCTTTTTTTGGTATTGACATAAAAGCACCCATGATGGAAATCCTATAAAATTTAGCTTCTCTAGTTTCTTTATGAGTAAGTCTAACTTAGAATTTACCAAGATTATGCTATTGACTTCATAGACCCCTTCTACTTTCCTTAGTTGATTTCTCTCTTTATGCCATTGATAATTATTTGATGCCATTTTCTCTAAGAGTGTATAGGCATCATCTAGTGTTTTGCTTATAAAGGAGCCATGTGTAGTAGCATCAATGGTGATCTATAAAGACTTAGATAGTCCTTAGTAGAAGCTTTGCATTAAAAGCCAATTCATAATGCCATGGTGAAGGCAATTAAGCCCTTAAATGTCTCCCAAGCTTCATAAAGAGATTCTCTAAGCTGTTGCTTGAATCCAATAATATATTGGCAATATTTTACAATCTTTCCATGCGGGTAATATTTAGCCAAGAATGCCTTAGAAAGTATATCCCATGAGGTGATGAAGTTTGGTACTAATGAACCTAGCCATAACTTTGCTTTATCTCACAAAGAAATTGGAAACAGTCTAAGGCGAATAACATTTAAACTTACTCCATTTATTTTGAAAGTATTATAGACATCAAGGAAAAAGGTCAGATGGGCATTTGGATCTTGTGAGGATAGTCCTGCAAACTGGTACTGGGAAACCATCTATTGATTTTAAAGGTATTGGCATCAATATTTGGCTTCACAATATAGTTTTGGCTCCTTATAAGTCTTGGTACACTATATTCCTCTATATCCTTTACTTAAGCTCCTTTCCCTACTTGATTGGCCATTTTTTATCCTTTTCTCTTCTTTCTTTCTTGTTCTTTTTATAGGACTTCTCTATCTCAGGGTTTAACTTTTCTAGTTTAGGACATTGTAACCTTGTTTGCATAAACAAAACTCAAGCACCTGAAAAGAAAAAGTAAAGAAAGTTAAATAAAATAAAAATTAAAAATGCTAGTCTAGCAGAAATAAAAAGTGCATTAATTTTGGTATTATCAATCTCCCCAGTAATGGTGCCAAAAACTTGTTAAGCAATGTCCATATGTGCATGGTTTTCAATAAGTAGTAAAGTTAGAGTATCAAGTATTGTTCTAACGAGGAGATTGATACCAAGTACAAGCCCTAATTATATTTTCACAAGCTAACAAAATAACATTAATTAGAATGAAATAAAAAAAATTAACAAGCAGGAATAAAAATCATAATTCTGAAATATTTATTCAAAAGACCTGAGCTTATATTTGCTTCATTAGCTACAATTTGAATTACTAGATTAATTAACTATTCAAATCATTAATACAATCAAAGGTAAACCACTCAAACCTTTTAAAGTCTCTTTCGAGATCTGTAATACCCTATATATATATAAATAATTATTTTAATATAAAGGGGCATATTTTTCTCGAGTAGTACTAGTAATAGTTAATTTGCATTATATTAAACTATAAAATTTTGTTAACATTATATTTTAGGTTAAATATTAATTTAAATGTACATGTCAATTCACATGTGTGTATATATATATGTATATATAGATATATGTATATAATAAAGTATAAGGTATAAATTATATACATATATATATATATTTAGGTTAATATAATTTTAGGGTTACTAATTTATGTGATTATTATTTATGTATTGTCTATTATTATCATTATTATTATTATTGCTATTTTAAACTATATTAACTTTAAGGTTATATATATGTTTCTATGTACATGTGTATATATATATATATATATATATATATATATATATATATATATATATATATATATATATATATATATATATACACGTGAGTATACATATAGAAGGGACCCAACCGGAAACAAAGGAGAAGAACAAAAAAAAAAAAGAGAAGAGAGCAGCAGAGGATTTCTCTGTCCCATCCCCGTCTTCCTCCCTCACTCACCATCCTCACCCAGCCCTCTCTACTGCTGCTGATTCTTCTTCTTCTTCTTCTTCTTCTCTTCTCGCCTGGTAGCTGCTCTCCTCTTCCTCGCGAAGCAGCTTCTTTCTCTCCTCGCGCAGCAGCAGCCCTGCATCTCGTTCTGCACAGCTTCGACATTCGGTTGTGCCATCTCCTGGAAGTGTCAACCAGCCCTTCGCCTCCGCCTGAACAGCTTCATCTCCCCCATCTTCACCGACGGCAACAAGTTCCTTCCCCTCCCTCTGTTCCGTCCAGCAGCTAGGGGTAGGTAATGCTCACTCGATGCCCTCATTTCTTCCTTGATCTTGAAATTTCTTCTGTTGAGAATTCTATATAGGGTGTGGTTGTGCTATGAGGAAGATAATTGCCCATTTGAGTTATTTTTGGGCATTTTTCTTGAATTTCCAGAATTTTTATTTGAAATTTTGCCATTTTAATTACTTGATTTAATTTTATTTTAAGTGAAATTAGTGAATAAGTTAAATATAGTTAAGTGATTTTGAGTTTATTAATTTTATCTAGGGTTTTAGAAATTTTTTTGGAGTAATTATAGATTTTATAAATTTTAGGTATATAATTGGTGTTTATGTAAATTTTTGGAAATTATTGTGAAAAATTATGAAATTTGATAAATGAGGCTATTAGTAAATAATATGAATTTTAGGACTCAAATTATAATTTTTGAGATTTTTATACTATTTTTATAACTATATTTGAGTTTATGCCAAATTTGATTTTTAGGGTAAATAATATTTTTGGGAGGAAATTTGTTGGTTAATTAAATGTTTTAATTATATTAAGAAAATGTATTTTGAGAAAATGAATTTTTGACTTGATTAAATAATTTTTAGGAATTATTTTCAGTAGTAGAAGCTCATTATGTAAATTATGTATTTTAGGGGGGTAAAAATGTAATTTTACACTAAATATGATGAATATATATATTTTAATTAGTTTTATTAATAATTAAAGGGTTTAGATAATTTTTAGAAATTAATTGACATGATTTCCTAAGTAATGTAAATTTTGAATATCAAATTTCCAATATATATATATATATACATATAATACATTGCACTAGTTTTAATTTGGGCTATAATTATAATTTTAATATGGTTAGAATACAAATTTAATTGCTCAATTTTGAATAATGGAGATTTTGTATAATTTTTATCTATTCTAGCATGTATGTATGTGGTATATGTATTTAAGAAACTAATATTATTAACTTTTGATATTTTATTTGAGTTGTGATCTCGGTCGGGGCAAATTGTATTTTGGGAGCCCGACTCGAGTGTGAATGGTTTTGGAAATTAGAAGTGCATTTTCTATGCAGGTCTGGCTCTACCTTTGGTAGAGAGATGTCCGTTTTACAGAGGAGATTTTGTCAAAATTTCGATAGATTTTCTCGTAAAACGTGATATCCGTAAAATTTCTACCGTTAGTTAAGTTAAATCCTGTCTGTCGAGTCAGTTTGGAATTTCATTACTTTGTTGATTTTTTGGTTTCTGTTTCCGTAGTCATATTTTGAAGGCTGATTATTATTTTCCTTTAGATCATCTCGGAACAGAAGCCGTGAGGCCGAGGCAGACGCGTGGTCGTCAGCCTTCACATTCATCCTGTAAGTCAGTAGAACGATCTGTGCGTGTGTTTATGTAAAAATGCATGCGCTTATATTTTATTACATTGATTACATGATTTATTTAATTTAATGCTATTATTTAAGATTTAAACGCATTCTATATATTTAAAATCGATTTTGAGAAATTTTGGTAGAACGGACTACCTGGTGGGCTTCACCAGGACTATGTGCACATGGTAGAGATTGAGAGATGGATCCGATATATATATGTGTTTGGTGAATGCTAAACTGGGACGGGTGACTCGGTGGAAGCCTTTGCTCTCGGGGACCGCCAGTAATTTGTAAGGTTAAAATGGACTGGGATGGGTGCCTCGGTTGATGCCTTTGCTCTCGGGGACCGCCAGATCCATATATTTGGATTAAGTGAATGACTACGGCTTGGTGCCTCGGTTGATGCCTTTGCTCTCGGGGACCGGTAGTCTAGTTGGAATAAGTGGGCCCAGTTGGCCATTTAGACTTGGGTCTAGGGTTCTACCGAGATTTTTCAAAGCTATAATTATATATATTATAAATTATTTTCACTATAAAAATATATAGTTTTCAAAAAGGTTTTCAAACCGTACAGCTCTTTTATTGACTTACTCAGTGAGGTCTGATTCCCCTCAATTTATTTTTTTCAGGAGCTTGGGAGTTCGACCTCAGACTACCTCTACGCCGGATTTCTTCCTTACCGGCTATTTTACGTAGGTCATTATAAGCTGTACTGTGTATTAATCTAGGATGCTGCAGTAGTATATGTATTGAGGATCTGTATGGTTTAAACTAAATTATGTAGTTTATTTGTACGAAATACATTTATGTATATGACATAAAGTCAATTTATAATATGAGATGTTGAATCATATTTTTATGAAACACTTAAATTTGTGTAATTTGAGAAAAATCAGTTTGATAATATGTTCTGTTTTTAATTAAAGTTAAAAGGTGAATGGTTTTATTTTCTTTTCCTTTAGGCTTACTACGGGTTTCGGTGGCCTTATGCTTACCCATTCCCTAGTGCCGGTCACGTACCCTCGGGTTCGGGTCGTGACAAAGTTGGTTTCAGAGCATAGATTCGATTAATTGTCTATGTCTGTCTTTCTATGTAACTACTGTAGCTTTAGGATTGATAATTGTCTTTGAGATGTTCTTGTATCTAATTCCGCGTTGCTTTAAATATTCTTACCCTGTTTTAAATTCAATTTTTCTTGTCTTCCTTTCAGAATGAGGCGTGTGCATACCGACCCAGATGCTGATCCGACCCTTAGTCTAGATGAACAGTCTGTGCATGATGAGGCTCCCCTTCCTGCTCCACGTCGTAGGGGCAGAGGTAGAGGTAGAGGTTGAGCCAGGGTAGCTGCAGCTGAGATTCCTGATCAGCAGCCAGTCGAGCCTGAAGCCCCAGCTGTTGACCCTGCAGCCTTCGCAGCTGGACTGGCAGGAATTAATCAAGGTCTAGCAGCATTGAATCAGGCAATGCCCCTTGTATAGCAGATGCTTCAGCAGAGGAACCAGGGTATGTTAGACACTGAAGCAGCCCTTCTTTATTCTCGGATTGGTAGAGTTTCTTTCGACGGTACGGGTGATGCCTTAGACTTTATTAATGCGATTGAGGCACGCACCAGGACTGGGCACACGGATTATCAGAGGATTATGATTGTGGAGTTGTCGGTATAGGCGGCTGCTCAGGATTGGTTTATGCAGTCGATTCAGCCATCGATGCACGAGCTGACTTGGCCAGAATTTAAGGACCGCTTTTTGAGATTTTTCTGTCCTCCAGCCACCAGAGATGCCTACAGGTGGCAGCTACTCCACATCACTAGAGGCGATAGGTCAGTGGAGGATTATACCAGAGAGTTTAATAGACTGTCCCGACATGCAGAAGATATCAGGAGGGACCCTTACAGAGCAGTAGAGCTGTATATTACTGGATTAGGACCCACTTTTGTTGGTATGCGTACCGAGGACCGCACCTTGGAGAGTGTGATTGAGGAGGCCCGTTTGATAGAGAGGCGACATATCCGCCAGGGCACCATGATAGATCCTTATATGATCGGGGGCAGTGGTCATGGTGTAGCTCCCGGGTACCAGCAGCCAGCATTTCACATCGATAGTTCGAATCAGCAGGCTGCGGGTAGTTCTCAGCAGAGTGGTAGGAGGTCCAGGACTCACAGAGTTGGCCGACATGGGTATGCTTCAAACAGGAGAACCGGCAGGAGTCATAGATTCGGTGCAGGAGTTAGTAGCAGTAGTAGTGGGCAGAGTACCGGGCAGAGTAGTTCTGGGTCTGGTGCTAGTGCTTGTGCGAGTTGTGGACGATTTCATCAGGGGCTGTGTCATATGTTGACGGGCGCTTGCTTTAGGTGTGGGCAGGTTGGACACCTTGCCAGAGCTTGTCCCTACTCCGGATACCAGCCACAGTACGTTCAGGGTTCATCTTCCTCAGTGGCTCAGCCCTACTATCCGATGTCTCAGCAGTATCGAGCACCCACACAGCCACAGCAGAGACCGCCTCAGCCTATGAGTCAGCAGGGTCGAGGTTCAGTTGGTAGACCTAGTGGACGTGGTTTTGCGCAGCCTTCGACTTCTCAGTAGGCAGGTCGTGGTCAGGCTCGAGTGTTCACTTTGACACCACAGGATGCTCAGACTTCGAATGCAGTGGTAGCAGGTATTCTCTCAGTCTGTGCATGCGATGCTAGAGTGTTGTTTGATCCCGATGCTTCACATTCCTTCATTTCTCCTGTGTTCACTTCGAGAATCGAGTGGCAGCCTTCTAGGTTGTCCTTTCCTCTATCTGTTTCGACTCCTCTGAGTGACGAGTTAAAGACAGATGTTTTCTTTCCTTCGTGTCCGGTGACAGTTGATGGTAGAGAACTATTGGCAGACTTAGTATTGCTCGACGTACTGGAATTCGATGTCATTCTGGGCATGGATTGGTTGTCGAGGTATTATGCCTTTGTGAATTGTAGAGAGAAAGAAGTGGTGTTCAGGATTCCAGGTGAAGAAGAATTTTGTTTCAAAGGTGAAAGGAGCTCCATGCCTCATAATCTCATTTCTGCCATTACAGCCCGGAAGATGCTTAGAAGGGGTTGTCAGGGATACTTGGCAATGGTAAGAGATGTTGAGAAGGAGAATGTGGCAATTGATCAGGTGCCAGTGGTGTGTGAATTTCTGGATGTCTTTCCTGAAGAATTACCAGTATTACCACCAGACAGAGAGATAGAGTTCTGTATCGATGTCATACATGGTACGGATCCTATTTCTATGCCACCTTACAGAATGGTACCAGCTGAACTGCAGGAGCTGAAAGAGCAATTGCAGGAATTGCTTGATAAGGGTTTCATCAGACCCAGTACATCGCCTTGGGGTGCTCCGGTGTTGTTCGTGAAGAAGAAAGATGGTAGCCTTCGACTTTGTATCGACTACAGGCAGTTGAATAAGGTCACCATCAAGAACAAGTACCCACTTCCGAGGATCGATGATCTGTTTGATCAACTTCAAGGTGCTACATGCTTTTCTAAAATACACCTAAGATCCGGGTATCATCAGTTGAGAATCAGAAGAGGTGATGAGTCCAAGATAGCTTTTCGAACAAGATATGGCCATTATGAGTTTTTAGTAATGTCCTTTGGGTTGACTAACGCTCCAGCAGCCTTTATGGACTTGATGAATCGGGTATTCAGGCCATACTTGGATCGATTTGTGATAGTTTTCATTGACGATATCTTGGTTTATTCCAAGAGTGAAGCTGAACATGTGATGCATCTGAGAAGAGTACTTCAGAGTTTAAGGGAGCACAACTTGTATGCCAAATTCTCAAAGTGCGAGTTCTGGTTGAATCAAGTGGCATTCCTAGGCCACGTGGTTTCTCGAGATGGCATACAGGTGGACCCTAAGAAGATTGAGGCTATTACAGAATGGCCAAGGCCGACTACAGTTAGGGAAGTACGGAGTTTCCTGGGTCTAGCAGGCTATTACAGGAGATTTGTGAAGGACTTCTCTAGAATTGCTGCACCTTTGACAAGGTTGACCCAGAAGAATGTTAAGTTTGTATGGACGGACAAATGCGAAGAGCATTTTCAGTTACTGAAGGGCTTGTTGACATCGGCTCCAATTCTAACTTTGCCCTCTGGAAATGAAGGTTATACAGTGTATTGTGATGCTTCCAGAGTAGGATTGGGCTGTGTGTTGATGCAAAATGGCCAAGTGATTGCTTACGCTTCGAGGCAGTTGAAGAAGCACGAGCAGAACTATCCTACTCACGACTTAAAGATGGCAGCCGTGGTGTTTGCTTTAAAAATATGGAGGCATTACTTGTACGGAGTGTCATGTGAGATATACACAGATCATAAGAGCTTAAAATATATTTTCCAGCAGAGGGACTTGAATCTGAGGCAGAGGAGATGGATGGAACTTCTTAAGGATTATGATTGCTCCATTTTATACCATCCAGGCAAGGCGAATGTTGTTGCGGATGCCTTGAGTAGGAAATCAGCAGGCAGCCTTGCCCATATTAGCACAGAGAGAAGGCCCATTATCCAGGAGTTACATGGATTAATTGATCAGGGGTTGCAGGTGAAAGTTACCCGAAAGTTCCTTTTTGCTCGATTCAGTGTACGGTCAGTATACTTGGATCGGGTGAAGGCAGCTCAGAGCAGAGACCCCCAGTTGCAGAGAATCATGTATGAAGTGCAACAAGGGCAGTCACGGGACTTTGTAATTGACAAGGAAGGTATATTGCGGTTGGGCACTAGGATTTGTGTGCCAAATGTTGATGACTTGAGAAAGGAGATCATGGAAGAAGCACATTATTCTGCATATAGTGTTCATCCGGTTTCTACCAAGATGTATCATAATCTGAAAGATACATATTGGTGGAATGGAATGAAGAAGGACATTGCAGAGTTTGTATCCAGGTGCTTGACTTGCCAGCAAGTAAAGCTTGAACATCAGAGACCCTCGGGACTATTGCAGCCTATGCCAATTCCTGAATGGAAATGGGATATGATAGCCATGGATTTCGTGACTGGACTACCTCGAACTACTGGAGGTTATGACGCTATTTGGGTGATTGTTGACAGGTTGACTAAGTCAGCACACTTTCTACCTATAAAGAAGACGTACTCTACTGATAGACTGGCAAGACTTTATGTCAATAGAATCGTTTGTCTACATGGGGTACCTGTGAGCATAGTGTCGGATAGAGGAGCCACTTTTACCTTAGTCTTTTGGCAAGAATTACACAAGGCCTTGGGTACCAGATTGGATTTTAGTACGGCCTTCCACCCTCAGACAGATGGTCAGTCCGAGCGGACCATCCAGACGTTAGAAGATATGTTGAGGATGTGTGTAATGGATTTTGGAGGATAATGGGATTCACACTTGCCACTGATTGAGTTTGCCTATAACAACAGCTATCATGCTAGCATTGAGATGGCTCCATATGAGGCACTATATGGTAGGAAGTGTAGATCACCTTTGTGTTGGGAGATTAGAGAGAGGCAGTTAACGGGACCAGAGTTGGTGCAGATCACTTCAGAGAAAGTCCCCATTATACAGGAGCGATTGAAGACAGCCTTTAGTAGACAGAAGAGCTACGCTGACCCTAAGAGGAAGGATGTATCCTTTATGGTTGGAGACATGGTGTTCCTGAAGGTGTCTCCAATGAAAGGAGTTATGAGATTTGGCAAGAAGGGTAAGCTAGCTCCTAGATACATTGGACCGTTTGAGATTCGGTCTAGAGTGGGTGAAGTGGCATATAGGCTAGTGTTACCACCAGAGCTATCGAGAATCCATCCTGTATTTCATGTTTCCATGTTGAGAAAATACATCCCTGATCCGTCTCACGTGTTGCAACCTCAAACTGTAGAGCTTAGCGACGATTTGACTTACAAAGAATACCCGGTGGCGATTGTGGATCGCCAAATCCGACAGCTGCGGACTAAGGAGATATCGATGGTGAAGGTGTTATGGAGTAACCATTCTGCAGAAGATTGCACCTGGGAAACTGAAGCTGAGATGCGAGTTTCGTTCTCGTATCTCTTTTCTTCTTAGCTTTGTAATTCCTCTTTTCTTTCTTTTCTTGAATTCGAGGACGAATTCATATAAGGAGGAGAGACTGTAATACCCTATATATATATAAATAATTATTTTAATATAAAGGGGCATATTTTTCTCGAGTAGTACTAGTAATAGTTAATTTGCATTATATTAAAGTATAAAATTTTGTTAACATTATATTTTAGGTTAAATATTAATTTAAATGTACATGTCAATTCACATGTGTGTATATATATATGTATATATAGATATATGTATATAATAAAGTATAAGGTATAAATTATATACATATATATATATATTTAGGTTAATATAATTTTAGGGTTACTAATTTATGTGATTATTATTTATGTATTGTCTATTATTATCATTATTATTATTATTGCTATTTTAAACTATATTAACTTTAAGGTTATATATGTGTTTCTATGTACATGTATGTATATATATATATATATATATATATATATATATATATATATATATATATATATATATATACGTGAGTATACATATAGAAGGGACCCAACCGAAAACAAAGGAGAAGAACAAAAAAAAAAAATAGAGAAGAGAGCAACAGAGGATTTCTCTGTCCCATCCCCGTCTTCCTCCCTCACTCACCATCCTCACCCAGCCCTCTCTGCTGCTGCTGATTCTTCTTCTTCTTCTTCTTCTTCTCTTCTCGCCTGGTAGCTGCTCTCCTCTTCCTCGCGAAGCAGCTTCTTTCTCTCCTCGCGCAGCAGCAGCCCTGCATCTCGTTCTGCACAGCTTCGACGTTCGGTTGTGCCATCTCCTGGAAGTGTCAACCAGCCCTTCGCCTCCGCCTGAACAGCTTCATCTCCCCCATCTTCACCGACGGCAACAAGTTCCTTCCCCTCCCTCTGTTCCGTCCAGCAGCTAGGGGTAGGTAATGCTCACTCGATGCCCTCATTTCTTCCTTGATCTTGAAATTTCTTCCGTTGAGAATTCTATATAGGGTGTGGTTGTGCTATGAGGAAGATAATTGCCCATTTGAGTTATTTTTGGGCATTTTTCTTGAATTTCCAGAATTTTTATTTGAAATTTTGCCATTTTAATTACTTGATTTAATTTTATTTTAAGTGAAATTAGTGAATAAGTTAAATATAGTTAAGTGATTTTGAGTTTATTAATTTTATCTAGGGTTTTAGAAATTTTTTTGGAGTAATTATAGATTTTATAAATTTTAGGTATATAATTGGTGTTTATGTAAATTTTTGGAAATTATTGTGAAAAATTATGAAATTTGATAAATGAGGCTATTAGTAAATAATATGAATTTTAGGACTCAAATTATAATTTTTGAGATTTTTATACTATTTTTATAACTATATTTGAGTTTATGTCAAATTTGATTTTTAGGGTAAATAATATTTTTGGGAGGAAATTTGTTGGTTAATTAAATGTTTTAATTATATTAAGAAAATGAATTTTGAGAAAATGAATTTTTGACTTGATTAAATAATTTTTAGGAATTATTTTCAGTAGTAGAAGCTCATTATGTAAATTATGTATTTTAGGGGGGTAAAAATGTAATTTTACACTAAATATGATGAATATATATATTTTAATTAGTTTTATTAATAATTAAAGGGTTTAGATAATTTTTAGAAATTAATTGACATGATTTCCTAAGTAATGCAAATTTTGAATATCAAATTTCCAATATATATATATATACATATAATACATTGCACTAGTTTTAATTTGGGCTATAATTATAATTTTAATATGGTTAGAATACAAATTTAATTGCTCAATTTTGAATAATGGAGATTTTGTATAATTTTTATCTATTCTAGCATGTATGTATGTGGTATATGTATTTAAGAAACTAATATTATTAACTTTTGATATTTTATTTGAGTTGTGATCTCGGTCGGGGCAAATTGTATTTTGGGAGCCCGACTCGAGTGTGAATGGTTTTGGAAATTAGAAGTGCATTTTCTATGCAGGTCTGGCTCTACCTTTGGTAGAGAGATGTCCGTTTTATAGAGGAGATTCTGTCGAAATTTCGATAGATTTTCTCGTAAAACGTGATATCCGTAAAATTTCTACCGTTAGTTAAGTTAAATCCTGTCTGTCGAGTCAGTTTGGAATTTCATTGCTTTGTTGATTTTTTGGTTTCGGTTTCCGTAGTCATATTTTGAAGGCCGATTATTATTTTCCTTTAGATCATCTCGGAGCAGAAGCCGTGAGGCCGAGGCAGACGCGTGGTCGTCAGCCTTCACATTCATCCTGTAAGTCAGTAGAACGATCTGTGCATGTGTTTATGTAAAAATGCATACGCTCGTATTTTATTACATTGATTACATGATTTATTTAATTTAATGCTATTTTTTAAGATTTAAACGCATTCTATCTATTTAAAATCGATTTTGAGAAATTTTGGTAGAACGGGCTACCTGGTGGGCTTCACCAGGACTATGTGCACATGGTAGAGATTGAGAGATGGATCCGATATATATATGTGTTTGGTGAATGCTAAACTGGGACGGGTGACTCGGTGGAAGCCTTTGCTCTCGGGGACCGCCAGTAATTTGTAAGGTTAAAATGGACTGGGATGGGTGCCTCGGTTGATGCCTTTGCTCTCGGGGACCGCCAGATCCATATATTTGGATTAAGTGAATGACTACGGCTTGGTGCCTCGGTTGATGCCTTTGCTCTCGGGGACCGGTAGTCTAGTTGGAATAAGTGGGCCCAGTTGGCCATTTAGACTTGGGTCTAGGGTTCTACCGAGATTTTTCAAAGCTATAATTATATATTATAAATTATTTTCACTATAAAAATATATAGTTTTCAAAAAGGTTTTCAAACCGTACAACTCTTTTATTGACTTACTCAGTGAGGTCTGATTCCCCTCAATTTATTTTTTTCAGGAGCTTGGGAGTTCGACCTCAGACTACCTCTACGCCGGATTTCTTCCTCACCGGCTATTTTACGTAGGTCATTATAAGCTGTACTGTGTATTAATCTAGGATGCTGCAGTAGTATATGTATTGAGGATATGTATGGTTTAAACTAAATTATGTAGTTTATTTGTACGAAATACATTTATGTATATGACATAAATTCAATTTATAATATGAGATGTTGAATCATATTTTTATTAAACACTTAAATTTGTGTAATTTGAGAAAAATCAGTTTGATAATATGTTCTGTTTTTAATTAAAGTTAAAAGGTGAATGGTTTTATTTTCTTTTCCTTTAGGCTTACTACGGGTTTCGATGGCCTTATGCTTACCCATTCCCTAGTGTCGGTCACGTACCCTCGGGTTCGGGTCGTGACAAGATCATTCAAGCATAGCAAAGTTAATTACAACCTATTTTCATGGTCACATTAATTAACTGTTACAACCCAAAATTTTATAAATTATTAAATTAATTTCTAGGATATGCAGTGTTAATAATTAATTTATTAAATTATAATATTTTATTATTTTATGAAATTAAATTTGAATATTTAGTGTTGAATATTATTTTAATATTATTAATATTAATATTTTTATTATTTGTGAAATTATATATATATATATAGTGGTGTGAAATTTTTGTGAAAGATATTTTAATATGTAGTATTATTTCATTTTTGTCCTATTATACTAAAATGAAAATAACAAAGTCAAAACATACAGTGCATGTAACCCCCCATTTTCTTGTTTCCTTCTTCTTTCTTTTCCTTTTCTTTTCTTCTTCTTTCATTTTTTTGGTCGGAACTTCCTTTGCTCATCGGAAATGATTCCAATGATGATGGGAGCCAATGTTGGGCTCTTTTGGAAGATCATCCTTTGGGCTTGTCAAATCTTCAAACCATTTCGAGTTTCAACTCCGGTAATTATCCCATTTTTGTATAATTCATTTTTTTAGTATTTTGAGTTTTTGGTTAGTTTAAGCCTTTATTTGACTTTATTAGCGATTGTTGCTTTGAGGTTAATTGTTTTAGAGGTTAAGGAAGCTAAATGTGATTTTTATTTATTTTTCTAAAAATTTTGAATTTCTAGTCTTAGGGTTACTGTTCACATATTGTTCCGAGCTCAAAAAAAATTATATTTTTAATAAATTCTACTTGTTATTTTAAGCATGTTTTGTTAAGCAAATTTATTGAAATTATATTCCGATTATTTATTATAAATTTTTGAATTTTTATGTAAAAATTGAATTTTTGGAAAAATTATTATAAATTAATAAATTTTGTATTTTAATTAAGATTATTGTTAATTATTATGTTTTGAGTAATTTTTGAGTAATAAATAGTATTAAAATAATTTTTATGAATTATTTACTATTTTTAGCTAATTAATAATAATTTCCAGATATATATTCAAATAATAGTTTTATTTATTATTTTTATGATTAAGTGAAATTTTAGCTATTTTTATTATATATTTGAGCAATTTAAATAATTATTGGCAATTTATGCTATTTAATTTTGAATACTTGAAAAATGGATTTTAGTAACATTATTTAATTATATTTGGGTTTTTATTATTTATTTTAGAAATAAATATCTTTTATGCTTTTATTATGTCAATAAATTGATTTGTGATATTCAAATAAATTTTTATGATTTATGGTGAATTATTGGAATTTATGGTATTTTAATTAATTGTGGATTGAATTGGTTCTCGATTAGGCCTGAATAGTAGTTCAAGGGCTCAACTTGAGATGTAGTGTTTAGGAATTATTTGAAGTGTGTTTGTGTGCGGGATTGGCTCTACTTTTAATAGAGAGACGTCTATTTTACTGAGGATACTCTATCAAATTTTTAGTAGATTTCTCAAAAAACGTGACATTGAGTTGGTCTTTAGTTTTGGATTTTTTTTGTCATGTCGTGTCCTAGATTAAGTTATTTATTTTAGAAATTCTAGATGTATAAAATTAGGAATTTAATTCTAATAATAATAATAATAATAATAATAATAATAATAATAATAATAATAATAATAATAATATTATTATTATTATTATTATTATTATTATTATTATTATTATTATTATTATTATTATATGATTAAATGAAATTTTAGCTATTTTTATTATATATTTCAGCAATTTAAATAATTATTGGTAATTTATGCTATTTAATTTTCAATATTTGAAAAATGGATTTTATTAAATATTATTTAATTACATTGGAATTTTGTTATTTATTTTGGAAATAAATATCTTTTATGTTTTTATGATGTCAATACGTTGATTTGTGATATTTGAATGAATTTTTATGATTTATGTTGAATTATTTGAATTTACGGTATTTGAATTTATTATGGATTGAATTAGTTCTTGGTTGGGCGTGAATAGTAGTTCAAGGGTCCAACACGAGATGTGGTGTTGTTAAATTATTTAAAGTGTGTTTGTGTGCAGGATCGACTCTTCTTTTAGTAAAGAGACATCTACTTTATTGAGGAGACGCTAATGAATTCTCGGTAGATTTCTCGTAAAACATGACATCGGGTCGATCATGAGTTTTGGATTTTTTTTTTGTCAAGTCCTATCCTAAATTGAGTTGTTCTTTAGAAATTATAGATGTATAAAATTAGGAATTTAATTCTAATATTATTATTATTATTATTTATTTATCTCTAGTGGCATTAAGACCGAGGCCGATAGGACCATGCCAGTCTAGTCATTTTATAAAAGAGCACAACTGTAAGTTATTATCATATGCATACATTGCATATACATTAATGTTATGAATATTCATATATTTTAATAAGTATGGATTTAATTATACTCATTTCATTAAATCATATTTAATATTGTTAATATTCACATATGTGATTTTCCATGTAAAATGGATAATATTTATTTTTGATAATATATGTTGTCATATTTTTATATTGAATTTTAATTATTTGATTACAAAAAAAATATATTTTAGAGGGTAGCTTTCATTATTTTATTAGAAAAATATATATTTTGGAGGATAGCGGTATAACGTGCTACCTAGTGGACTACTCTAGGACTGTGTGCGCACTAGTACATTAAAAATGTTAGGATTGATATTATGGAATTTATTGATGTAAGAGATGAATAATTGATTATTGACATTTGTGGTGGAAGGGTTGTGTGATTGCGAGAGTTTGGTTGACCTAGTGTCTTTGGACCAATCATACTGACAGTGAGACTACGAGAGCTTGGTTGACTTAGTGTCTCAGAACTAGTCTATTGTCTAAAAATTGAGAAGAGAAGTATTTTAGAATTAAGTGAGCCTTTTGGTTAGTTAGATTTAGTGATCAAGGTTGCGGAATATTTTAGGGTTCTGCTCTGATCCTCCACTCAAAAATTCTTCTACATTTATTATTATAAAAAGTGAAATTTTTAAGCATTTCTATGAAATGCATGTATATATAAATAAATATATATTTTATTATACTGATGCTTTATTGTATATAACTTTAGGTTGCATGTATATATATTATAACTATTTACTCTGTGAGGTCTGACTCCCCTCTTTATTTTTTCAAGATTTTTTGCTTCAGACCTCCCTATTAGACTTATTCGCTAGACTCTTTCCTCCCTGACCGATTTATGTAAATATTCAACCATTGTTTTTCTTGTATTTTAGTGCAGTAGTAGTATTTCTTATTTTAGTACCTGCTATTGTATTAGACAAAGTTTTTGTACTTTAATAATTGTATGAATATATTTTATTATTTTATGTTAAGGATTTCTTTTATATTAATTAAAGTTTTAATTCTAATGTATTTTTGTCTTAGGTTTGCATGTGTTTTTATTTTAAGGCTTGCTATAGGTTCTGGATTCGTGATAATTCTCATTCCCTAGTGCCGATCATGACTCCTCGGTTTTGGTCATGACATTAACTAAGGCTCAATAAGTTCTTTAGTGATTTGTTACTCCTTGAAGGATTCATCTACTTTCGTGATCGAGGTTCCTAAGTTTTACAAATCTATGAGCTGATAAATCATGCAACTTTTAGTATCTCTAATCTACCCAAAATTCTATATTTAATCAAGTCTAAAATCAAACATAAGACAATTAAGCACAACTTGTAAAATTGTCTAATAATTAATTCATTAAAAGGAACTAAAGTTCCAAACAAATAATAGACTAGCTACACAAATCCAAAGCCTAAAAAGAGTTTATCCAAGCATGGTTATGGCGATGAACACAAAAAAAATAAAAAGAATATAATAGAATGGATTTGAATGAATGTATCTCCCTAATGCCCTGCCAAGATTAAGTATCCCTTCCTTATATATAATTACTTCTTGCTTGAGGATTTCCAACTTTCCCATTCTAAAATCTTCCATTTTAGAAATCTTCTAAATTAGTGAACTACAATGAAAAAGGAAGAATTTCATGTTGCACAACTCAGGACATGGTTGTGGTATAGTGTGTGGAGTAAATGGTGGCTTGCACAGGGTGTGTACATGGATTTATAGTCATTTCATCACTTGTTATGACCTGTATTTTTATTTACTAAACTAAAAGGGGAATTATTAAGTTTTAATTATTAATTTATTTAATTAGTATTAAATGGAATATTTTAATTCATTTTAATAATTATTGGAGTATGTTATGTTTATATTATGTGTGTAAATATTTAGGGAGGAATTTAGATTTTAAATTATTAGAATATTATTATTGTTGTAAAAATTATTATTTTGTACAATTATTTAAAAAAAAAAGATTAAAAATGATTTTTTTCCTTCCCCCCTCCTTTTATTTTTCTTTTATTCCTTTTCTTTTCCTTCTTCTTCCTGCTTCCCCTACTGATAGCACAACCACCCACCTACCACAGTCACTCCAGGCCCCCCCACATTGTCACTAGAAGCTACAAAATGCTGATAGTAGCTTGCCCCCATTGCCAAACTACTCCCCTTCCTTCTTTCCTTCCTCTTCTTCTCTTCTCTTCGATGCTGATTTGAAGAGAGTGTCACTGGCAATCATTCCAACCACCTTTGACAATGTTACCGGTCTTGTTTGAATCTTGAGATCTTAGGCTTTGATTTCCCTAACCTAATTTGTTTGGGCAACTTCGGGAAGCACCTCAATTTTGGGTAATTATTTTTAGGTTGATTTTTGGTTATTTGTTAAATTGAGTTTGAATTCAAATTAATTAGATATAGTTGCTTTCGGATTACATGCAATTGAGGTTGTGATCTATCTAATGGTGATTATTATTTTTATTTTATGATTTTTCCAAATTTTCCAGGCTTGGTTACTGTTCACACTAATGTTTTAGGCTCAGGAAAATATTTTATTTTTAATAAATTTTATTAATTATGTAGATTAAGCTTTGTGAAGAAAGTTTTGTGAAATTCATTATAGAATTTTAAGTATGAATTCTGAAGGTTATGTTTAAATATGTAAGTTTTGGAAAGTTTTTAGAAATTCGTATAATTATTTAATTTTAATTAAATTGTTGTTGATTATTTTGTTTTAGACATTTTTTATTAATAAAAGCATGAAAAATAATTTTTGTAATTATTCCCCAATTTTTAGTTAATAAATAGTAATTTTGAGAAAATATATAAAAAATAAGTTTATTTATTATTTTCCAAGCTTAAATGAGCATTTTATTATTTTTATGATATAATTAAGTGATTTTGATAATTATTTACAATTTTGCTAATTTAATTGTAAAATGGAATTTTATTCCATTAACGGATTTTATTAGCAAAGTATTATTTATAAACTAGAATTTTATTATTTATTTGGAAAATAATGTCTTTAATATTTTTATGATATATTATAGTGATTTGAGAAAATTATATTATTTTTATATCTTTTATGATGTTGGTTCTTGGTTGGACATAAAATGTTGTTTGGGGGTCCAATTCGAAATGTTGAGCCTTGGAATATTTTGAAGTGTATTTTTATGCAGGATTGGCTATATTTTTAGTAGAGAGATGTCCATTTTATAAGGAATGTCAGATTTCTGATAGAGTTCTCAAAAAATGTGACATTGGATCTATTTTATGTTTTGAGTATTTTTAGAGTCAAGTTTTAGATCTAGTTTTCTCTAAAAATCTAAAATATATAACATTAAGATTTTTATCCTAATTAATTTATTATTATTTTTATAGCTACATTGAGACTGAGGCCTACAAGACAAGGCTAGTCAAGTCAGTATAGAGGAGTGCATTCCACTTTGAGTAGAAAATATTATTGGCATCTATATTTTGATTGATTATGAATTTCAATATGCTATTGTTATTATCATATATATGTATTTTCATATATAAATAATGTGAATATTACTATTGTAAATTAGATATTGTTTACATTTTAATATGATTTTCATTATTTTATTTATGAAATATTATTTTAGAGGATAGTCATAGACCGTGCTACCTAGTAGGTTACGCTAGGAATATTGGGCAACAGTACGTTAGATGCTATTCTATGAAATTTTTATTGATATAGTTAAGATGATTATCAAAATTGTGAATAGAGAGTTGTGTGGCTGCAGGAACTCAGTTGACTTAGTGTCTCGAGGCTAGTCATGCCAGCAGTGAGATTGCGAGAGCTCGGTTGACTTTGTGTCTCGAGGCAGTCCATTATCAAATTTAATAAAGGAAATATATTTGGATTTCAGTGAGCCTGTTGGCTAATGAGGTTCAATGAGTGAGGTTGTAGAAAATTTTAGGGTTTTGCTCCGATTCTCCACCCAAAATCTTTGAGCATTTATTTATTTGTCATAAAATGTGATTTCAAGCATCTATATGAAATGTATGTATAAAATAAATAAATATAAATATATAAATATTATTATAATGATGTTTGAATATCTGTGTCCTTAGGTTGCATGCATATTTATATAATAATGATTCATTCAGAGAGATATGACCCCTCTCAATTATTTTTCAGGATCCTTTTTATCAGACCTCTCATAGTAGTTGTCTTTGTTGGACCCTTGTCTCACCAGCTGATTTATGTAAATTTTGAACTATCACTTCTTATATTTACTAAATGTTATAGTAGTCATATAACTTCTTGTAGTATTTTATATTATTATTGACTGAGGTTTTATATTTGAATATTTGTTAGAATATATATTTTATTGTGATATGATATGAAAGTTCTTTTGAATTAAAAATTTTTAATTCTTTAGTATATTCATGATTATGTTTGGTGTATAATGGTATTTAGGCTTGCTATAGGTTTTGAATTCTTGCGAATTCCCATTCCCTAGCACCACTCAAGACTCTTAGGTTTACATTGTGACATCACTGAATGGCCTAATACATGGCCGTGCACTAAAATGTGCATAAGGTTCAAAAGGGACATAAAGGAATACACGGGTCATGTGCGCTGGTATGCAACGTGGAATTTGAAAATACAGCTTGTTGCATAGTCATGTGGTGGAATCTACATGGCTTTTTCATTGAGGTTGATTTCAATCAGGTTTGTACATAAGCAATGGCACATATGTGTACTAAGCTATATAGGATTCTTAATGAACACATAGGCATGCACTAGACTATGTGCATAATTATGCAGAGGGTCCTTATTAAACATAGTTAAAGACAGACGTACAATAACTTCAGCCTAGAAGACTGCAATATTTATTTTATTTAGACCCTATAATGCACTTAACTATTAAACAAACACGCAATATGATTTTAGGATGAAAATTAATAACATTCCACTAAATGCAAGTGAAATATATGATGACTAAATAAAAATATCATAAAACTTAATAAAAATGCTTCTAAATTTATATGCATAAATTATCCAAATCATTTCATTTTTAAATTCATTTACTGGCCGATATAAATATATTTAAGTTCTAAAATATGTTTTAAATAAATTTTAAAAAATTTTCATCATATTTTTAAAAGAATTTCTCTCTCTCTCTCTCTCTCTCTCTCTCTCTTTCTCATAAACACAAACACACAGTAGGATAATGATTCAGACTTTGTATTTATGTCAAATTTATCATGTAGTCATCATTTGATTGTATATGTATATATATCTTTGTTATTTAATAAATGAATATACTTTTACAGCTCTATCATTACTTTATTGTATCAAAGCCCCAATTATGTATAATAACCATTCTCCATTTAAGATAGCTCAACATTAAGTACTACCATTACAATGATGATACAGTCTTCTTCCTCTTCGATCCAATCTTCACCAAATATTCCTCATCAATTGCCTATAAAATTGAACTCCACTAATTACCTTCTATGTTGAGCATAATTGCTACCTTTACTGAACAGCTATGACCTTGTTAGTCACGTTGATGGTTTAACAGTTGCACCACCAAAAATAACCAAAAGAGGACAACCCAATCTTGAATATTTATAGTGGTGTCAAAAAGACTAGTTAGTTTTAAGCTAGATCATGGGATCCATCTTAGAAGCATTCAGTCTTTAAGTTATTGGTGTTACAAATGCTCCTATTGCATGGGAAAAATTGGCGAGCTCCTATGCTACTAGATTTAAGGCTCAATCACGTATAATTAAATCTTATTTTTTAAGGCTTACCAAAGAGCCTACTCAAAGCATAGTTATAGACAATAAGTTTAGCACACATCCAATATTTTAGCAAACACAATACTATTTGAGCTCAGGGCTCTAGGGAACACTCTACTATATCACAAAGACATAGCATGGAGATGAGGAGTCACTACACAAGATAATAACTAGGACAATTTGAAGGTGGTAGTAACCCGATTCTCTAAAAGAGAGTTAGCATCACAACCAGGAGATTCTGGATATGAAATACTAACTTCTTTTAGTCTTTGTTCATTTAGAATGACCTTATTAATTACTAAATTATTCCCTATTTACATGCAATTTCATAAAAACCCTAATTTAGCATACATCTAACTCTAAGACAACTAGTCTTGAAAAAGCATACAAACAATGCATTCATAAAGCGCAATGTCTCTAAATTAGTCTAATTTACATTAATTTTAATTAAATGGGCTAAATCTACTTGTTTTTATTTACAAGTGAAATAAAGCTAAAGGTCAACCTACATTTTAAGTTAATTAATGAGCCTAAGTTTACTTGTTTTAATTCTAAAATGTGGGCTTGAGTCTATTGATTTTACGGACACTTGACTTGGATTGAATTCGATGGATTAGTGAGCCTAATTCTAATTAATTATAAATTAAATTAAATGATCTTAAATCTATTTATTTTGAAAAGAAAATGCTTTAAATGAGCTGAGTTAAGTCTAAGTTAATTTTAATTAAACTAAAGTGGGCCTAAATCTATTAACCTAAATGGGTCTAAATTAATTTTGAAGTTAATTAAACTAAAAACCAATTTTTATAGACCTATTTTATTAGTGAGTTGGCCCAACAAGAATAAAAACAAAAAAGCCCAAATATCAAATTAAATCAAATGACAATCAAACATACATATTGTGATTTTTAACCCTAATTTTACATACAGCCTAATTAACTAAAACCACCATTAATTTTAATTGAGCTTTTACCAAGTAAACCTAATTTACTACTTAATTTTAAAGTGCAAAAAAATTAAATATTTCACTATTTTCCACTATTGGGGCAATTACAATGATCTACTGAAAAATTATAATGAAATTATACAACCCTAAAAATAAATACAAAACATAAAAATAAAAATTAACAAAATAATAAAACCCTAACAATCTACATAAAATTAAAATAGGATTTTAATCAATGGCATTCCATAGATCTTCATAGGTGGATTTTTATGCAATCACTTGACTCCATTCTCCTCTCTAATTAGATTACTCCTACCATTAGGAAACATAGACAAACAATAAATAAAAATATGCAATCAATCAATAAATAAGATTAAATAAAAGAAACAAACAAAAAGAGTAAGGATAAAAACAAAGTAAAAAATGATTAAAAAATTAGCAAAATAAAAAAATAAAAATAAAATGAAAGAATAGAGAAATAAATAAAAAAGAAAGAAAGAAGGGAGGGATTCAAATGAAGATGCTATTTGATTCTCCTCAGAGTGTGATTTTAATCACCATTTTTAATGCAATCCAAAGAACTCCTTCTTCTCCTTTCAAGGCTCATTGCTTTCTTTTAAAAAAAAATTTGTCGAAGAACACATTTTTTTTATTGCTTTTACAAAATCTTTCTTTTTGTGAAATTTTTCTATTTGAAAATTTGTTTTCTTGCTTTTTCCAGCCCCCTCTTTTCTCAAAGTGTCATGACCCAAAACAGGGGCCATGACCGGCGCTAGGGAACGGGAATTCTTTCGAATCCGGAACCCGTAGCAAGCCTAAAAATAAAATAAATATACAATAATAACCATAAAAATATAATATGCAGCGGAACATAAAAATCATAAAATTTACAATATCATCCATATCAACTGGATTTAATTCAAAACTCATCACATCGCATATATAATCTCATAAATGTATAATCTTTATACAAATCCAGTTTTACTATAATACATCTCTTTAAAACAAATACTTTATTTCACAACTACTGAAAATCACAACCACTGAAAATCACAACTACTGAAAATCACAACTACTGCAGTGTCTAGATAAAATAAATAAGACTCAAGTATACAATTTACATAAAGAAGCCGGGGCGGAAGAAATCCGGTGTATCGACCTGCTACTGAGGTCTGAGGAAGTTGACTCTCCTGAAAAATAGTCAACGGAGGGGAGTCAGACCTCACTGAGTGAATTACTATAATATATATACATACACTCTAAGTGATAATGCATACAGTCAACAGTATATGAGTAATATGTATATATACAGGCAAGTTCATACAGATGCAGAAAAATCATTTTATATATTTTGTCTGAAAATCAACTTTTATGAAGGATCACATAGAACCCTAGAATATCGCAACCTCAGAAAATAGTGTTAAACAACACTCTAGCCATACAGGCTCACTGATTCTAAATATATCCACTTAATCCATTTGGACAGTAGACTGGCCCCGAGACACTAAGTCAATCGAGCTCCAGCAGTTTGACTGCCAGTGTGATTGGCCCCGAGACACTTGGTCAACCGAGCTCCAGCAATCACACCCACAAACCACATCTCACATATCAATAATCATAATCAAATCGATATCCACAAATAGTCAGTAATATAGCCTAAAACTATAGGCGTACCGGTACGTACTCGGTCCTAGTGCTGCCCACTAGGTAGCACGTTCTATTGATATCCTTCATTCTTAAATATAAAACATTCATTCACAAAAATAAATGATGCATGGATATAAATGAAATAGCAATATAAACCATATATATACCGAAAATATACCAAACATAAACCAGGTATATTTTGAGTATATATATGTCAAATAAATCCAATCAAATCATGAATTAAACTAAAAATATATTTAAAAACATTTTAAATATATTTTATTAATAAAACATGTATATAATTTATTATATACCAAAAATATACCAAAAATATACTTGAATATAAATCATGTTATTTATGCATATTTAGTCAAAATAAAACATGCATTTTCTAAATCATGCATCCTAAGCATATATATATAATATAGTAACTCACCTAATGCGCTCCACGAGACGGGTCCGACGGGCCTGGTCCACTAACCCTCGGTCTCGGTGCAACTAAACAAGAAATAATTAATCGACATCAGAATAACCCTAATAGAAATCCTAGAATTAAATCTAGAGTATTCAAATACAGAAACAGAAATTAGGGTTCGACTGGATATCACGTTTTACGAGAATTCTACCGGAAATCCGACAGAACCTCCCCTGTAAAACGGACATCTCTCTACTCAAAAGAGTAGAGCCGACCCTGCAAAGAAAATACACTTCAAAAATAGACACCACAATCGATCACAACCCCTCGGTCGGACTCCAGACTACAATCTGTCGACCGGGGTCCACAAACACAGAATATATATTCAAATATACCAAAAATATCCTTAAATCATAAAAATACATTTTATAGGTAGAAATTACATAATTAACCTTGAAACACTGTAAAAACCGATTAAAACTCATTTTATTAGAAAAACCGTATATTATATATATAATTGAAAATAATTCCCGAAAAATAGTTTTAATTAGTTAAAAATACTAAATATTTTGTAGAAATCATTTTTATACCTTAAATAAATATTAAAACCAATTAAATTACATTTTTAGACAATTTAGGGTAAAATTACCAAAATACCCCTATATATATATATATACCTAAATTACTTCAAAAATTCACCAAAAATTATACAATTATCCAAAATTAATTTTCTCAACATATTTATCAATAATATCAATAATTAAACTCAATTAACCAATTAAATTCAATTTAAAACACAATTAACTTAATTTTACAAAATCACATAAACTTCAATAATTAAAAATAAATACTTAGAAATTCATAAAAATTCCAAATAAATTCCTATAATTCATTTCAACACCTAATTCAACCATAAACTCCAATTTCATAATTTAAATAATTAATTTCCGAAAATTAGAAAATAATATTAAAATATTCAAAAATACCCAAAAATCCAAACAACCTCCAAAAATTCTACAAAAATTCATACATGAAGATTAAACTACCAGGAACAACATTTATGAAGGAAGTTTCCATGAATCATCCAAATCGAAGCTCAAAAAAATCAAAAACCAAAAGTGGCCGAAAACTTCAAATCAAAACCTAAGCAATTCTAGACCATTTTAGCTCAAACCAAAGCTAGAATAACACTCACCGGAGCTCAAGGAGAAAATAGAGACCGGCGGTGTCGAAAACGGTGGCCGGAGGAGGGAGAAACGGCGGTGGGAAATGTGGTGGTCGGCGCCCGCGGGAAGAAGAAGAAGAAGAAGAAGAAGAAAAAGAAAAAGAAAGGAAAAGGAAAGAGAAAGGAAAAGAAAAAGAAAGAAAAAGGAAAAGAAAAAAAAAAGAAAAAAGAAAAAAAATAAAGTAAATTAAAATAATTAAATATTAATAAATAATTAATAATAAAATAATAAATTTTAATAATTTACTAATAAATAAAATAATCAAATAATAATAAATAAATAATAAAATATTAGGGTAATAATAAACCCTAATTAAATAAATATACACACACAGGCTTTATTTAATAATTTAAAAATATGTATGAGTTCATGCAAACCCGTAAATACATTTAAAATAATTAATAATACATTGTTTACGTGGAAATTTCCCCGAAAATGAAAGTCCCGGGAAAATTTTACGTAAAATACTGAAAATAATAGACAGTAATTAAAATAGGTTTAAAATACATATCAACTCATAAAAATATCGTACAATGCATAAAAATTATTGACACTGTATATCCCGGTACAGTGTAAAAATATTTTTAAAAAACACGGGATATTACAGTCTTCCCCCCTTACAAGAATTCGTCCCCGAATTCTAAAAACAAGATTACAGAATCAGGAAGGAAAGAGATACGGGTAAGAAGCTCGCATCTCAGCTTCAGTCTCCCACGTATGCTCTTCAACTCTGTCGCTACGCCACAAAACCTTGACCATTGGAATCTGCTTCGATCGCAACTGTCGAACTTGAAAATCAACGATCGCCACAGGTTCTTCCACAAACGTCAAATCTTCACTCACTTCCACACTGTCAGGTTGCAACACATGTGAAGGATCTGAGATATACTTCCTCAACATCGAGATATGAAATACTGGATGCACCTGTGACATACTCGGAGGCAAATCCAACCGATATGCAACAGTGCCAACTCTCTCCAGAATCTCAAACGGTCCAATATATCTCGGTGCTAACTTACCCTTCCTGCCAAATCTCATCACACCCTTCATCGGAGATACTTTCAGAAAAATGAAATCTCCAACCTGAAACTCCACATCTCTGCGCCTAGGATCCGCATAACTCTTCTGTCTGCTAACTGCGGTCTCTAACCTGCGCTTGATCACGGCGACTTTCTCTGCAGCATCCTGAACCATCTCTGGTCCAGTCAAAACTCTCTCACCAATCTCATCCCAACTCAACGGGGATCTACACTTCCTTCCATACAACGCCTCATATGGTGCCATGCCAATACTGCTATGGTAGCTGTTATTATATGCAAACTCCACAAGCGACAAATGATCATCCCAGCTACCTCTCAAATCCAAGACACACATCCTCAACATATCTTCCAGTGTCTGGATCGTCCTCTCATACTGACCATCTGTCTGAGGATGAAAAGCAGTACTGAAATCCAACCTAGTGCCCATCGCTTCTTGCAACTTCTGCCAAAAACGAGAAGTAAACACCGAACCTCTGTCTGACACAATGGACACAGGTACTCCATGAAGGCACACAATATGCTTCACGTACAACTTCGCCAATCTAGCAACTGAATATGTGGCTTTTACAGGCAAGAAATGTGCAGACTTCGTCAATCTGTCTACAATCACCCAAATGGAATCGTATCCATCCTTCGAACGAGGTAAACCGACCACAAAATGCATAGCTATCCTTTCCCATTTCCACTCGGGAATAGGAAGAGGCTGAAGCTTCCCAGAAGGCTTCTGATGTTTGGCTTTCACTTGCTGACACGTCAAGCACTTAGCAACATAATCGGCAACATCCTTCTTCAATCCATCCCACCAGTATAGATCTCTGATACTGTGGTACATCTTAGTAACACCTGGATGAACGCTGTAAGCTGTAGAATGTGCTTCCTCTAAAATCTCTTCTCTCATATCATCCACATCAGGAACACATAATCTACCACTGATCCACAACACACCATCGTCATCGAGTGTGAAATCAGTGAACTTCCCTACTCTGACATTCTCTGCAAGCTCTTCTAGAATAGGATCTCGGCTCTGAGCTGCTTTAATCCTATCCCTCAGCACAGATCGTACTTTAAACTGAGCTAACAGTCCACCTGATCTACTGATCTTCATCATCAGACCTTGATCCACCATCAGATGCAATTCCTGGATCAATGGTCTCCTCTCAACACCAATGTGAGCAAGACTACCTGAGGACTTCCTACTCAAGGCATCTGCTACCACATTAGCTTTACCCGGATGATAAAGAATCTCACAATCATAATCCTTCAACAATTCCAACCATCTTCTCTGCCTCAAATTCAGATCTCGCTGCTGAAAAATGTACTTAAGGCTCTTGTGATCTGTAAATATCTCACAAGTCACCCTGTACAAATAATGTCTCCAAATCTTCAAAGCAAAGATCACTGCAGCCATCTCTAGATCATGTGTAGGATAGTTCTGTTCATGCTTCTTCAACTGCCTCGAAGCATAGGCTATCACTCTTCCATTCTGCATCAACACACAACCAAGACCAATTCTAGAGGCATCACAGTAAACTGTGAACTTATCCACACTATTAGGCAAAGCTAATACTGGCGCTGTGGTCAACTTCTCCTTCAACAACTGAAAACTATTCTCACAAGCTTCTGACCACTCGAATCTAACATTCTTCTAAGTCAAGCGAGTCATAGGGGCTGCTATCCTGGAAAAATCCTGCACAAACCGCCTATAATACCCGGCTAAACCCAGAAAACTCCGAATCTCAGTAACTGAAGTAGGTCTAGGCCACTCAGATACTGCTTCAATCTTCTGTGGATCAACCTGAATACCTTCTTTAGACACTACGTGTCCAAGAAAAGAAACACTCTCCATCCAGAAATCACACTTCGAGAATTTAGCATAAAGCTGATGATCTCTCAGTGTCTGTAGTACAATCCTCAAATGATATACATGCTCTTCCATACTCCTCGAATATACCAGTATATCATCAATGAAGACTACCACAAACTGATCCACATACGGTCGGAATACTCTGTTCATCAGGTCCATAAAAGCTGCTGGTGCATTAGTCAAACCGAAAGACATCACCAGAAACTCATAATGACCATATCGAGTGCGAAATGCTGTCTTAGGAATATCAGCTTCACTGATCCGCAGCTGATGATAACCCGACCTCAAGTCAACCTTAGAAAAGAATTGTGCACCCTGGAGCTGATCAAATAAATCATCTATCCTCGGGAGAGGATACTTGTTTTTCATTGTCACCTTATTAAGCTCTCTGTAGTCAATGCACAGTCTCAGGGTACCATCCTTCTTCTTCACAAACAAGACTGGTGCACCCCAAGGGGAAACACTAGGTCTAATGAAACCCTTATCCAACAACTCTTGCAACTGCTCCTTCAACTCTCTCAACTCTGTAGGAGCCATACGATAGGGTGGCATAGATATAGGAGTAGTACCTGGAACCACATCAATACAGAACTCAATCTCTCTATGAGGTGGTAAACCTGGCAACTCCTCGGGAAAAACATCAGGAAGCTCACAAGCAACAGGAACATCTGTGAGTGACAACTTCTCCACTGACGTATCCCTAACCAATGCCAAAAACCCCTGACAACCTTTCTTCAACAACTTCCTAGCTGAAATAACAGAAATAAGATTCTGAGGTGCTGAACTCCTATCACCAACAAACTTAAATTCTACTTCACCAGGAATTCTGAAAATCACCTCCTTATTCCTGCAATCAACCACGGCATAATGCTGAGACAACCAATCCATTCCCAAAATAACATCAAACTCCATCACAACCAACAAAATCAAATCAACGGGTAATTCTCTATCTCCCACGAGAACTGGACAACCAGAAAGAACAATATCGGTGTCCAAAGAATCACTCAGAGGAGTGGCAACAGATAAAGGAAAAGCCATCCTCGAAGCTTGCCAATAAGATTTAGAAGCAAAAATAGGAGAAACAAACGAATGCGTGGCACCCGGATCAAACAAAACCAAAGCATCCAGGTAACAAACAGAAAGAATACCTGCCACGACTGCATTAGATGCCTGAGCATCCTGCTGAGTCAGATGAAAAACTCTGGCCTGGCCTCGACCTCCCTGCTGACTGGTAGAAGCCTGGCCAACACCTCGGGTACCTCCTCTCGTACCTCTACCACGACTCTGCTGTGGAACAAACTGAGTAGAACTCTGATGCTGAGCTGGTGGTAACTGAAATGGCACGGGTGCTGCACTAGCAATCGACTGCTGTGGGAATCGCGGAATCTGCTGCTGCTGATACCCAGAATAAGGACATGATCTGGCAAAATGTCCTGTCTGTCCGCATCTGAAACATGTCAACGGTGTCAGATAACACGGTCCCTGATGGACTCTACCACAAGTCTGACAAACACTGGCTGCTGATCCAGAACTACGACCACTGCTGCTGCTCGAAGCACCTGACCCAAATCTAAACGATCTACGCTGACCTCCACGACCATGTCTACTGCTCCGATGCACTCGCTACTGCTGTCTCTGACTCTGCTGAGTCAAACCTCGCTGCTGACTACTCGAACCAACATGAAAACTCGAATACGGAGTAGCCTACGATCCACTCGACTGAACTCCCAACTGGTAGTAATCAGGCATCGCTCCCTGCCTAACTAACCTCAGCTCAATCTCCTTAGCTAGCTCAATCACAGACTCCAGAGTAAGACCTGCTGTAGGCATACCAGCAAAAGCTGAACCCAAACCAGTAACATAGGTAGTAACAGCGAAATACTGATCTCGCATCAGATCCTCAGCATATCTACCCAGACGAAGAAACTCTCAGGTATACTCCTCTACTGATCGATCTCCACGAGAAATACTGGTCAAACGGAGACGATAGCTCAAACGAAGAGGCTCTGGACAAAATCTCCTCATAAACCGCTCTCGAAACTGAGCCCATGTCATCGTCATCATATAGGGCTGGATCATCTGAATAAACCAATCCAAGGCTGGTCCCTCGACAGACAACTCAACGATCATGATCCGCTGGTACTCGGTATGAGCAATCCGAGTCCTAGTCTCAATCGCATGTAGAAAATCTAAAGGATCAGAAGTACCATCAAAAGCAATCCTGCCAACTCTGGCATAGAACAAAGCTGCCTCAGGGTCAGACATACCCTGCTGATAGGCAGGCTGAACAGGCTGAACAACAGGAGGAACAGGAACATCAAACTCAGGCTCAACAGGCTCCTCGTCCTGTAACTCTCTCTGCCTACGGCGACCTGCCGCTCCTCGAGGTCTACCCCTGCCATGACCTCTACGTCTAACTGGCTGCTCAGGAGGTAAAACCTCATCCTGAAAAGACTCATCATCCTCGGCCTCAACGACCGGTGGAGCGACACGCGCTCGCCTCCTCATTCTGAAAAGACAAACGGAAAGATTCAGACAAAACAGACAACGGAGGAATAACGCTGAAAACTACAGCAAGGAATACTCATCAAGACATACTCGAACCTAATACACTGCAGTAGTCCAACAGAAAACACAACTTTAAAACTAGGGCCACAACTCACAAAACTAAGCCCTGACACAGAACTCCACTCTGAAACGAACTTCGCTCTGATACCAACTTTGTCACGACCCAAAACAGGGGTCATGACCGGCGCTAGGGAACGGGAATTCTTTCGAATCCGGAACCCGTAGCAAGCCTAAAAATAAAATAAATATACAATAATAACCATAAAAATATAATATGCAGCGGAACATAAAAATCATAAAATTTACAATATCATCCATATCAACTGGATTTAATTCAAAACTCATCACATTGCATATATAATCTCATAAATGTATAATCTTTATACAAATCCAGTTTTACTATAATACATCTCTTTAAAACAAATACTTTATTTCACAACTACTGAAAATCACAACCACTGAAAATCACAACTACTGAAAATCACAACTACTGCAGTGTCTAGATAAAATAAATAAGACTCAAGTATACAATTTACATAAAGAAGCCGGGGCGGAAGAAATCCGGTGTATCGACCTGCTACTGAGGTCTGAGGAAGTTGACTCTCCTGAAAAATAGTCAACGGAGGGGAGTCAGACCTCACTGAGTGAATTACTATAATATATATACATACACTCTAAGTGATAATGCATACAGTCAACAGTATATGAGTAATATGTATATATACAGGCAAGTTCATACAGATGCAGAAAAATCATTTTATATATTTTGTCTGAAAATCAACTTTTATGAAGGATCACATAGAACCCTAGAATATCGCAACCTCAGAAAATAGTGTTAAACAACACTCTAGCCATACAGGCTCACTGATTCCAAATATATCCACTTAATCCATTTGGACAGTAGACTGGCCCCGAGACACTAAGTCAACCGAGCTCCAGCAGTCTAACTGCCAGTGTGATTGGCCCCGAGACACTTGGTCAACCGAGCTCCAGCAATCACACCCACAAACCACATCTCACATATCAATAATCATAATCAAATCGATATCCACAAATAGTCAGTAATATAGCCTAAAACTATAGGCGTACCGGTACGTACTCGGTCCTAGTGCTGCCCACTAGGTAGCACATTCTATTGATATCCTTCATTCTTAAATATAAAACATTCATTCACAAAAATAAATGATGCATGGATATAAATGAAATAGCAATATAAACCATATATATACCGAAAATATACCAAACATAAACCAGGTATATTTTGAGTATATATATGTCAAATAAATCCAATCAAATCATGAATTAAACTAAAAATATATTTAAAAACATTTTAAATATATTTTATTAATAAAACATGTATATAATTTATTATATACCAAAAATATACCAAAAATATACTTGAATATAAATCATGTTATTTATGCATATTTAGTCAAAATAAAACATGCATTTTCTAAATCATGCATCCTAAGCATATATATATAATATAGTAACTCACCTAATGCGCTCCACGAGACGGGTCCGACGGGCCTGGTCCACTAACCCTCGGTCTCGGTGCAACTAAACAAGAAATAATTAATCGACATCAGAATAACCCTAACAGAAATCCTAGAATTAAATCTAGAGTATTCAAATACAGAAACAGAAATTAGGGTTCGACTGGATATCACGTTTTACGAGAATTCTACCGGAAATCCGACAGAACCTCCCCTGTAAAACGGACATCTCTCTACTCAAAAGAGTAGAGCCGACCCTGCAAAGAAAATACACTTCAAAAATAGACACCACAATCGATCACAACCCCTCGGTCGGACTCCAGACTACAATCTGTCGACCGGGGTCCACAAACACAGAATATATATTCAAATATACCAAAAATATCCTTAAATCATAAAAATACATTTTATAGGTAGAAATTACATAATTAACCTTGAAACACTGTAAAAACCGATTAAAACTCATTTTATTAGAAAAACCGTATATTATATATATAATTGATAATAATTCCCGAAAAATAGTTTTAATTAGTTAAAAATACTAAATATTTTGTAGAAATCATTTTTATACCTTAAATAAATATTAAAACCAATTAAATTACATTTTTAGACAATTTAGGGTAAAATTACCAAAATACCCCTATATATATATATATACCTAAATTACTTCAAAAATTCACCAAAAATTATACAATTATCCAAAATTAATTTTCTCAACATATTTATCAATAATATCAATAATTAAACTCAATTAACCAATTAAATTCAATTTAAAACACAATTAACTTAATTTTACAAAATCACATAAACTTCAATAATTAAAAATAAATACTTAGAAATTCATAAAAATTCCAAATAAATTCCTATAATTCATTTCAACACCTAATTCAACCATAAACTCCAATTTCATAATTTAAATAATTAATTTCCGAAAATTAGAAAATAATATTAAAATATTCAAAAATACCCAAAAATCCAAACAACCTCCAAAAATTCTACAAAAATTCATACATGAAGATTAAACTACCAGGAACAACATTTGTGAAGGAAGTTTCCATGAATCATCCAAATCGAAGCTCAAAAAAATCAAAAACCAAAAGTGGCCGAAAACTTCAAATCAAAACCTAAGCAATTCTAGACCATTTTAGCTCAAACCAAAGCTAGAATAACACTCACCGGAGCTCAAGGAGAAAATAGAGACCGGCGATGTCGAAAACGGTGGCCGGAGGAGGGAGAAACGGCGGTGGGAAATGTGGTGGTCGGCGCCCGCGGGAAGAAGAAGAAGAAGAAGAAGAAAAAGAAAAAGAAAGGAAAAGGAAAGAGAAAGGAAAAGAAAAAGAAAGAAAAAGGAAAAGAAAAAAAATAAAGTAAATTAAAATAATTAAATATTAATAAATAATTAATAATAAAATAATAAATTTTAATAATTTAATAATAAATAAAATAATCAAATAATAATAAATAAATAATAAAATATTAGGGTAATAATAAACCCTAATTAAATAAATATACACACACAGACTTTATTTAATAATTTAAAAATATGTATGAGTTCATGCAAACCCGTAAATACATTTAAAATAATTAATAATACATTGTTTACGTGGAAATTTCCCCGAAAATGAAAGTCCCGGGAAAATTTTACGTAAAATACTGAAAATAATAGACAGTAATTAAAATAGGTTTAAAATACATATCAACTCATAAAAATATCGTACAATGCATAAAAATTATTGACACTGTATATCCCGGTACAGTGTAAAAATATTTTTAAAAAAACACGGGATATTACACAAAGCCTCTTAGCTTTTCTAAAAAAAATTTTCTTTTTCAAAATTTGAGTTTTAGTTTTAAAATGATTTTCTATTCCATAAATATTTTCCTATTTTTGTATTTATCTAAAAAATCCATGAAGTTAAGATAAATGCCATTTTAACTTTTTTCAAAACAGATTCATCTTTCCATTTTTTATTTAATTAATTAATTTCAACCAATGAAAAATTAGAAAAATAAAATCAAAAGTTAAAAAATAGGAGTCAAAATTCGATCGAAAATATAGAATTTCAATTAGCATTCTAGATTTTCAATTGGAAATGTAGAATTCTGATAAGAATTCTATATTTTTGATCGAAAATGTAGAATTTCAATTAGAATTATATAATTCCTATTCAGAATATTGCAATCTAGTGCCTTTCTTTAATTTGCCTTTATTTTGAAATTGACCCATAGAAAAATAAAAAATTTTACGATTAAGTCCTTTTAAAACTTTGCAAAAGCCCTAAAATTTGAAATTCGAAGTTCTAAAGACCTATTCATAATAAATTATCATCATCAAATCTTTTGTTGCATCTGCATATCAATGCATCCCAAAATTGGGTGCTTATAGTTGCCCCCTTTATCACAGTTTGGTTAGCAAATTGTGATAAAAAAAAATAAGCATACAATTTAAAAAGACAGAACACTTATGTGTGTCATGACTATGCATAACACTATGTACTATTGAATGCAATTTAAGGAACACTAGAATTCCTATGGAATTTCTAACTATAATGTTATTACTGTGTTTAGTGAGTAGCAATTAACATTATGTTTAGTGTATTTTGGAAACAAGTTATAGTTCCTGTGGAACATCTAGCAGTGATGCTATCACAGTGTTTAATGAATAGTGATTGACACTGCATTCAGTGCATTTTGAAAAGATGCTATAGTTCCTGTGGAACATATAACAATTATGTTATCATTATGTTCAGTGAGTAGTGATTAATACTGCATTTAGTGCATTTTGCTATATTCCCTATGGGACTTTTAGTAAGAGATTTTCACTATATTCCCTATTGGACTTCTAATGATCATGATTTTCACTATATTCCTTATGGGATGTCTAGTGATAATGATTTTCACTATATTCCTTATAGGACATCTAATGATCACGATTTTCAATATATTCCCTATGGGATGTCTAGCAAAAATATGCTATAACTACTATGTAGTGTTTAGTTAATTGTACTATTGTTCTTATGGAATGTCTAGTAACTGTGATTGATAGTTTCACCATATTTATTGTGGAACATTTAGCGAAAATATGCTATAACTATTATGTAGTGTATAGCTAGAGACAAATATATTATACATCTTATGGAGCATCTAGAAAATTATGATAATGGTACTTTAGGTCCTGTGGAACGTCTAGCAAAAAGATTTGAAATGTGCTATAATTCTCATGGAATGTTTAGCAAAAAGAGATTTTATAATGTGCTATAACTACTGTATAGTGTTTAGCAAGTTATGATTATTTGGAATTTTTATTATAACTACTGTGTAGCATATAATAAAGTAAATCTGAAGACTATATTATAGCTACTGTGTACCATATAACAAGGTGAATTTGAAAATTGTATTATACCTACTATATAGCATATAACTTAGATGAAGTGTAGTGTATACAAAATACAGACATCACAATAGAAATTCATGTTGACTAGGATTTTGAGATTTTATGTCAATCAACTTTACTGTTTAATTAGAATTTTTGGCTGATTGTCTTTGAATTTCTGGTGATTGACTTTAATCAACCACCTTTATTGCTTACTGACTTTGATTAGCATGTTGGCACTAGTACATGTTAGGTTTATCTTCTTTTTTTAGACTTACTGTTACATGATGATTGTTATAAAAGGTACTTTTTTTTTAAAATTTATGAGAAAGTTCATTACTTTATAATGAGATAGTGTGCAATCAACGAATCTCACTAATTTTTATTTTTATAACTATCATTTATTTGAAATTCATAAGAGTCAAAGATATCATTAACCATATTACGCTGATAGCATATTTTTTACAAAGTGAAGGGCTTACTTCCACACCTATTTTTAAGAAGAATTTGCTAAACAAAACTCATGGAATTTGAGTATAAATAGATTAAATTTTGAGTATAAAATAATTTTTGAGTAATTTTTATGCTTTTCTTCCTTATTTGAGTATTCCTGTAATATCCCGAATTTTTAAATATTTTTATACTGCATCGGGATATGCAGTGTTAATAATTTTTGTATATATATTTATGATATTTTATGAGTTTGTTGTTTTTTTAAAGCTAATTTTAATTATTTTATATTATTTTAAGTACTTTACGTAAAATTTTCTAGAAAATTATATTTTTGGGGAAATTGGCACGTAAATAAATTAATACTATTTATTTTGACTAGTTTTATGAATTTGCATGAACTCATATATAATTTTAAAGTGCTAAAATAAAATATATATGTGTATTTATTTAAATTAATTAGAGCTTAATTAATTTTCTTAATTTTATTATTTAATTTTTGTATTAATTAATTTTAAGTTTATAAATTATTAAACATATTAAAATATGTGTGTGGTGTATATTTAATGTGTGTGAAATTTTATATTATTATTATCAATTGTTATTTTAATTGTTAGTGCATGTGTGTGTATGTTTATATATATATATATATATATATATATTATAGTGTGTGGTGTGGGAATATTTAAATTAAAGTTATGTATATATATATATATAGGGTACAAGTATAAGTCAACGGGTAAACCATTTCTTTCTTTCTTTCTTTCTTTCTTTTTTCTTTCTTTTCTCTTCTTCTTCTTCTTCCCCTCAGTCTCGGTTGCTTCCAACCGGACCACCACCAGACCGCCCAACCTGCAACCAGCCATCACCACTGCTTCCCCTTCCATCTAGCAGCCACCAGCTACCACTGGCATTGTCCATCGCCGCCTAGAACATCGGAAAACGAAGGAGACCGAAGGTTGAGCTTCCTCACGCCGGTGAAGATTTCAGCCACCTTAGGGCGTCGGACTAGACTTTTTTGAAAGCTTTTCGTCCGGTGAGTCCATTTCCGAGCTCCGTTTAAGCTCAAAACCTCTAGATTTTTAGATATCTTCAAGTTTTAGTTTATGTATTCTAGGGTTCTTAATTTTTTTGAAGTTGAATTTGTGTTTTATGGTGATTATAGGAGTTGAAATGAATTATAGAAATTTATTTGTAATTTTTGTGAATTTTTATGTATTTATTTGGAATTTATTAAGTTTAGGTAATTTTGAAAAATAGGGTTAATTATGTGTTTAATTGAAATAAATTGGTAAATTGAGTATATTTATTGATGTTATTGAATTATATGTTGAGAAATTAATTTTTGAGTAATTATATAATTTTTGGTGAATTTTTGAACATTTATAGTGAATATATATATATAGGGGTATTTTGGTAATTTTACACTAAATTGGTTAAAAATGTAATTAAATTGGTTTTAATAGTTATTTAGGGCATAAAAATGATTTCTGCAAATTTTTAGTATTTTTAACTAATTAAAACTATTTTTCGTAAATTATTTTCAAATTATATATAATATACTATTTTTCTAAATAAATGGGTTTTTATTGATTTTTAGTATGTTTTAGGGTTAATTACGTAATTTGGATTTATAAAATGTATTTTTATTATATAAAGGGCATTCTCGGTATTTTATAAATATCCTGTGAATTGTGAACCTCGGTCGGTGAATCGTAGTTTGGAGTCCGACCGAGAGATTTTGATTGTAATCCTGTGTTTATTCCGAAGTGTATCTCTACTCTTTGAGTAGAGAGATGTCTGTTTTACAGGGGAGGTTCTGTCGGATTTTCGGTAGAATTCTCGTAAAACGTGATGTCCGGTCAAATTCCTATTCTAAATCTGTGTCTAAAATTCTAGATCGAGTCTTTAGAATTTTCATTAAATTTATTCTGATTTCATATTGTCATTTGTTTGTCTAGCTGCGCCGAGACCGAGGCCTAATGGATCAGGCCCGCCGAGTTTGTCTTGTGGAGCGCTAACATGTGAGTTATTATACTGTATATATATGCACTGCATATAGGGTGCATTATTTAGATTTTTCATTTTCATTGTATGTTTTAAAAAAATGATTTAAATTATAATATTTTTGGTATATCTAGGGTTGCATTCTTTTATATATATGCATATTAAATAATTATGCATGTTAGTTTGATATATGCACATTAAACAATTAGGTTTAGGTTTAATACATTTGAGTAAGATACACACGTTTTAAAATGTACACTTAGACATAATTATTTTATTAAATGATTAGTATACTTTAGGTATAGTTTCAGTAGATTTTAGGTTTATTCTTAAATAATTGCATGTTAAATTATAAACCTACAGTTAAATTATTTTTAAGTTTATTTTTGGTATATTTTTTATTTATTCCCGAATAAATAAATGTTTTATTATTAAATTAAACCTAACACATTAGTGGTATATTTAGGGTTTATTTCTGATATATGCATGCTAGATAATTAGGTTTATTTTTAGTATATTTGTGAATATATGTTAAACACAAACATGTATTTAAATGAATATTTATACATAAATGGTTTATTAAATGATTTCAGTACTTAGAGTATATCTTTTGCATATTTAAATATATTTTTAAGATAATGCATGTTATATTATTGTTGCTCATTTAAATTGTTTTTAACTATATTAATGATTTATCTTTAGTTTATTTCATATTTTATTTGACTATATATATATATATATACCTGAAATATACTGGGTATATTTTAGGTATATTTTTGGTATATATATATATGGTTGGTTTTATTATTATGAATATTGTTCTACATTAATTATTTTTCAAATGAATGATTTATTCGAAGTGAAGGATATTAATAGAACGTGCTTCCTAGTGGGCAGCATTAGGACCGTGTACGTATCGGTACAATAGATAAAGATTGAGTGAGAGTTAAAATTGGGTGATTATAATTGATTTAATTGATTTGACTAAGATTAATTGTATGTTAGATAGTGTGATTGCTGGAGCTCAGTTGACTAAGTGTCTCAGGGCCAATCACACTGACAGTCAGACTGCTGGAGCTCGGTTGACTTAGTGTCTCAGGGCCAGTCTACTGTCCATAAGTGAATTGAATGATCTATTGTGTTGATTGAGATGTGAGGTGATGGATAGTGTGATTGTTGGAGCTCGATTGACCAACTGTCTCGGGGCCAATCACATTGACAGCCAGACTGCTGGAGCTCGGTCGACTTAGTGTCTCGGGGCCAGTTTGCTATCCAAATTGGAATAAGTCTTCTATTTGGAATCAAGTGAGCCTGTATGGCTAGAGTGATGATGGGATTGTTTGAGGTTGTTATTATTTAGCGTTCTATGGATCCTTCATGAATTAAAACAAACGTTTTCTACATTTATTATATTTATAAAAGCAGAGTTTGACATTCGTGTGAATTGTGTGTATATACATACATATATATTAATGCCTGATTGTTATGGTTTAGTTGCATGTATACATAGTATAATAATTCACTCAGTGAGGTCTGGCCCCCCTCAATTATTTTTTTTCAGGAGATTCCATATCGTCAGACCTTAGTTGTAGAGTTCCTCACCGGTGTTCTTCAGTCCCAGCTATTTTATGCAAATGTATATTTTGAACTTTGAATTGTATTCTAGAAACTGCAATAGTGTTATTATATTGGAAGTGTATTATTTTTTTTGGATATTATATACTCTGAGAATTTGTATTTGAATATTGTACGAATATGTATTTATTTATAAAAGGATTTGGAGTATTTATTTTATATATTGATTTAGAAAAATTTTAATTTGGTCGTACTTTTATTTAATTATTGCATGATTTTATTTTCTTAGGCTTGCTACGGGTTCCGGATTCGAAAGAATTCCCGTTCCCTAGCGCCGGTCATGACTCCTAGTTTGGGTCGTGACAAAGTTGGTATCAGAGCTGAGTTCTGTGTCAGGGCTTAGTTGTTTGAGTTGTGGCCCTAGTTTTCGAAGTTGTGTTTTCTGTTAAACTATTGCAGTGAATTAGGTTCGGTCATGTCTTTGAAAAGTCTTCCTTGCATTAGGAATTCCACGTAACCCGGGTGTCTGTTGATGTTTGTGATTATTTGAACTATTTGTTTATTTTTGCTCCTTGTTGATTGCCTTGAGCGTGAATCGCTCCATCGATCGATGAGATCAATGACAGTTGATCTTCGGAGCATGAGGTTCTACCCCCTATGCATCCTGTTAGGCATAGGGGTAGAGATGGATTTAGAAGGCCTGATGATCACTGTTTACAATGGGAATAACTGAATGAGGAGCTGGTGGCTTAGCATTGCAATGATGTTGCTTCTGCAATAAGAGTTTTGCAGGATGCAGTGCTAATACCTTCGATCGTTCAGCAGATGTAATTTCTTTTTCAACCGAGAACTTGAGACATGTCAATTCTGTGTATATGCTATATTCTGAATTCTGTTGATTTCTATATCTTTTCAGCGCAGTGAATGTGAATTGTTTCTTCTGCAGAGACAATGTTAATAATTAGTCTTTTCAAGTTCGAGTTGTGGTTATAGTTCCAGCCCTACTACACCTATCTAGTATAGGGGTAGGTTAGAGGCAACTATAACTTAAGGGTTAAGGTAGTCATTGTAAGTAGTACAAGCATTCCTTTTGGACTTGAACGTGCAACAATTGTGACTATGATAGCCGAGACTAATAAGAGCTTGATAGCATTTAGTCAAGTTTGGCAGTTGTTTGATATGCTTTAACGGGGGAATTGGAAAATGTCTAATGAAGACGAAGCACTCTTGTATTCTTTATGGCAAGCTGTCAGTTCTGACTGCAACACATAATTTGAGTTAAAGGGGGATTTCTAAGATACTTCCATCCACCTTTAAGGAAGGATAATTACCTGTATCAGCTATTGTATAGAGTAAGGGAATAGCAATCAGTTGAGAAGATTACCTGTAAACTCTTCAATCTGATACGTCATGCTGAAGACGTAATACAGTATAAAAGGAGACTGGTGGAATTATATGTTACAGGATTAAGTGTAATATATTGGCATCTAAACTGAGAATTAAGACTCAGAGAGTTATTATGAATTCAGTCTTTTGGGTGTAATTAATCTTGATGAGATGTGAAAGGGTTGTCAAGAATATCTGGCTCTAGTTGAGTATACTTCAGTGGAGAAGTTGTCTCTCCCAGATGTTTTAATTGCCTGTGAGTTACCAAGTTTACCACTTTATAGAGATTGAATTATGTATCGATGTGGTTCCTGATATAACTCCTATTTCAACGTAGCCCTACAAAATGACTTTTGCAGAGCTGTAGGAGCAATTACGAGAGCTGTATGACCAAGGTTTTGTTAGACCTTATGTTTCTCTTTGGGGTGCACTAGTCCTGTTGTAAGGAAGAAGGATGGTACCTTGAAACTATGCATTGACTGTAAATAGATGAACAGGGTAACAGTGAAGGACAAGTATCCTCTTTTGAGGATAGATGACCTATCTGATCAGCTAAAGAGTGCACAGTTCTTTTCAAAAATTAATTTGAAGTCGGGTTATCATTAGTTATGGATCAGTTTGTAGTAGTCTTCATTAATGATATACTAATGTATTCGAAGTGAATGAAAGGGCACATATCACTTGAGGACTATACTACAGACACTAAGAGAATGTCAGCTTTATGCTGAATTCAAGAGGTGTGATCATTGGGTGGAGAGTGTTGTTTTTCTTAGAATTGTGGCATTTAAAGATAGAATTTGAGTTGATCCACAAAAGATCAAATTAGCATTTGAGTGGCCCAGACTGACTGAATCCATTGAGATCTATAATTTTCTAGGTTTAATTGGGTATCATAGGAAATCTGAATAGAATTCTCTAGAATTACAGCTCCTATGACCCTCATAACTCAGAAGAATGGGAAGATTGTGTGAACAGATGTTTGTTAGAACAGCTTCTAAGTACTAAAGAAGACTGATTGATCTGAGGATTACGTGAACTTTAGAGGATAAGACCTGATATCATTACAGCATTTCATCATATCATCATAGCATCTCATTACAGCATTTCATCACGACATTTCATTCTAGCATTTCATCATAACATTTCATTAGATCATCTCATCATGACATTCATCATAGCATGTCATCATGGCATATCACCATAGCATGATCTACTGATAGGAGATGCCCAAGTTAATGATACAGGGTTGATGTTGTAATCTGAGAAAGGGATTCTATATAAGCTGTGGAAGTGAACTTGCAGTGTACATCCAAATGGTTACCAAGAATTATCACAGTATTCAGGATCAGTACTAGTGGGTTGGATTATAGAAGGATGTGACTGATTATATTTCTAAGTGTTAAAATTACCAGCCGGTGAAAGCTGAACATCAGAAGTCTTCTGGGAAGTTTCGATCTCTTTTGAATTTGGGTGGAAATGAAAGAGAATTGTGATAATTTTTGTGGTTGGTTACCTCATTTGAAGGGTGAATATGATTTCGTTGGAATGATTGTAGACAAATTGACCAAGTCAGCTAATTTTTGGCCAGTGGAAGCCATTTATTCAGTAGCTAAGTGGGCTAAGTTGCATATGAAGCATATTGTGTGCCTGCATGGACTACCTGTGTCCATTGTATATGGTAAAGGTACGGTGTTTACCTTTTGATTTTGGCAGAGATTGTGGAGAGTAATAGACACCTGATTGGATTTCAATACTGCTTTTCATCCTAAGACAGATGACAGTCTGAGAGGACGATCTAGACACTAAACAGTATGTTGAAGATGTGTGTTTTGGATCTAGAAGGTAGCTAGGTTGATTATATGCTACTTATAGAATTCGCTTATAATAACAGCTACCATAGCAGTATTGAAATGACACCACCTGAAGCTTTTATGGAAAGAAGTCTTAATTAGATATGAGATGGTTCAGAATACAGCGAAGAAGTTGTTGTGATCAGAAGAGCGATATGGATCCTACATGCAGAGAGATATGGAGTTTCAGATCGAAGACTGTAATTCTGAAGATGTCTCCGAAAAGTGGTGTGATGAGACGCGTTGAACAATATAGAACTGAATGAAGATCTGAAGTTTGAGAAGGAATCGGTTGAGATTGTAAATTATCAAGCTTAATAGTTATGTTTGAATTAGATTCAGATGATCAAGGTTCCGTGACGTGGCAACAAAGTGAAAGAGCTTACGTAAAAGACTGAAGTTGAGATGCGAGCTTCTTACCCATATCTCTTTCTTTCTTGATCTTGTAATTTTCTTTTTGGAATTCGGGGACGAATTCTTATAAGGGGGGAAGATCGCAATATCCCAAATGTTTAAATATTTTTATACTGCATCGGGATATGCAGTGTTAATAATTTTTGTATATATATTTATGATATTTTATGAGTTTGTTGTTTGTTTAAAGCTAATTTTAATTATTTTATATTATTTTAAGTACTTTACGTAAAATTTTCTCGAAAATTATATTTTTGGGGAAATTGGCACGTAAATAAATTAATACTATTTATTTTGACTAGTTTTATGAATTTGCATGAACTCATATATAATTTTAAAGTGCTAAAATAAAATATATATGTGTATTTATTTAAATTAATTAGAGCTTAATTAATTTCCTTAATTTTATTATTTAATTTTTGTATTAATTAATTTTAAGTTTATAAATTATTAAACATATTAAAATATGTGTGTGGTGTATATTTAATGTGTCTGAAATTTTATATTATTATTATCAATTGTTATTTTAATTGTTAGTGCATGTGTGTGTATGTTTATATATATATATATATATATATATATATATATATATATATATATATATATATATAGGGTACAAGTATAAGTCAACGGGTAAACCATTTCTTTCTTTCTTTCTTTCTTTCTTTTTCTTTCTTTTCTCTTCTTCTTCTTCTTCTTCTTCTTCTTCTTCCCCTCACTCTCGGTTCCTTCCAACCGGACCACCACCAGACCGCCCCACCTGCAACCAGCCATCACCACTGATTCCCCTTCCATCCAGCAGCCACCAGCTGCCACTAGCATTGTCCATCGCCGCCTAGAACGCCGGAAAACGAAGGAGACCGAAGGTGGAGCTTCCTCACGTCGGTGAAGATTCCAGCCACCTTAGGGCGTCAGACTAGACTTTTTTGAAAGCTTTTCGTCTGGTGAGTCCATTTCCGAGCTCCGTTTGAGCTCAAAACCTCTAGATTTTTAGATATTTTCAAGTTTTAGTTTATGTATTTTTTTGAAGTTGAATTTGTTGGATTCATGCAAACTCCCTTAACAAATGTTTATCCTGGAAGCTTAATCTATATGCTGTAATTTTTTTAGAATTTTTGGAATTTATTTTAATTTTTGTGAATTTTTGATTATTTTATTATTATTTTCTAATTTTAGAAAATTAATTAATTAAATTATAAAATTGTGTTTTATGGTGATTATAGGAGTTGAAATGAATTATAGAAATTTATTTGTAATTTTTGTGAATTTTTATGTATTTATTTGGAATTTATTAAGTTTAGGTAATTTTGAAAAATAGGGTTAATTATGTGTTTAATTGAAATAAATTGGTAAATTGAGTATATTTATTGATATTATTGAATTATATGTTGAGAAATTAATTTTTGAGTAATTATATAATTTTTGGTGAATTTTTGAACATTTATAGTGAATATATATATATATAGGGGTATTTTGGTAATTTTACACTAAATTGGTTAAAAATGTAATTAAATTGGTTTTAATAGTTATTTAGGGCATAAAAATGATTTCTGCAAATTTTTAGTATTTTTAACTAATTAAAACTATTTTTCGTAAATTATTTTCAAATTATATATAATATACTATTTTTCTAAATAAATGGGTTTTTATTGATTTTTAGTATGTTTTAGGGTTAATTACGTAATTTGGATTTATAAAATGTATTTTTATTATATAAAGGGCATTCTCGGTATTTTATAAATATCCTGTGAATTGTGAACCTCGGTCGGTGAATCGTAGTTTGGAGTCCGACCGAGGGATTTTGATTGTAATCCTGTGTTTATTCCGAAGTGTATCTCTACTCTTTGAGTAGAGAGATGTCTGTTTTACAGGGGAGGTTCTGTCGGATTTTCGGTAGAATTCTCGTAAAACGTGATGTCCGGTCAAATTCCTATTCTAAATCTGTGTCTAAAATTCTAGATCGAGTCTTTAGAATTTTCATTAAATTTATTCTGATTTCATATTGTCATTTGTTTGTCTAGCTGCGCCGAGACCGAGGCCTAATGGATCAGGCCCGCCGAGTTTGTCTTGTGGAGCGCTAACATGTGAGTTATTATACTGTATATATATGCACTGCATATAGGGTGCATTATTTAGATTTTTCATTTTCATTGTATGTTTTAAAAAAATGATTTAAATTATAATATTTTTGGTATATCTAGGGTTGCATTCTTTTATATATATGCATATTAAATAATTATGCATGTTAGTTTGATATATGCACATTAAACAATTAGGTTTAGGTTTAATACATTTGAGTAAGATACACACGTTTTAAAATGTACACTTAGACATAATTATTTTATTAAATGATTAGTATACTTTAGGTATAGTTTCAGTAGATTTTAGGTTTATTCTTAAATAATTGCATGTTAAATTATAAACCTACAGTTAAATTATTTTTAAGTTTATTTTTGGTATATTTTTTATTTATTCCCGAATAAATAAATGTTTTATTATTAAATTAAACCTAACACATTAGTGGTATATTTAGGGTTTATTTCTGATATATGCATGCTAGATAATTAGGTTTATTTTTAGTATATTTGTGAATATATGTTAAACACAAACACGTATTTAAATGAATATTTATACATAAATGGTTTATTAAATGATTTCAGTACTTAGAGTATATCTTTTGCATATTTAAATATATTTTTAAGATAATGCATGTTATATTATTGTTGCTCATTTAAATTGTTTTTAACTATATTAATGATTTATCTTTAGTTTATTTCATATTTTATTTGACTATATATATATATATATACCTGAAATATACTGGGTATATTTTAGGTATATTTTTGGTATATATATATATGGTTGGTTTTATTATTATGAATATTGTTCTACATTAATTATTTTTCAAATGAATGATTTATTCGAAGTGAAGGATATTAATAGAACGTGCTTCCTAGTGGGCAGCATTAGGACCGTGTACGTATCGGTACAATAGATAAAGATTGAGTGAGAGTTAAAATTGGGTGATTATAATTGATTTAATTGATTTGACTAAGATTAATTGTATGTTAGATAGTGTGATTGCTGGAGCTCGGTTGACTAAGTGTCTCAGGGCCAATCACACTGACAGTCAGACTGCTGGAGCTCGGTTGACTTAGTGTCTCAGGGCCAGTCTACTGTCCATAAGTGAATTGAATGATCTATTGTGTTGATTGAGATGTGAGGTGATGGATAGTGTGATTGTTGGAGCTCGATTGACCAACTGTCTCGGGGCCAATCACATTGACAGCCAGACTGCTGGAGCTCGGTCGACTTAGTGTCTCGGGGCCAGTCTGCTATCCAAATTGGAATAAGTCTTCTATTTGGAATCAAGTGAGCCTGTATGGCTAGAGTGATGATGGGATTGTTTGAGGTTGTTATTATTTAGCGTTCTATGGATCCTTCATGAATTAAAACAAACGTTTTCTACATTTATTATATTTATAAAAGCAGAGTTTGACATTCGTGTGAATTGTGTGTATATACATACATATATATTAATGCCTGATTGTTATGGTTTAGTTGCATGTATATATAGTATAATAATTCACTCAGTGAGGTCTGGCCCCCCTCAATTATTTTTTTTCAGGAGATTCCATATCGTCAGACCTTAGTTGTAGAGTTCCTCACCGGTGTTCTTCAGTCCCAGCTATTTTATGCAAATGTATATTTTGAACTTTGAATTGTATTCTAGAAACTGCAATAGTGTTATTATATTGGAAGTGTATTATTTTTTTTGGATATTATATACTCTGAGAATTTGTATTTGAATATTGTACGAATATGTATTTATTTATAAAAGGATTTGGAGTATTTATTTTATATATTGATTCAGAAAAATTTTAATTTGGTCGTACTTTTATTTAATTATTGCATAATTTTATTTTCTTAGGCTTGCTACAGGTTCCGGATTCGAAAGAATTCCCGTTCCCTAGCGCTGGTCATGACTCCTAGTTTGGGTCGTGACAATTCCCCTACTTTTCTGATACTACTTAGCATGGATATTATTAGAAAGGTCATTTGGATACTCATACTCTTACAAAGCATTGGAGTAAATAAAGTAGTTTTTGGCATGTTCCTCTTTTAGTATTCTCTGGCCTTTCTTGTATTACTCAACATAGATACCACCAAAGGTTCTTGTTGATACTCTTACTCATTTTTTAGCATTGAAGCAAATTATGCCTGCTCTTATTTTGATTTTCCTCTTAGTTTTACCCTACCTTTCTTGTATTACTCAACATGGATACTGTCAAGGGATTTTGTACTTGTACTCATTTTTTAGCATTAGAGTAGATTATATTCACATTTATCATTTAAAAGACTGAAATAATACTTTAAAATTAAAGTAATTTATACTACAAGTCCACATATTTTTTTGCATTTTCTTCTCTTTGTTTAAGTACAAAGAAAGCATTAGATTGATTAGAGTTTATAAACACTCAGCGCAAAACTGTTAACTAAACACCTGAATTCTACAAGGCTAATAAAAAAAAGTCATTATGATTAAAGGTCATGAGATATGTTTTTCGCACATAATCACATAAAATGGATGAATTTACTTTCAATTTATGGATTTTATTATTGAGATTGTACTTTATTACAGAATCTAAGGAAATAGAGTTATACTACTTCCCTTTGGTATTTATTAGGGTGTTTATCACATCTGGTGATATTCTTATGAGCAATTAGTGTTGGCCTTCTTGCTCATTCTTACTATCATGCTAGTTCCTTTCTCCTACCTCATCCTCTTTTATTTTTCCTATATAAAATACTATAAGTTAGTATGGTCTATTTGCAAGTGAAGTGATTTTGTCAAAACACAATGTTATTCTTTTGCATTCTTCCCTTTTGACTGTGATGATGATGTCTCTAATCACAATGTCATGATACTCCACCATTGATTTCATGGCCTAAGGTTGAATTTATCTTTATGTCATTTTGTTAATGCTATAGTGGAGGGCTTTGTTCCTTTTATTAACATCTCCTTTTGATAAGGAATTAAGAGAGGTGTTTCAAGGATTTGATGCTTTATCTTTATTTGAATGTTCTCATGGCTATTAAAGATACATTCAAAAGCATCTATTGGAGTTGATTCCTATTGACTCATATGAGGTGTGCTTGTTTTTTTTTTGTTAATATTTATATTTTAATTGTCTTTTGCATTCATAATTCATGGGAGTATGTTTTCCTTTTATTGAGATTCCATATGATATTCTAGATCATTCTCCAAATGAGAATATGAAGATGGATACTAATTCTTATAAGTCTGAGACTCCTATCCAGTCCTTTGAGGTTACTAGGATGATGCTTTTACAAGTATCACTATCGATTATATTCCCTTATTATATTAGACCATGCTTTATTAGACTTCTATAGTCTAAAGTCCCATTGAGCATCAAGTTCACCTTGATAGTGTTACCCTTTTCCTTTAAATATGAACATTATGACTACTGTTCTACACTTTTACAACACTAATTTTAAATGTTAGTAGCAAAGTATTTACACAACCTTGCCTAGGCTAAGACTTTTATTATGCAAAGCAAGTATTTCACAACAAATGTATGCATGTTATATATGACATGCATGATCCTAACAGATCTTCTGTTTGGAACAAAGCTATGTTGCTGATCTTGGAGTGTAAATATAAGATGCATTATCAATAGCTTGTAGGTTTGAGCATTGAATGCTTCACTATTAGTACTTTTAATGTTAAAGCTTTTAATATAGTTTGTCAAGTAGATGACCATGCTAGCAAATAGGGTCCATTGCTTAACACTGGAGTTTATGATTAATGGATGCACTGTTGAACTTTTCCTTTTGTTACTAATTTTATTGTATGATAACTAATGTATTTATATGCTTGTAGTTTACTTCTTTCTACCCCAAGATCTCTTTCACTAACTTTAAAGCTCTAGTAATGTATTTATTATTTTGCCCCTATCTTGCCCCTAGAGTTACATTTTGCCCCCTAATTTCTAGCAATTTTCTTCCATGGAGATGGTGACACTAAGGTCATTACCATTCTTAGAGAGTAAATTCAAATTCACACCTGTCATTCTAACCAAATCTATCAATACATTTCCAGTAGCTTTATCTATGTAAGCAATGGACTCAATTTATTCATTGCTCCTATTGATCCTTTGTCTTATTAACCCTATTAGTTATAATCTTTTGTATTGAATACATAGAGGATTGATTAAACTAATTAATAGTGAGTTCTTGATGCTAAATTCAACTAGACTTGTTCCTGTTGGAAGAACTCTTAAACATAATATAAGGTTAGATGTTGATGCAATGATTGATGATAGTTTCAAGGTATGGGTTTCAATGCAAGTTACTAAGCCACTTGAATTATTTATGTACAAGAGGACACTAGACTTACAATAAAATCACAAAGGTGTGGCAAAAATGGAAAACATAACTAAAATAGTGATCTCATAGCTCTAATTTAGCTTTCATTATGTATTGTCTTTCCATTCAAATATTTATGCAATATGATAAAGATGAATATTTGATATTTGAACAAAAATTTTAGATTTAATTTTACTCATTCATTAAGGTAAAAATGAGTACATTCATTACATCATATGACATAACTTTTATTATCAACTAGGCTTTTTAAATCTTCTCAATAATTATTTTTCTCTCACTTTTGTGTCACTAATTTTTACATGATTAGTCCTTCATGTGTTTTCTCACTTTTCCTTCCTTTTTTTAATTTCTCTCTTCAGAAGTTGTATAATGTAATATATGAATGTTCTTTAAATTTGCATTTATGTCCATGCTGAATGAATCTAACTGAATTAAATTTATGTCAAATATGCATATGTGTTCAATATTATAATGCACAGTACCATTAAGATGTACATTACATGAGTAAGCATGATCATAATTCATATTATCAATAAATAAAACAAACATTCTAAAGAAACCAAACTATTATTTAAAGAAAATAATAAGAGAATTGCTTTCTATTCTAAATGCTAGGGATGTTAAGTCTCAAGGTGGCTAATATAACAATTATTCTTACATCTTCTTACCAATGATCTCCATGACTTTATATTTCTAGACCTCAATTATGAATGTTTCTTTTTTATCTAGTAGCTTTTTATCATCAAACTCATCACCCAATCCTATAGGCATAACTGATTCAAGGGGTATGTCAAAAAAAGGTGGCTTAATGTAAAATACCTTGTAGACAAACTTGCCTAAGGGCTGGCCCAATAAATCTTTAAATTTTTTTTATGGTTACTCAAGAGTCTTAAATTTTTTACTTATCTTTCTTAATGTTTCATCATCAACTCCAAATTTATCACCATAACCTCTGGATGTAATTGATTTAATAGGAATATCATAGGAAAGTGGTTTGGAGTAAAACACTTTAAAATCAAAATTTCCTGAAGATTGGCCAAGCAAATCTTTAACTCCTCTTTGAGGTTTCTTAGGAATTAAAGATTCCACATTCCTTCCTTCATCACTAGGTGCATCAAGAGATTTCTCACTGGTTTGTAGGTTAATATTCTCAAAGGAATTTAGCACTGCTTCTTCACTTACTCCTGAGTTGATCATCATGGTGGTTAGGGGTGGAATATTTTGGTAGTTTAGGAAATGATTATTTATTATGCTTAGACTTTCAGGGTATGTGACCTTTCAAAGTCTACAAGGTTTTGGATTTTATATTTAAGGTGGGTGCAGATATTTTGGGTTGGCCAATAACTTAGAGGAATTTACAATAACTATTTGGGTCATAGCCAGGGACATTTAGATTTAGTGGTTTAGAAAAATTTAAGGGTCAAAGTAGGCCTTTTTGCATTAAACGATTTAGAACTTTGGATAATGATTGGTTGAAATTGAAGAAATCTCCTTGGTGTTTGCATAACATGCACTTCTACAACCCGGCTAGTGCTTCTTTACTATGTGTCCCCAGTTGGGTAGTTTCTTGCTCTAGTGGTTCTAGAGCTTTTCTTTTTATCACTCTCAATTTCCTTAGCTTGCAAACCATGATTCTAAAAGGTCTACAAACATTTGTAGCCTTTCAATCAGATTGGGTGACACGTTTCATACTATCATCCTAACCTGATCTTTCTCAGCCAGTTTATTCTTCATCAATCCTGCCTTATTCATGAATCTATTAAAAATTCTAAGAAAGATTAATTAAATTTCTTTTTGGTCAATTCTAAATCTCGAATAGACACTTCTAACCTAGTCCTATAGTCATATTATTTTAAGAAAGCAGAACATAGTTCTCTTCAATTAATTTAGACTAATTTCTCTAACTTATAATACCAATTCACAGCTTTTCCTTCTAAGGACAATACAAGTAGTTTAGCAACCACAAATAATGGGGCTTTTGTGGTGCATATGGTTATGGTATATCAGCTAAAGTGAATCCTTAAATCTCCAAAACCATTAAACTTTTATAGTTAAGGCATTTTAAATTTGTTTGGAAGTTTATCTCCATCGGTGCTTATCATGTCATCAAAATCAAATGAATACCCCATGCCTTGACATCTCATCAGCTCTTCCATCTTAGACATCTTTTAAGTCAATGCTTGCATCTACCTTGACTCAAGTTCCTGAACTAGCTTAAATGATTCTTTCTTAGCTTTCTCCACCATAAGGTTCTGCACATCCTCATATTTCATTTCCATAGTAGGCATATTCCTTGCAGCATTCAATAGTTGCCCCCCCAGTATTATTATTAGTAGGTAGATCTTCTATAATGGCAACAGGTGCAATTGCAACAATAGGTGTAGTTGCAGTTGTAGCTAGAGGCATTAACCTAGCTAAGTTTAGTTTTAGTTCATCTTGTATCATTTCTCTCATGTTATCCATCAAAGCTCCCTTAATGTATTCTAAGGTCTAGTTTCCTCCCTATTGTTATTCCATCTCTTCTGTTTGATTTGATATAGCTTTTAGATAAAGTGAATAGGACTCTTCTTTAATCTTGAGAGGTCTCTTTTGCTATTAATTGTAAACTCAAATCGATTCTTAATAATCTATCACTTTTCCATTTCCAAAAATAGGAAGACTTGGATGGACCTATGATGGCTAAAAAATAAAGTGTTAGTATGATGCATGAACTATATGAAATGCATATATGCATGATGCACGAGTTATACAACAAGTAGCAAGTCAAGTCAAGTATACAAATAACAAGTCAGTATACAACATCTTTCCAACCTTATTCCTTTCACACAAGTTCAATGGTGAGTCTCTTTTCCTAAGATTGTTTGGTCTTGGCCTTAATATTAATAGGGGATAGTAAGAACCAATGTGCATGCCAAATCTCTCAAAGTAGTAAAAATATAGAAATAATGTTTCTAGGTATAAAAGGTTAACCAAATCTTTATTAACCCAAATGGGCCTCAAAAGTATAGGCTTGGCCCTCTATAGATAGAAATACCTCATGGCAACAATCATAAGCAATTTGGATAAATCCTAAGGAAAATAGCTGGGCCATTATATATTGTTAAGTCTGGTGAAAACTCAAGGTCCTTTTAGCAAGATGCCCTCCTTTAAGACTTGAGTTACAGGCCAAGGTTAGAGGGGCCCGACATCTTTTGTAAACTCGAGAGAAAATTAGTCCCCTTTAGGACTTTGGTTATAGACTCTAGCTAGATGAGCCCGATAATCTTTCTTGAATCGAGTTAAAACTAAGAGTGAAGGTTAGCCAATTTACAATCCCATGAAACTAGTGGAATCATGAAACTTTAAACCAATGTCATTGGCTAGTAAGGACATGCAAAAATGAATGAAAGAATAAAATAATTGTAAAGAACACAAGTAGAATCAGTATCTCTTATCCCTAGTAGAGTCACCATTATAGAAGATGGGGTTTAACGCGCACCTAAGATTTTTGTAACTGCAACATTGTTTGAGACCAAGGCTCTAGGGAGCACACTACTATATCACAAAAATATAATGTAGAGATGAGGAGTCAACACACAGGGTAATAGTTGGGACAATTAGAAGATGGTGGTAATTCAATTCTCTAAAAGAGAGTTACCAACACAACCATGAGATTCTGGATAGGGAATACTAATTTCTTTCAGTCTTATGTTTATTTAAAATGACCTTATTAATTACTAAATTATTCCCTATTTACATGCAATTTCATATAACCTTAATTTAGCATGCATCTAACTCCAAGACAACTAGTCATGAAAAAGCATATAAGCAATGCATTCATAAAGTGCAGTGTCCCTAAATTAGTCTAATCTACATTAATTTTAAATAAATGAGCTAAATCTACATATTTTATTTATAAGTAAAATAAAGCTAAGGATGAGCCTCTATTCTAAGTTAATTAATGAGCCTAAGTTTACTTGTTTTAATTCTAAAAAGTGGGCTTAAGTCTATTAATTTTATAGACAATTGATTTAGATTGAATTGGATGGATTAGTGGGCCTATTTCTAATTAATTTTAAATTAAATGAAATGATCTTAAATATATTTATTTTAAAAATAAAATGTTTTAAATGAGCTTAGCTAAGTCTATGTTAATTTTAAATAAACTAAAATGGGCCTAAATCTATTAACTTAAATGGGCCTAAATTAATTTTTAAATTAATTAAACTAAAAACCAATTTTTATAGACCTATTTTATTAGTGAGTTGGAGCTATCCTAGGCTTAGGGCCCAAAATTAATAAAAACAAATAAGCCCAAATATCAAATTAAATCAAATAATAATCAACCATACATACTGTGATTTCTAGCTCTAATTTTACATGCAGCCTAATTAACTAAAACCACCATTAATTTTAATTGAGTTTTTACTAAGTAAACCTAATTTACTACTTAATTTTAGAGTGTAGAAAAATTAAATATTTCACTATTTCCCACTATTAGAGTGATTACAATGATCAACTGAAAAATTATAATAAAATTATACAAATCCAAAAATAAATAAAGAAACATAAATAACCCTAATAATATACATAAAATTAAAATAGGATTTTAATATATGGCATTCCATGAATCTTCATACGTGGATTTTTTACTCAATCACTTGACTTCATTCTTTTCTCCATTTAGATTACCCGATCATCAAGAAACATAAACAAATAATAAATAAAAATCAGTAAACAATCAATAAATAAAATTAAATAAAAGAAAGAAACAAAAAGAGTAAGGATAAAAATAAAGTAAAAAATGATTAAAAAATTAACAAAACAAATAAAACTAAAATGAAAGAACAAATAAATAAATAAAGAAGAAAGAAAGAAGAGAGGGATGTAGATGAAGATACTGTTTTATTCTCCTCAAAGTGTGATTTTGATCACCATTTTTAATGGAATCCAAAGAACTCCTCCTTTCAAGGCTTACTACTTTATTTTTTAAAAAAATTGCCAAAGAACAATTTTTTTTCTTTTTTGCAAAATCTTTTTTTCTATGAAATTTTTCTCTTTGAAATTTTTTTCTCCCTTCTTTTTCTAGCCCCCTCTTTTCTCAAAGCCTCTCAGCTTTTACAAAAACAATTTTTATTTTTAAAATTTGATTTTTAGTTTCATAAGGATTTTTTGTTTTGAAAATATTTTCTATTTTTTCATTAATCTTAAAAAAATCTAGGAAGTTAAGATAAAAGCCGTTTTAATTTTTTTTAAAACAAATTTATCTTTCCATTTTTATTTAATTAACTAATTTTAACCAATAAAAAATTATAAAAATAAAATAAAATATTAGAAAATAGGCTTTGGAATTGGATCATAATTGTACATTTTCATATCAAAATTGTAGAATTCCAATAGAAATTCTATATTTTCGATCAGAAATGTACAATTCCAATCGAAATTCTATATTTCTTATTGGAAATGTAAAATTCCTATTGGAATTATACAATTCTAATTTGGAATATTACAATCCAATGCCTTTTTTTAATTATTCTTTATTTTGAGATTGACCCATAGAAAATCAGAAATTTTACAATTAAGTCCTTTAAAACTTTGCAATTTAGCCTTGAAATTTAAAATTCAAAGATTTAATAGCCTATTCATAACAAATTATTATCATCAAATCCTCTTTCGCATCTACATATCAATGCATCCTAAAATCGGGTGCTTATAATAGCTCAGTATGCTCAACAAGACAAAATAATGTTTGATTAATTGGTACCCGCTCAATAACCTAATTTTTTATAATGATTTGGTACAAGTTCTTCTTAATGGCCTTCCTTAATCATATCAACCATTCACTCATTCCTTGCAACAATGAGTAGAAGATATGTCTTATAGCGAGTTATATGGTTTACTTTTTTGTGAAGAAGAAAATTGCATCTCTAATAACAAACTTGATATGTTTTCTACTGCTCATGTTGCTACTACCTCATTTTGTGGTGGTCATCATTCTTTCCATAAATGATCTCGTGGTGGTAGATTCATAGGTGGATGTGGTCGTACTTAGCCCACTGGTGATCGAATATATTTTCTCATTATGATGGTTATGTTTAGTGTCATAATTACAATCGATTTAGGCATTTTGCAAATCAATGCCCAACTCAGTGCATAAAACAAATGCAATTTATTACATCCTCTCTAATTTTTCAAACAAAGTTTATTTTTAACCTAGCTGCTTCCTCTTCATCACCAGCTAATCAACTATGGATCCTTGACACTGGTGCCACCCACTATCTCATGTCTAGCCTTAACAACCTCTCCTTATGTTTTGATTACATAAGTCATGACAATGTCAAACTTGGAAATGGTAATACTCTTCCTATTACTTATACTAGGTCTACTCTTTATTCTCTCTCACATAATTCTTTTTTAAATCTTATTCTTTGTGTTCCTGATGCATGTTTTGCTTTATTATTTGTTTATTCTTTTACTGATACTAATCAAGTTTCTATTGAATTTTTTCTTGATCACTTTTTGGTTAAGGATATCCCCACAAGCAAGATACTTTATATAGGCCCAAATGACAATGGATTTCTATTGAATTTTCTTTACTTCAATCTAAGACCCAATCATTAGTTTCCTATAGCCTTTCTAGCACATTCTTTTAATCAATGGCACAATATTCTTAGACATCCTAATAATGTCACTATTAGAAAAATTCTTAATCAATTTCATTTACTACATAATTCAAATAAAAAAAAACTCCACTTGTAATGCCTATAATATAAGTAAAAGTCATCGTATTCCTTTTATTTAATCTAATTACAAGGCACAATAACCCCTTGAATTAATTTTTTTATTTATGGGTACCCCATAATTCAGAAAAAAAAACTCCAATGTAGTGCATGCCCTAAGACACCCTATTTACTTGAACATGGAATAATACAATGTAGTCCATGCCTTAAGACACCTGAGCAAAATGGGTATGCTGAAAGGATATACAGATATGTAATTAAAACAACCTTATCATTGATGCATCACTCACATGTCCCTATAAAATACTAGAATTATGCATTTGCTAATATTATTCATATAATTAATCGCCTACCCACACCCAACTTAAATAACTCCAATCCATACACTATTTTATTTCAAAAAGATCCTGACTATATTGATATACATACTTTTGGTTGTCTTTGCTATCCCTAGCTTAAACCATATAGTGATACTAAACTATCTCCTTGATTTAAAAGATGTGTATTTATGGGTTACAATAAACTTCACAAAGGCTATATATATTTTGATTTAATCTGTATAAAATTCATTATATGCCATATGGTTTTTTATGACCAAGAATTTCCATTCAAGATTGATTCAATTGTGACATCAGCTGATAAGGACTCTACTTCATCCTTTATGTTTCTACCTTAATAAATTCCTTCCACAACAAACTCTATCTCCAACTTTCCTTTATCCACCAATAGTCCTCAACATACTCCACCATTAATAAATAAGCCAACCTCACATCATTCATCCCCAACTCCATCCAATACCAATCCGTAACAACCCACTCCATATACCATCCTAACACACACCTCCAAACAATCAACAACCATTCCACTAGTTGTTGATTTAACAAAATATCCACCTTCCCGTCAACAACCACAATGAACTCATAAAATGGTAACACGATCACAAAAAGGATCTACAAAATCAAAAACTTTCATCTTCACCTTTTACAAAGACACTAAACCCTCTTGCTTTACTAAAGCAGTATGTTGTCTATACTAGAGAACAACAATGTTGGATGAATACAATGCCATGTTAAAGAATAATATATGGGATCTTGTACCACCATCCAAAGGTTAAAATCTTATTAGCTCAAAATAGGTTTTCTGCATCAAATGTCAACCAAATAGCACCATTGATAAATACAAAGCCAAACTAATGGCCAAGGGATATTACTAATGACATGGCATAGACTTCACTAATACATTTAGTTTAGTTGTTGAACATGCATCAATATGCCTAATTTTATCAATGGCATTATCTTTCAAGTGGAATGTGAGACAACTAGACATCTCAAATACGTTTTTACATGGCACACTAGATGAAGACATATTCATGTCACAATCTTAAGGTTTTTTTCATCCTCTCTTACCCAATCATATTTGCAAGCTCTAAAAGTCCATCTATAACCTTAAATAAGCACCAAGACAATGGTTCAAATGTCTTACCCAACATCTTCTCTCATTAGGTTTTACAAGATTTAAAATGGATAGCTCTTTATACTACTATAATTAAAGCCGAGATCATCTTTACTGCCTCATTCATTTCATGACATACTCCTTATAGGTAACAATTATACTCTTGTGTTTAAGGTGGTCAATTCACTTCAACATCAATTTTCCATCAAAGACCTTGGGGATGTTCATTACTTCTTAGGAATTAAGGTTACCAAATTTTCAAATGGCTTATTATTGCACCAAATGAAGTATATACAATACTTGTTAGCAAAAGCTAACATGATTGATGTTAATCCTATCTTAACCCCCCACTTCATTAAATTTTAAATTTATGGCCAAGGGAACTACATTTAATTATTCCTCTTATTACTGGAGCATTGTTGAAGGACTTTAATATGTTTATGTCGCTTGTCCTAATTTGACCTTGTCGGTTAATAAGGTTTCCCAATACATGGATGCCCTATCTATAGATCATTGGGTTGTAGTAAAACACATATTGTGTTATCCACATGGGACACCCATCATAGACTACTTCTTCGTCCCTCCTTGCATATTCAAGTATCTGCATACATTGGTGCAAACTAGAGTGGCGATCTTAATGATAGGAAATCCATTACTAGTTTCTACGTTTATATTGGTCAAAACCTTATCACATAGGGGACACAAAAATAAAAAATAATTGCTTGCTCTTCAAAAAATGCTAAATATCAAGCTATAGCTCACACCGCTAATGAATTATATTAGCTTTATTCTCTCTTACATAAGCTAAAACTTCCATTCACAAAGCCAACCTTATTGTATGACAATCTTAGCACCATAAATCTCACTTATACTTTAATTTTTCATTCGCGTTGAAAGCACGTAGAAATCATTTTCCATTATGTGCATGACAAGTCAATTCCAATGCTTTATAGGTTCAATACATTAGCTCATAAGATTAGATAGCTGACACTCACACCAAGTCATTGTCCAAACATCAATATCATATTCTTCGTATCAAGTTGTTTGTGTTTTCTCTTCTTATAGAACTTGAGGTAAGGTGATATGATAATGACTTAGATTGTGTATTTATGTTAAACTCTATTATGTAGTTATAACATGATTGTATCTTATGTATATATATGTCATGACCCAAACTGGAAAGTCATGACCGACGCTAGAGAATGGGAATCCTCACGAATTCGGAACCTGTAAGCCTTAAAAACAAAAACACAAGCAAACATAATGTAAAATAAATCAAAATTAAAACTTTAATTAATATAAAATAAATCCTTATCATAATATAATAAAATATATTCATATAATATTCAAATATAGGGTCTCTTTATATAATACAATGCAAACACTACAATAATAAACACTACTATTGTCGTTATTAATAAAATACAAGAAGAGTAATGGTTTAATGTTTACATAAATCAGCTGGGAAGGAAAGATTTTGGCAAAGAGTTCTATTAGGGAGGTCTAAAGTAGAAGATCCTAAAAAATATATTGAGAGGAGTCATACCTCACTAATTGAATTATTATAATATATATACAAACAACCTAAATCCATATACAAGCAAGCATATGTATAATATATATATATATATATATATATATATATATATATATATGCATTTCATACAAATGCTAAAAATCTTCTTTTATAATAATAATAAATGCAAAAGAATTTTGAGTGGAGGATCGAAGTAAAATCCCTAAATTTTTGCAACCTCAACACTGAATATCATTAGCCATCAGGCTTCCATAACTCCAAAATATTCTTTTGTACAAATTTTGACAGTAAACTGGCCCCAAGTATACAAAAGGTCAACCGAGGATTCGTAGTTCCACTACCAGTGCTAATTGGCCCTGACTACACTACAGGTCAATTGAGGATTCGCAGTCACACCCCTTATCATCCATAATTCATATAACCAATAACTTCATATCATCATTCACACCCTAATTCTAGCTTACTATTTCAAAACAGCCCTAACATTACTTGCTAAGTGGCATGTTATACAATTATCCTCCAAAATATTGTTTCATAATAAAATAATGAAAATCACAGTAAATATAAATAGCATTCATTTTCATAATTTAATAATCACATGTAAATATATATGAAAATATATTTATTCAAAATAATCATACAATAACAATTTAATAAATTAAAGCATAATGAAAATTCATATTTCTTCAAAATATGAATGCTCACAATATATTATCTACATGCAATGTATACATATAATAATAACTCACAACTCTATCATGTTCCTCTACCTTGGCTTGGCTGGCCCAGTTTGATAGGCCTAACAAGCAGAGCAACTATGAAAAATAATAAAAATAATAATATATTAGAATTGAAATCCAAATTTTTATACTTATATAAATTCTAAAGAATGACTCAATCTAGGACACGACTCGACAACAATTCAAAACTCAGGATCGACCCGATGTCATGTTTCACGAGAATTCTACTGAAAATTCAGTAAAGTTTCCTATGTAAAACGGACATCTCTCTACTAAAAGTAGAGTCGATCTTGCATGCAAACACAGTTCAAATACACAAAAATGCTCAACTTCTTGGGTTAGACTCCCGAACTACATAAATTGCCCAACCGAGAATCAATATATTCAAAATCAATAATATAATAATAAATCTTAATAATTCACTAAAATTCATAAAAATAATAAAATACCACAACTCAACTTATTTAAATAATAAAAACATTAACATATTTATTTTCAAAATAATCAATAAAATATCAAATATAATTGAATAATATTAATAAAAATCCATTTTTTATATATTCGAAATCAAATGCCATAATTTACAAATAACTATTTAAATTTCCTAATATATAATAAAATAGCTAAAGAATTCATTTAATCATAAAAATAATAGGTAAAATTATTATTTGAATATATTTCCAGAAATTATTATTAATTAGCTAAAAATAGTAAATAATTTATAAAAATTATTTCAATACTATTTATTACTCAAAAATTATCCAAAACATAATAAGTAACAATAATTTCAATTAAAATACAAAATTTACTAATTTTTCAAAAAATCCAATTTTTACATAAACATTCAAAAATATATAATAAATAATCGGAATATAATTTCAATAAACTTCCTTAACAAAAAATGCTTAAAATAATTATAAAATTGATTAAAAATAAAACACATTTCTAAGCCTAGATAGTCCTCGTGAATAGTAAATGAGCTTAGAATAATGCTCAATTCTCAACAGTCTCCAAAATCAAATTTAAACACATTTTTGGAAAGCTTACAACTTTAATTTAACTTATCTAAAGTCAATTTAACAAGAATTAACTCAATTTAATACAAAATCAACAATTGAAATTATGAACCCTAAAATGAAATTAACAAAATTAAAGCTAAATTCAAGGTTAATTGAATGAATTACCTTAGAAAAAATAAAACCTAAGGAACAAACTTTCAATTGACGCCAACCTCGACCCCAGATGTCATCAGAAACGTCACCCGGCATGCCTCCAAAATTGTCAGTGCTGAGAGAAATAAGAGGGAGAGGGAATAAAATGGCGACGAGAGAAAGGATAGGTGGTGGTGGCAAGCTGGGAAGGAGTAGTAGCAGCGATGGTGGTGTTGCCAGGCGGTAACATGGCTACTTGCTGATGGCACACTATGTGATTCTATAAAATGCAGAAAAAAAGGAGAACAAAAAGAGAAGGGAAAAAGGGAGGGAAGGAAAGAAAAGAGACGAAGGAAATTTGGTTAATATATATATATATATATATATATATATATATATATATATTTAGAAAATGACAAAATAATATAAAAATAATATTTTTAATTTAAATATTTACTTTCCTAATTAAATTCACCACTTAATATTAAAATATATTAAATATACTAAATTAACATAATTCACAAATAATAACAATAATAATATTATTATATAATATATAACCACAAATTTAAGCTTTAAATCTCAATTTAATATTAATACCATAATATAATAAAATAAATAATAAAACTTGAATTTAATTAAATTTCACAAAATAACCATAATATAACAATTTAATAAAATATTTATTAACACTGCAATCCCATAAATTAATTTAATAATTTAAAAATATTAAGTTATAACAATCTTCCCCTTTAAAAAAATTTGTCCTTAAATTTCATATAAAAAAATAGAAAACAAGAATTCATCGAGGAAAAAGGTAAGGGTAAGCCACCCATATTGTCACGACCCAAAACAGGGGCCATGACCGGCGCTAGGGAATGGGAATTCTTTCGAATCCGGAACCCGTAGCAAGCCTAAAAATAAAATAAATCATGCCATAATAACAGTAACAATATAATATGTAGCGGAAATAAAAATCATAATATCATAATATTATCCATATCAACTGGATTTAATTCAAAACTCATCTCATCACATATATAAAATCTTTAATACAAATCTAGTTTTAACATAGTACATCTCTTTAAAATAAAGTACATAAAATCCAATACTTTAATTCACAACTACTGCAGTGTCTAGATAAAATAAATAAGACTCAAGTAGACAATTTACATAAAGAAGCCGGGGCGGAAGAAATCCGGCGTATCGACCTGCTACTGAGGTCTGAGGAAGTTGACTCTCCTGAAAAATAGTCAACGGAGGGGAGTCAGACCTCACTGAGTGAATTACTATAATATATATACATACACACTAAGTGATAATGCATACACTCAACAGTATATATATAATATGTATATATATAGGCAAATTCATACAGATGCAGAAAAATCATTTTTATATATTTTACTGAAAAATCCCAATTTATGAAGGATCACATGGAACCCTAGAATATCGCAACCTCAGAAAATAGTGTTAAACAACACTCAAGCCACACAGGCTCACTTAATCCAAAATATATCCACTTAATCCATTTGGACAGTAGACTGACCCCGAGACACTAAGTCAACCGAGCTCCAGCAGTCTAACTGCCAGTGTGATTGGCCCCAAGACACTTGGTCAACCGAGCTCCAGCAATCACACCCACAACCACATCTCACATATCAAATAATCATATCAAATCAATATCCACAAATAGTTAGTATTATAGCCTAAAGCTATAGGCGTACCGGTACGTACTCGGTCCTAGTGCTGCCCACTAGGTAGCACGTTCTATTGATATCCTTCATCATTAAATATAAACATTCATTCACAAAATAAATGATGCATGAATGTAAATGAAATAACAATATAATCCATATATATATACCGGAAATATACCAAAAGTAAACCAGGTATATTTCGAGTATATATATATCAAATACATTCAATCAAATTATAAATTAAGCTGGAAATATATTTAAAAACATTTTAAATATATTTTATTCACAAAATATGCATATAATTTAGTATATACCAAAAATAAACCGAAAATATACTTAATATAAACTTAAGAAATAATCAAATTATTTATGCATATTTAATCAACATAAAACATGCATTTCTAAATCATGCATCCTAAGCATATATATATAATATAGTAACTCACCTAATGCGCTCCACGAGACAAGTCCGACGGGCCTGGTCCACTAGCCCTCGGTCTCAGCGCAACTAAACAAGAAATAATTAACTGATATCAGAATAAACCTAACAGAAATCCTAGAATTCAATCTAGAGTATTAAAATACGGAAACAGAATTAGGGTTCGACTGGATATCACGTTTTACGAGAATTCTACCGAAAATCCGGCAGAACCTCCCCTGTAAAATGGACATCTCTCTACTCAAAAGAGTAGAGCCGACCCTGCAAAGAAATACACTTCGAAAAATGAGCTCAACACAAACAAAATCCCACGGTCGGACTCTAAACTACAGTCCACCGACCGGGGTCCACAAACACAGCATAATTCCAAAAATATCGAAAATATCCTTAAATCACAGAAATACATTTTATAGGTAAAAATTACATAATTGACCTTGAAACACTATAAAAAAATCGATTAAAACTCATTTTATTAGAAAAACCGTATATTATATATATAATTGAAAATAATTCACGAAAAATAGTTTTAATTAGTTAAAAATACTAAATAATTTATAGAAATCATTTTTATACCTTAAATAAATATTAAAACCAATTAAATTACATTTTTAGACAATTTAGGATAAAATTACCAAAATACCCCTATATATATAAATATACTTAAATTACTTCAAAAATTCACCAAAAATCATACACTTATTAAAAATTAATTTTCTCAACATATTTATCAATAATATCAACATTTAAACTCAATTAACTAATTAATTTCCATTAAAAACACATTTAACCTAATTTTTCCAAAATTCCATAAACTTCAATAATTCAAAATAAATACTTAGAAATTCATAAAAATTCCAAATAAATTCCTATAATTCATTTCAACACCCAATTCAACCATAAACTCCAATTTCATAATTTAAATAATTAATTTCCGAAAATTAGAAAATAATATTAAAATATTCAAAAATACCCAAAAATCCAAACAATCTCCAAAAATTCTACAAAAATTCATAAATGAAGATTAAGCTACTAGGAACAACATTTGTGAAGGAAGTTTCCATGAATCATCCAATTCGAAGCTCAAAAAAATCGAAAACCCTAATAGGCCGAAATTGACAAATCGAAAACTAAGCAATTCTAGACCATTTTAGCTCAAACCAAAGCTAGAATCACACTCACCGGAGCTCAAGGAGAAGAAAGAGACCAGCGGTGTTGAAAACGGTGGCCGGAATCGGCGTGATCGACGGTGGATCGATTTTCGGCGTCTCCGGCCAAAATCGATCTCCCAACTCTGGAAACGGCCTCCTCAGGTGGCGAAACTGGTCGTCTGGCACACCGGACGGCACACCCACGGTGAAGGAACGACGTGACAAACGCCCGGACGGCAAGGGGAAGGATCGGGAGGAAGAAGGAGATGTCGGGGGCAAAAGTGTAATTTTCCAAATTCTTTTGATTTTTGACAAATATATGTATATATATATACTTTATACTATATATTAAAATAATATTAAATTACACACATCAAATATACACCACACACATAAAATTTAATATTTTAATAATTTATACTAAATAAAATTAATTAAATAACAATAAAACAATTAAATACTTAATAAAATATTAGGGAAATAATAAACCCTAATTAAATAAATATACACACACAGGCTTTATTTAATAATTTTAAAAATATGTATGAGTTCATGCAAGTCCGTAAATACATTTAAAATAATTAATAATACATTGTTTACGTGAAAATTTCCCCGAAAATGCAAGTCCCGGGAAAATTTTACGTGAAACACTGAAAATAATATACAGTAATTAAAATAGGTTTAAAATACATATTAACTCGTAAAAATATCATATATATATTCAAAATTATTAACACTGCATATCCCGATACAGTGTAAAAATATTTTTAAAAACACGGGATATTACAGTCTCCCCCCCTTACAAGAATTCGTCCCCAAATTCCAGAAAACAATATCAAGAAGGAAAGAGATACGGGTAAGAAGCTCGCATCTCAGCTTCAGTCTCCCACGTATGCTCTTCAACTCTGTCGCTACGCCACAGAACCTTGACCATCGGAATCTGCTTCGATCGCAACTGTCGAACTTGAAAATCAACGATCGCCACAGGTTCTTCCACAAACGTCAAATCTTCACTTACTTCTACACTCGGGCTGCAACACATGTGAAGGGTCTGAGATATACTTCCTCAACATCGAGATATGAAATACTGGATGCACTTGTGACATACTCGGAGGCAAATCCAATCGATATGCAACAGTGCCAACTCTCTCCAGAATCTCAAACGGTCCAATGTATCTCGGTGCTAACTTACCCTTCCTGCCAAATCTCATCACACCCTTCATCGGAGATACTTTCAGAAAAATGAAATCTCCAACCTGAAACTCCACATCTCTGCGCCTAGGATCCGCATAACTCTTCTGTCTACTAACTGCAGTCTCTAATTTGCGCTTGATCACGATGACTTTCTCTGCAGCATCCTGAACCATCTCTGGTCCAGTCAAAGCTCTCTCACCAATCTCATCCCAACTCAACGGGGATCTACACTTCCTTCCATACAACGCCTCATATGGTGCCATACCAATACTGCTATGGTAGCTGTTATTATATGCAAACTCAACAAGCGATAAATGATCATCCCAGCTACCTCCCAAATCCAGGACACACATCCTCAACATATCTTCCAGTGTCTGGATCGTCCTCTCAGACTGACCATCTGTCTGAGGATGAAAAGCAGTACTGAAATCCAACCTAGTGCCCATCGCTTCTTGCAACTTCTGCCAAAAACGAGAAGTAAACACTGAACCTCTATCTGACACAATGGACACAGGTACTCCATGAAGGCACACAATATGCTTCACATACAACTTCGCCAATCTAGCAACTGAATATGTGGCTTTCACAGGCAAGAAATGTGCAAACTTTGTCAATCTGTCTACGATCACCCATATGGAATCGTATCCATCCTTCGAACGAGGTAAACCGACTATAAAATCCATAGCTATCCTTTCCCACTTCCACTCGGGAATAGGAAGAGGCTGAAGCTTCCCAGAAGGCTTCTGATGTTTGGCTTTCACTTGCTGACACGTCAAGCACTTAGCAACATAATCAGCGACATCCTTCTTCAATCCATCCCACCAGTATAGATCTCTGATACTGTGGTACATCTTAGTAACACCTGGATGAACGCTGTAAGCTGTAGAATGTGCTTCCTCTAAAATCTCCTCTCTCAAATCATCCACATCTGGAATACACAATCTACCACTGATCCACAACACACCATCATCATCGAGTGTGAAATCAGTGAACTTCCCTGATCTGACATTCTCTGCAAGCTCTTCTAGAATAGGATCTCGGCTCTGAGCTGCTTTAATCCTATCCCTTAGTACAGATCGTACTTTAAACTGAGCTAACAATCCACCTGATCTACTAATCTTCATCATCAGACCTTGATCCACCAACAAATGCAACTCCTGGATCAATGGTCTCCTCTCAACACCGATGTGAGCAAGACTACCTGAGGACTTCCTACTCAAGGCATCTGCTACAACATTAGCTTTACCCGGATGGTAAAGAATCTCGCAATCATAATCCTTCAATAATTCCAACCATCGTCTTTGCCTCAAATTCAAATCTCGCTGCTGAAAAATGTACTTAAGGCTCTTGTGATCTATAAATATCTCACAAGTCACCCCGTACAAATAATGTCTCCAAATCTTCAAAGCAAAGATCACTGCAGCCATCTCAAGATCATGTGTAGGATAGTTCTGCTCATGCTTCTTCAACTGCCTCGAAGCATAGGCTATCACCCTTCCATTCTGCATCAAAACACAACCAAGACCAATTCTAGAGGCATCACAGTAAACTGTGAACTTATCCACACTATTAGGCAAAGCTAATACTGGTGTTGTGGTCAACTTCTCTTTCAACAACTGAAAACTGTTCTCACAAGCTTCTGACCACTCGAATCTAACATTCTTCTGAGTCAAGCGAGTCATAGGGGCTGCAATCCTAGAAAAATCTTGCACAAACCGCCTATAATACTCGGCTAAACCCAGAAAACTCCGAATCTCAGTAACAGAAGTAGGTCTAGGCCACTCAGATACTGCCTCAACCTTCTGTGGATCAACCTGAATACCTTCTTTAGACACTACGTGTCCAAGAAAAGAAACACTCTCCATCCAGAAATCACACTTCGAGAATTTAGCATAAAGCTGATGATCTCTCAGTGTCTGTAGTACAATCCTCAAGTGATATACATGCTCTTCCATACTCCTCGAATATACTAGTATATCATCAATGAAGACTACCACAAACTGATCCACATACGGTCGGAATACTCTGTTCATCAGGTCCATAAAAGCTGCTGGTGCATTAGTCAAACCAAAAGACATCACCAGAAACTCATAATGGCCATATCGAGTGCAGAACGCTGTCTTAGGAATATCGGATTCACTGATCCGCAGCTGATGATAACCCGACCTCAAGTCAACCTTAGAAAAGAACTGTGCACCCTGTAGCTGATCAAATAAATCATCTATCCTCGGGAGAGGATACTTGTTCTTCACTGTCACCTTATTCAACTCTCTGTAGTCAATGCACAGTCTCAGGGTACTATCCTTCTTCTTCACAAACAGGACTGGTGCACCCCAAGGAGAAACACTAGGTCTGATGAAACCTTTCTCCAACAACTCTTGCAACTACTCCTTCAGCTCTCTCAACTCTGCAGGAGCCATACGATAAGGTGGCATAGATATAGGAGTAGTACCTGGTACCACATCTATACAGAACTCAATCTCTCTGTGAGGTGGTAAACCTGGCAACTCCTCGGGAAAAACATCAGGAAACTCACAAGCAACAGGAACATCTGTGAGTGACAACTTCTCCACTGACGTATCCCTAACCAATGCCAAAAACCCCTGACAACCTTTCCTCAATAACTTCCTAGCTGTAATAGCAGAAATAAGATTCTAAGGTGCTGAACTCCTATCACCAACAAACTTAAATTCTACTTCACCAGGAATTCTAAAAGTCACCTCCTTATTCCTGCAATCTACCACGACATAGTGCTGAGATAACCAATCCATTCCCAAAATAACATCGAACTCCATCACATCCAACAAAATCAAATCAACGGGTAATTCTCTATCTCCCACGAGAACTGGACAACCAGAAAGAACAATATCGGCGTCCAAGGAATCACTCAGAGGAGTGGCAACAGACAAAGGAAAAGCCATCCTCGAAGCTTGCCAACAAGATTTAGAAGCAAAAATAGGAGAAACAAACGAATGTATGGCACCCGGATCAAACAAAACCCATGCATCCAGGTAACAAACAGAAAGAATACCTACCACGACTGCATTAGATGCCTGAGCATCCTGCTGAGTCAGATGAAAAACTCTGGCTTGACCTCGACCTCCCTGCTGACTGGTAGAAGCCTAGCCAACACCTCTGGCACCTCCTCTAGTACCTCTACCACGACTCTGCTGTGGAACAAACTGAGTGGAACTCTGATGTTGGGCTGGTGGTAACTGAAATGGCACGGGTGCTGCACTAGCAATCGACTGCTGTGGGAATCGCGGAATCTGCTGCTGCTGATACCCGGAATAAGGACACGATCTGGCAAAATTTCCTGTCTGCCCACATCTGAAACATGTCAGTGGTGTCAGATAACACGGTCCCTGATGGACTCTACCACAAGTCTGACAAACACTGGCCGCTGATCTAGAACTACGACCACTGCTGCTGCTCGAAGCACCTGACCCAAATCTGAATGATCTACGCTGACCTCCACGGCCATGTCTACTGCTCCGATGCACTCGCTGCTGCTGTCTCTGCCTCTGCTGAGTCGAACCTCGCTGCTGACTACTCGATCCAACATGAAAACTCGAATACGGAGTAGCCTGCGATCCACTCGACTGAACTCCTAACTGGTAATAATCAGGCATCGCTCCCTGCCTAACTAACCTCAGCTCAATCTCCTTAGCTAGCTCAATCACAGACTCGAGAGTAAGGCCTGCTGTAGGCATACCAGCAAAAGCTGAGCCCAAACCAGTAACATATGTAGTAACAGCGAAATACTGATCTCGCATCAGATCCTCAGCATATCTACCCAGACAAAGAAACTCTCGGGTATACTCCTCTACAGATCGATCTCCACGAGAAATACTAGTCAACCGGAGATGATAACTCAAACGAAGAGGCTCTGGACAAAATCTCCTCATGAATCGCTCTCGAAACTGAGCCCATGTCATCGTCATCATATAAGGCTGGATCATCTGAATGAACCAATCCAAGGCTGGTCCCTCGACAGACAACTCAACGATCATGATCCGCTGGTACTCGGTATGAGCAGTCCGAGTCCTAGTCTCAATCGCATGCAGAAAATCTGAAGGATCAGAAGTCCCATCAAAAGCAATCCTGCCAACTCGGGCATAGAACAAAGCTGCCTCAGGGTCAGACATACCCTGCTGATAGGCAGGCTGAACAGGCTGAACAACTGGAGGAACAGGAACATCAAACTCAGGCTCAACAGGCTCCTCGTCCTGTAACTCTCTCTGCCTACGGCGACCTGTCGCTCCTCGAGGTCTACCTCTGCCACGACCTCTACGTCTAACTGGCTGCTCAGGAGGTAAAACCTCATCCTAAAAAGACTCATCATCCTCGGCCTCAACGACCGGTGGAGCGACACGCGCTCGCCTCCTCATTCTGAAAAGACAAACGGAAAGATTAAGACAAAATAGACAACGGAGGAATAACGCTGAAAACTACAGCAAAGAATACTTATCAAGACATACTCGAACCTAATACACTGCAGTAGTCCAACAGAAAACACAACTTTAAAACTAGGGCCACAACTCACATAACTAAGCCCTGACACAGAACTCCGCTCTGATACCAACTTTGTCACGACCCAAAACAGGGGCCATGACCGGCGCTAGGGAACGGGAATTCTTTCGAATCCGGAACCCGTAGCAAGCCTAAAAATAAAATAAATCATGCCATAATAACAGTAACAATATAATATGCAGCGGAAATAAAAATCATAATATCATAATATTATCCATATCAACTGGATTTAATTCAAAACTCATCTCATCACATATATAAAATCTTTAATACAAATCCAGTTTTAACATAGTACATCTCTTTAAAATAAAGTACATAAAATCCAATACTTTAATTCACAACTACTGCAGTGTCTAGATAAAATAAATAAGACTCAAGTAGACAATTTACATAAAGAAGCCGGGGCGGAAGAAATCCGGCGTATCGACCTGCTACTGAGGTCTGAGGAAGTTGACTCTCCTGAAAAATAGTCAACGGAGGGGAGTCAGACCTCACTGAGTGAATTACTATAATATATATACATACACACTAAGTGATAATGCATACACTCAACAGTATATATATAATATGTATATATACAAGCAAATTCATACAGATGCAGAAAAATCATTTTTATATATTTTACTGAAAAATCCCAATTTATGAAGGATCACATGGAACCCTAGAATATCGCAACCTCAGAAAATAGTGTTAAACAACACTCAAGCCACACAGGCTCACTTAATCCAAAATATATCCACTTAATCCATTTGGACAGTAGACTGGCCTCGAGACACTAAGTCAACCGAGCTCCAGCAGTCTAACTGCCAGTGTGATTGGCCCCGAGACACTTGGTCAATCGAGCTCCAGCAATCACACCCACAACCACATCTCACATATCAAATAATCATATCAAATCAATATCCACAAATAGTTAGTATTATAGCCTAAAGCTATAGGCGTACCGGTACGTACTCGGTCCTAGTGCTGCCCACTAGGTAGCACGTTCTATTGATATCCTTCATTATTAAATATAAACATTCATTCACAAAATAAATGATGCATGAATGTAAATGAAATAACAATATAATCCATATATATATACCGGAAATATACCAAAAGTAAACCAGGTATATTTCGAGTATATATATATCAAATACATTCAATCAAATTATAAATTAAGCTGGAAATATATTTAAAAACATTTTAAATATATTTTATTCACAAAATATGCATATAATTTAGTATATACCAAAAATAAACCGAAAATATACTTAATATAAACTTAAGAAATAATCAAATTATTTATGCATATTTAATCAACATAAAACATGCATTTCTAAATCATGCATCCTAAGCATATATATATAATATAGTAACTCACCTAATGCGCTCCACGAGATAGGTCCGACGGGCCTGGTCCACTAGCCCTCGGTCTCGGCGCAACTAAACAAGAAATAATTAACTGATATCAGAATAAACCTAACAGAAATCCTAGAATTCAATCTAGAGTATTAAAATACGGAAACAGAATTAGGGTTCGATTGGATATCACGTTTTACGAGAATTCTACCGAAAATCCGACAGAACCTCCCCTGTAAAACGGACATCTCTCTACTCAAAAGAGTAGAGCCGACCCTGCTAAGAAATACACTTCAAAAAACGAGCTCAACACAAACAAAATCCCACGGTCGGACTCCAAACTACAGTCCACCGACCGGGGTCCACAAACACAGCATAATTCCAGAAATACCGAAAATATCCTTAAATCACAGAAATACATTTTATAGGTAAAAATTACATAATTGACCTTGAAACACTATAAAAAAATCGATTAAAACTCATTTTATTAGAAAAACCGTATATTATATATATAATTGAAAATAATTCACGAAAAATAGTTTTAATTAGTTAAAAATACTAAATAATTTATAGAAATCATTTTTATACCTTAAATAAATATTAAAACCAATTAAATTACATTTTTAGACAATTTAGGATAAAATTACCAAAATACCCCTATATATATAAATATACTTAAATTACTTCAAAAATTCACCAAAAATCATACACTTATTAAAAATTAATTTTCTCAACATATTTATCAATAATATCAACATTTAAACTCAATTAACTAATTAATTTCCATTAAAAACACATTTAACCTAATTTTTCCAAAATTCCATAAACTTCAATAATTCAAAATAAATACTTAGAAATTCATAAAAATTCCAAATAAATTCCTATAATTCATTTCAACACCCAATTCAACCATAAACTCCAATTTCATAATTTAAATAATTAATTTCCGAAAATTAGAAAATAATATTAAAATATTCAAAAATACCCAAAAATCCAAACAATCTCCAAAAATTCTACAAAAATTCATACATGAAGATTAAGCTACTAGGAACAACATTTGTGAAGGAAGTTTCCATGAATCATCCAATTCGAAGCTCAAAAAAATCGAAAACCCTAATAGGCCGAAATTGACAAATCGAAAACTAAGCAATTCTAGACCATTTTAGCTCAAACCAAAGCTAGAATCACACTCACCGGAGCTCAAGGAGAATAAAGAGACCAGCGGTGTTGAAAACGGTGGCCGGAATCGACGTGATCGACGGTGGATCGATTTTCGGCTTCTCTGGCCAAAATCGATCTCCCGACGTCGGAAATGGCCTCCTCAGGTGGCGAAACTGGTCGGGGAAGACGGTGGCACACCGGACGGCACACCCACAGTGAAGGAATGGCGTGACAGATGCCCGGACGGCAAGGGGAAGGATCGGGAGGAAGAAGGAGATGTCGGGGGCAAAAGTGTAATTTTCCAAATTCTTTTGATTTTTGACAAATATATGTATATATATATACTTTATACTATATATTAAAATAATATTAAATTACACACATCAAATATACACCACACACATAAAATTTAATATTTTAATAATTTATACTAAATAAAATTAATTAAATAACAATAAAACAATTAAATACTTAATAAAATATTAGGGAAATAATAAACCCTAATTAAATAAATATACACACACAAGCTTTATTTAATAATTTTAAAAATATGTATGAGTTCATGCAAGTCCGTAAATACATTTAAAATATTTAATAATACATTGTTTACGTGAAAATTTCCCCGAAAATGCAAGTCCCGGGAAAATTTTACGTGAAACACTGAAAATAATATACAGTAATTAAAATAGGTTTAAAATACATATTAACTCGTAAAAATATCATATATATATTCAAAATTATTAACACTGCATATCCCGATACAGTGTAAAAATATTTTTAAAAACACGGGATATTACACATATCTCAACCTCTATCTCCCACGTGTGTTCCTCCATGTTGTTGCTCCTCCACAATAACTTAACCATTGAGATCTACTTCAAACGCAACTGATAAACTTGATAATCCATAATCACAACTGGATCCTCATCATACGTCAGGTCTTCATTCACTTCCACACTGTCAGGCTGTAACATGTGCAAAGGGTATGAAATATACTTCCTCAGCATCAGGATGTGGAACACTAGATGCACTTGAGATAGATTCAGAGGCAAAGCCAACTGATATGTAATCATGCCCACTCTCTCCAGAATCTCAAACGATCCAATGTATCTCGGTGCCAATTTCCCTTTTTTGCTAAATCTCTTTATACCCTTCATTAGTGACACCTTCAAAAACATATAATCTCTAACCTAAAACTCCACATCCTTACACTTCAAATCCACATAGCTCTTCTATCTGCTAGTTATGGTTTTTAATCTTCTTCTAATTAAAGCAACCTTCTCAGCTATATCTTGGATAATCTCAGGTCTAGTCAACTCTCTCTCTCCAATCTCATCCCAATACAAAGGGGATCTACACTTTCTTCCATATAGATCTTCATATGGTGCCATTTAATACTGCTATAGTAGATGTTATTGTAAGAAAACTCTACTAATGGTAGATGATCATCCCAACTACCTTTAAGATCCATTACACACATTCTTAACATATCCTCAAGTGTCCGGATCATCCTCTCAGATTGGCCATACATCTGAGGGTGAAAAGTAATACTGAAATCAAGCTTGGTGCCTATTTCTTTATGTAACTTCTGCCAAAATTAAGAGCTAAACACTGAACCTCTATAAGATACAATGGAAACAAGCACTCCATAAAGGCACACATATGCTTAACATATAGCTTAGCCAACTTGGCTACAAAATAAGTAGCTTTAATTAGTAAGAAGTGAATTGATTTGGTTAACCTATTCATAATCACCCAGATGGAATCACATCCATCCTTTAAACGAGGTAACTCTATCATAAAATCCATAGAAATTCTCTCCTATTTTTACTCAGGAATAAGAAGAGGTTAAAGCTTCCTAAAAGGCTTTTAATGCTTAGCTTTCACCTGCTAATAAGTCAAGCACTTAGAAACATAATCAACTATATCCTTCTTCAATTCGTCCCACCAATACAAATCCTTAATGTTATTGTACATCTTAGTAACACCTGGATGTACACTATAAGCTGCAGAATGCGCTTCTTCTAGGATCTCTTCTCTTAAATTATCCACATCTGGAATGCATAATCTACCACTGATCCATAAAACACTTTCATTATCAAGTGTAAAATCAGCGAACTTCCCTTCACGAATATTCTCCTCAAGCTCTACTAAAATAGGATGTCAGCCCTAAGCTACCTTAATCCTATCTCTCAACACTAATTTGACTCTAAACTAAGCTAATAATCCACCTAATATGCTTATCTTCATCATTAAGCCTTGATCCACTAACTCGTTCAATAATTTCCAACCATCTCCTTTGCCTCAAGTTCAGATCTCTCTATTGGAAAATGTACTTTAAACTCTTGTGATCTATGAAAATCTCACAAGTCACCTTGTACAAATAATGTCTCTAAATCTTAAGAGCAAAGATCACTGTTGCCATCTCTAAGTCATAAGTAGGATAATTTTGTTCATGTTTCTATAATTGCCTTAAAGCATAAGCTAGCACCCTACCATTCTATATTAACACATAACCTAGGCCGACTCTAGAAGCATCACAATACACAGTGAACTTATCTTATCTATTTGGCAAATTTAAAATTAGAACTGTGGTCAACTTCTCCTTTAGTAACTGAAAACTATTCTCATAAGCATCTAACCACATGAACTTCACATTCTTCAGAGTCATAAGAGTTATAGGTGCTGCAATTCTTGAGAAATTCTGCACAAATTTCCTATAGTACCTAGCCAAACCTAAAAAACTTTGAATCTCAATCACTGATGTTAGTATGGGCTATTTAGACACTGCTTTAATCTTCTATGAGTCAACCTAAATACCATATTTAGACACCACGTGTTCAAGGAATGCAACCCTCTCCATCCAAAAATCACACTTCAAGAATTTAGCATAAAGCTTATGTTCTCTCAGTGTCTTTAGTACAGTCCTCAAGTGATATACATGCTCTTCCATACTTTTGAATACACCATTATGTCATCAATGAATACTACTATAAATTGATCCATAAACAGTCTGAACACCTTATTCATTATATCTATAAAATAAGTTGGTGCATTAGTTAACCCAAAGGATGTCACTAAAAACTTATAGTGACTATATCGAGTCCAGAATGCCATTTTAGGAACATCTGCTTCGCTAATCCATAACTAATGATAGCATGACCCTAAGTTAATCTTGGAAAAGAACTATGCCATTTCTTCTTCTTTCCTTTTTTCTTTCTTTCTTCTTTTCTCTTCCCTGTTCTTTTCCCTATCAATGTGCAAACTTACAGAGTCCCTCATCATTGCTGGACCACCACTAACCACCACCTTTCATCACCATCCACTTCCCTCTTCCTCCTCTACCTCTCTATCACCTTAGACTATTGCACTATCGCCAGAACGCACGAAAATAGTAATAATAGCGAGGGAGCTCATTCACTGGTGATCCCAAATCTGGCCACCTTAGCTCATGGTTCTGGTTTCTTTAGAGTCCTTGAATTGTGAGGAACTCATTTTTAAGCTTAGTTCAAGCTTAAACACTATCAATTGTGAGTTTTATCTATATTTTAGTTTATTTTAATTTTGGTTTTCTATTTTTTTTAAGCATGATTTCTTGAGTTTTAGGTTAACTACCTTTATAAATGTTGTTTAGGGTAGCTTAAGCTTCATAAATATAATTTTGTTGAATTTTTAGAATTTGTTGAATTTTTTAATTTGAATTTTTGGTGAGTCAATGCTCTGGTGATGCTCACTAAAAAATTCTTTTATTTTTAATAAATTTCTTGATTTATTTAGACTATAATTTGTGAAGGAAGTTTATTAAAATTCTATCCCGATTATTTACTATGAATTTTCAAAGGTTTATGTGAAAAATTAATATAAATTGGTGAATTTTGTATTTTAATTAATATTATTGTTAATTAGAATGTTTTAAGTAATTTTAGAATAATAATTAGTATTATAATAATTTTTTTTAAAATATTGAGTGTTATGTGATTTTTGGATTTATAGGTAAATTATGTATTGTATTGAAATTATAGTCAAATTATATGTTTTAAATAATTTTGGAATAATAAATAGTATTAAAATAATTTTTATGAATTATTTACTATTTTTAACTAATTAATACTAATTTTTTAAAATATATTCAAAAAATAATTTTTTATATACTATTTTTGTGATTAAATAAGTTTTTAACCATTTTTATTATGTATATAACCAATTTCAGTAATTAATTGCAAGTTTTCTTATTTTATGTTAAATAACTAAAAAAATTGGATTTTTATTAATATTATATAATTTATTAAAGATTTTATTTAATTAATGTGAAAATAATTATATTTAATGTTTTTTATCATTAAATATATTATATTATGATTATTTTATGGAAATTCATGGATTTTAATGATTTTTATTATATTTATTATTTAATATTGATTTGTGGTGAATTGTGAACCTAAGTTAGGAATTTGTATAGTTTGGGATCTCAACCCGAGGTGTTGAGCATTTTTGTATTTAGAAGTGTGTTTTCTTACAGAATCGGCTCTACTTTTCATTAGAGAGATGTCCATTTTATAGAGGAGACTCTGCCAATTTTTTGGTAGATTCTCATAAAATTTGACAGGTCGATCTTGAGTTTTTGGTTTTTAATTGAGTTTTAATTCCTAAATTAAGTCTTTCTTTAGAATTCTTAGAAGTATAGATTATGAATATATTCTAATTTTATTATTATTTATTTTTCTATTTACGCCAAGACTGAGGCCTATAGGACCAGGGCAGTCGAGTCAATCTCAAGGAGCACAAACTTGTGAATTATTATTTTATATATGTATTGCATATAGAATGCATGAAAGTGAGCTTGCATAGTTTCATTATATGTTTAAACATGAATTATTTTATTAAATAATTTAGTATATTTTTGGTTTACTTTTAGTATAGTTTGGTGTATTTGCTATATATATGACATATATGCTTAGTAAGTTTTTATTATATGTTTTGTATATACGTAACATACATATGTTAACATGTTTTGGTATATATTGAGTATATTTGACATATATTCAACATATTTATTTGGTATATTTTTGGTATATTAGTGGTATATTATTCTTAAATGAATGCTATTATATTTAAATGATGCATTTTATTATATTCCATAAATATAAGATTAATTTGAAGCATAACATTAGAACATGCTACCTAGTGGGCTATGCTAGGACTGTTACATGACAGTATACTAGAATTAAGTTAAAATTTGATAATTAATATTGAGATGTTGGTTATTAGAAAGGTTGACTATGGATCCTCATTTAACCTAGTGTACTCAGGGCCAGTCATGTTGGTAGTAAGATTGCCGAACCTCGGTTGACCTGGTGTACTTGGGGCCAATCTACTACATTAAGTTGGATAAATGAATACTTGGAGTTTTGGATAAGCTAGTTGGCTATTGATTTTTATGATCGAGGTTGCGAACTGTTAGGGTTCTGCTCTAGTCCTTTAACTAAAATAATTTTATGCATCTATTATATGTAAAAAAGAATTTTAGCATCTATGTGAAATGTGTGTATATGTGTGTGTGTGTGTGTGTGTGTGTGTATATATATATATATATTATATACTAATATTTGAATGTTTATGAATTTAAGCTGCATGCATATATATGATAATAATTCACTCAGTGAGGTATGACTACCCTCAATACTTTTTTTAGAGGATCTTTATCTTCTTCAGACCTCACCAGTAGTACTTTATGCCGATCTTCTTCAGCCTCCGCTATATTATGTAATTTATTTATCTGAACTTTTATTGTACTCTATAAAATTGTAGTAGTAGTGTATTGTATCAGTGGTATGTAGTATGTAGTTTTGGATTTTGAGACCTGTATTTAAATATTGTATGAATATTTTTATATTGATTAAAAGTTTTAATTCTTATGTATTTTTATTTATTTATTACATGTATTTTATTTTTAAAGCTTACTATGGGTTCCAGATTCAAAAGAATTCTCATTCCCTAACGCTAGTCATGACTTCCAATTTGAGTCATGATAAAGTTGGTATCAAAGCCTAAGTTATTGATGTTGTGGACTTAGGTTTTTAGAGTTATGTTTTCTTTAAAACTATAGTAATGAATTAGGTTCGATTACATCTTTGATAAGTTTTCCTTGATTTAGTTTTCCATGTAATCATTAGGTTATCTATTTTTTCTAAATTTCATTAGTTTTTATCTTTTCAAAATAAGGAGATAAGCACTTGTTGCTCCGCTAGTCATTGAGGCTGAGAATGATGTGTCATTTCATAATGAGGTTTTACCTTTAGAGATGCTAGTTAGGTGTAGAGGTAGAGGCAAAGGTAGACCTCGAGGAGCAACCAATCACTATAGGCAGAGAGAGCTAAAGGATGAGGAATTTATAGAGCCAGAGTATAAGGAAATTGAGATACCTTCAACCAGACCGTAGATGCAGCCTGTTTATCAGCATGGTATGTTTAACCCTAAGGCAGTGTTATTCTATGCCAGAGTTAGCCGTATAGCTTTTGATAGGACTTCAGACCTATTGGATTTTCTACACATCATTAAGATAAGGACTTGGATCACTCACATCGAGTACCAGCAGATCGTGATAGTCGAGCTGTCTGTAGAGGGAACAGCCTTGGATTAGTTTGTCCAAGTGATTCAGCCGTACATGATGAATATGACATAGGCTAACTTTTAAGAGAGGATTATGAGTCATTTCTATCTAGAGCTACTGCGAATAAGTTACAGACTCAGATTGACCAACATTTTCAAAGGTGACAAATTTGTCAAGGACAACACTAGAGAGTTTCTCCAACTTGGTAGATATATGAGACTAGTATTTTATTATTACGACTTAATAACTGGTCTGGGTTTTACTTTTGCTAGGATGCCTACTACCAACCTTACTCTTGAGTCTGTGATTGAGTTGGTCAAGGAGATAGAACTGAGATTGGTCAGGCAAGGAGCTATGCCTAATTACTATCAACTAAGAGGTGTTCAGTCAGGAGGATTCAGAGCACTCTGTACTTAACTTTCCATATTAGTTTTAATAGTCATCAGAGAAGCTCAGTACAACAGAGTTAGAGGTAGCTGTCGAGATATCATGGTAGTAGTAGGCATGGCTATGGTGGACAGTGTAGGCCTATCTGATTTGGTTTTGGTGCTTCCAGTAGTAGTAGTGGTCAAAGTTCTAGTTATGGCAGTTTAGGATCAGCAGTTAGCACTTGTCAAACTTGTGGTAGAGTCCATCAGGGACCCTGTTATATGGCACTACTAACATGATTTTGACATGAACAAACAACAGATTTTACCATACCATGCCCATATTCTAGTTTTTAGCTGCAATAGTTTCCACAACAGTCTATTGCAAGTGTAGCTCCAATAACTTTTCAATTGCTGCCAGCTCAGTATTTGAGCACGACTCAGATTGTTACGTAGCAGGGGCATGGTAGAGGTACCAAAAGGGGTGCCAGGTTTAGCCATGCTTCCACCAATTAGTAGGGAGGTCGAGGTCAAGCTAGAGTTTTTCACCTCACCTAGCATGATGCTCAAACATCCAATGTCATTATTTTAAGTATTATTCTAGTTTGTTACTTAGATGCTAGAGTTTGATTGATATGGGTGTTACACATTCTTTCATGTCCCTTGTGTTTGCTTTAAAGTCGTGCTAGCAAGCGTCGAGGATGGCTTTTCCTTTGTCTGTTGCCACTCCTTTAAGAAATTCATTGGACACTAATGTTATTCTTTTCGGTTGTCCAATGTTAGTTGAGGGTAGAGAATTACCAACAGAATTGGTGTTACTAGATGTGATCCTCAGTATGGATTGATTGTCTCAGTACTATGTCGTTATGGATTATCGGAATAAAGAGGTGATTTTCAAAATTCTAGATGAATAAGAGTTTAAGTTTGTGGGTGATATGAGTTTTGCACCTTAGAATCTCATCTCCACTATTACGACTAGGAAGATGATGAGGAAGGGTTATTAGGGATACTTGGCATTTATTAGAGATACTTCATTGGAGAAGTTATTTCTCACAACTGTTCCAGTTGCCTGTGAGTTTCCTGATGTTTTTCCTGAGGAGTTGCCAAGTTTAACACCTCACAAAGAGATCAAATTCTATATAGATGTGCTTCCAGGAACCACTCCTATTTCAATGCTACCTTATAAAATGGCTCCTATAGAGTTAAAGGAGTTAAAGGAGCAGTTATAAGATTTTCTAGATAACGGTTTTATTAGACCTAGTGTTTCTCTTTGGGATGCACTAGTCCTATTTATGAAGAAAATGAATGGTACCCTTAGACTGTGCATTGATTACAGAGAGCTAAATAAGGTGACAATGAAGAACAAACATCATCTTCTAAGGATAGATGATCTATTTGATCAACTTCAGGGTGTATAATTCTTTTCTAAGATTGACTTGAGGTTGAGCTATCATCAGTTATGGATCAGTGAAGCCGATGTTCCAAAGATGACATTTTGCACTCACTATAGCCACTATGAGTTGTTGGTGATGTCATTTGGGTTGATTAATGCACTAGCTACTTTTATGGACATGATGAATAGGGTATTCAAACCATATGTGGATCAATTTGTGGTAGTCTCATTAATGATATACTAGTGTATTCAAAGAGTATGGAAGAGCACATGTATCACTTGAGGACAGTACTGCAGACACTGAGAGAAAATTAGCTTTATGCTAAATTCTTGAAGGGTGATTTTTAGTTTGAGAGTGTTGCATTCCTTAGACACGTAGTGTCTAAAGATGGTATTTAGGTTGATCCATAGAAGATAATGATAGTGTCTGAGTGGTCTAAATTGACGATAGTCATAGAGATTCAAAGTTTTCTAGGTTTAGCTGGGTATTATAAGAGATTTATGCAGGATTTTTCTAGACTTGCAGCTCATATGACTTGCCAAAATTAGAAGAATATAAAGTTTGAGTGGTCTGATGCTTATAAGAATAGTTTTTAGTTATTGAACGAGAATTGACCACAGCTCCAGTTTTGACTTTATGTGATGGAGTAGATAAATTCATTGTGTATTGTAATGCTTCTAGAGTTGGCCTAGGTTATGTGTTGATACATAATGGTACAATGATAACTTAAGTTTTGAGGTAGTTGAAGAAGCATGAACAGAATTATCCTAATCATGACCTAAAGATGGCTGCAGTGATCTTTGCTCTCAAGATTTAGAGACATTATCTATACGGGGTGACTTATGAGATTTTCACAGATCACAAGAGCCTTAAGTACATTTTTTAGTAGAGAGATCTAAACTTGAGGTAGAGGAGATGGTTATAACTCCTTATCATTTAGGCAAGGCTAATATGGTAACTGATGCCTCAAGTAGGAAGTCCTCAAGTAGTCTTGCTCATATGATTGTGGAGAGGAGACCTTTAATCCAAGAGTTGCATGAGTTGGTGGATTAAGATTTGATGATAAAGATTAATAAATCAAAAGGAATGTTAGCTCAGTTCAGAGTTCATTCAGTGTTAAAAGATAGAATTAAAGCAGCTCAGGGCTAAGATCCTATTATAGTAGAGCTAGTAGAGAATATTCATGTAGGGAAGTTCACTTATTTCACACTTGATGATGAAGGTATTTTATGGATCAGTGGTAGGTTATGCATTCCTGATATGGATAATTTAAGAGAGGAGATCCTTGAGGAAACATATTCTACAGCTTATAGCATACATCTAGATGTCATTAAGATGTACCACAATATCAAAGATTTGTATTGGTGGGATGGATTGAAGAAGGAATGTAGCTGATTATGTTTCTAAATGCTAGATATGTCAGCAGGTGAAAGTTGAACATCAAAAGCCTTTTGGGAAGCTTCAGCCTCTTCTGATTCCTAAGCAAAAATAAAAGAGAATTGCTATGGATTTTATGGTTGGGTTACCTTATTCTAAGGATGGATACGATTCCATTTTGGTGATTGTGGATAGGTTAAACAAGTCTACTCATTTCTTGCCTGTTAAAGCCACTTATTCTATAGATAAGTTGGTGAAGCTATATGTAAGCATATTGTGTGCCTTCATGGAGTACCTATGTCCATCATATCTGATAGAGGTTCAGTGTTTACCTCTTAATTCTAGCAGAAGTTACAACAAGCAATGGACACTAGTCTTGATTTCAGTACTACTTTTCACCCTCAGAGAGATGGTCAATCTGAGAGGATGATCTAAACACTTGAAGATATGCTACAAATGTGCGTATTAGATATTAGAGGTAGCTAGGATGATCATTTTCCACTTATGGAGTTTGCATATAATAATAACTACCATAGAAGTATTGGGATGGCATCGTATAAGGCTTTGTACATAAGGAAATCTAGATCCCTTCTAAGTTAGGATGAGATTAGAGAGAGAGCATTGACTGAACCTGAGATGGTTCAGGATACAACAGAGAAAGTTACTATGATCAGAAGGAGATTAGAGACCACAGTTAATAGGCAGAAAAGCTATACGAATCCGAGATATAGAGATGTGGAGTTTCAGGTCAGAGATTATGTCTTTCTAAAGGTGTCTCCAATGAAGGTGTAATGAGGTTTGGTAAGAAAGGGAAGTTAGCACGGAGATATATTGGATCGTTCAAGATTATAGAGAGAGTGGGCATGGTTGCATATCGATTGGATTTGCCTTCGAATTTGTGTCAACTGCATCCAATGTTCCATATCTCAATGCTACGAAAGTATATTTCAGATCCTTCACATATGTTTCAACCTGATAGTGTGAAAGTGAACGAAGACCTGATGTACGAGGAGGAACTAGTCGTGATAGTTGACTATCAAGTTTGTCAATTGCGTTCAAAGCAGATTCCAATCATTAAGGTATTATGGCAGAGCAACAACATGGAGGAGTTTGGGCGATAGAAGCTGAGATGCAGGTTGCCTACCCTTACCTCTTTCCTCAATAAATTCTTATTTTCTATTCTTTTATTGGAATTCGAGGATGAATTCTTATAAGGGGGAAGATTGTAATGACCCAATATTTTAAAATTATTAAAATATATATTAAGATATGCAGTGTTAATAATATTTTAAATTTTTAAATATTATTATTGGTGAATATTATTTAATTAATTATTTTAAACATTTTCCTACATAAAGGATATTATTATGATGATGATGATTATTATTATTATTATTATTATTATTATTATTATTATTATTATTATTATTATTATTATTATTATTATTATTATTATTATTATTATTATTATTATTATTTTTCTTCTTCTTCTTCTTCTTCTTCTTCTTCTTATCAATATTATTATTATATGCATGAGTTAGTATTATTATTTGTTATTATTATTATTAGGGTTATTATTTATTATTGCATCATCATCATTATTGGTGCATGTGCATGTGTTGTGTGTGTATTTGTGTTATATATATATATATATATATATATATATATATATATATATATATAAGGGTCAAGTTTTTTTTTCAGTGGCCATTTCTTCTTCTTTCCTTTTTTTTCTTTCTTTCTTCTCTTCTCTTCCTCGTTTTCTTCCCTCTCACTGTGCAAACTTACAGAGCCCCTCACTGTTGTCGGAGTGCCACCAACCACCACCTGTCATTACCATCCACTTCCCTCTTCCTCCTCTACCTCTTTGTCACCTGAAGACTGCCGAACCGCCACCAGAATGCACAAAAATAGCAACAATAGTGAGGGAGTTCATTCATCGGCGATCCCAATTTTAGTCACTTTAGCTCATGATTCCAATCTCTTTGGAATCCTTGAGCTATAAGGAACTCATTTCTAAGCTTGGTTCAAGCTTAAACACTACCAATTATGAGTTTTATCTAGATTTTAGTTTATGTCAATTTTGGTTTTCTATTTTTTTAAGCTTGATTTCTTGAGTTTTAGGTTAATTACCTTTAGAAATGTTGTTTAGGGTAGCTTAAGCTTCACAAATATAATTTTTGTTGATTTTTTAGAATTTGTTAAATTTTTAGGTTTGAATTTCTGGCGAGCACTGTTTCGGTGACCCTCATCAAAAAAATTCTTTTATTTTTTATCAATTGTTTGATTTATTTAGAGTATAGTTTATGAAGGAAGTTTATTAAAATTCTATGCCGATTATTTACTATGAATTTTTAAAGGTTTATGTGAAAAAGTAATTTTTAAAAAAATTAATATAAATTGGTGAATTTTGTATTTTAATTGATATTATTGTTAATTAGAATGTTTAAGTAATTTTAGAATAATAATTCGTATTAGAATAATTTTTTTGTAAATATTTATTATTATGTGATTTTTGGATTTATAGGTAAATTATGTATTTTTATTGAAATTATAGTTAAATTATATGTTTCAAATAATTTTGGAATAATAAATAGAATTAAAATAATTTTTACAAATTATTTACTATTTTTAACTAATTAATACTAATTTTCAAAAATACATTCAAATAATAATTTTATATACTATTTTTGTGATTAAATAAGTTTTTAACCATTATATATATATATATATATATATATATATATATATAACCTATTTGAGTAGTTAATTGTGAGTTTTACTATTTTATGTTAAATAATTAAAAAATTAGATTTTTATTAGTATTATATAATTTATTTAAGATTTTGTTTAATTAATGTGAAAATAATTATATTTAATTTATTATGTTTAAATATATTATATTGTGATTATTTAAGGATATTTATGGATTTTAATGATTTTTATTACATTTATTATTTAATATTAATTTGTGGTGAGTTGTGAACTTCGGTTATATATATATATATATAACCTATTTGAGTAGCTAATTGTGAGTTTTACTATTTTATGTTAAATAATTGAAAAATTAGATTTTTATTAGTATTATATAATTTATTTAAGATTTTGTTTAATTAATGTGAAAATAATTATATTTAATTTATTATGTTTAAATATATTATATTGTGATTATTTAAGGATATTTATGGATTTTAATGATTTTTATTACATTTATTATTTAATATTAATTTGTGGTGAGTTGTGAACTTCGGTTGGGAATTTGTGTAGTTTGGGGTCCCAACCCGAGGTGTTGAGCTTTGTGTGTTAACAAGTGTGTTTTCTTACAGGATTGACTTTACTTTTCAATAGAGAGATGTCCGTTTTACAGAGGAGACTGTCAATTTTTAGTAGAATTCTCGTAAAATGTGACGTCGGGTTGATCCTAAGTTTTTAGTTTTTAATTGAGTTTTAATTCTTAGATTGAGTCTTTCTCTAGAATTCTTAGAAGTATGGGTTAGGAATATATTCTAATTTTATTATTATTTATTTTTCTAGCAACACCGAGACCGAGACCTATCGGACTAGGTCAGTCGAATCAGTCTCAAGAAGCGCAAACTTATGAGTTATTATTTTATATATGCATTGTAAATAGGATGCATGAAAGTGAGCTTGCATAGTTTCATTATATGTTTAAACATGAATTATTTCATTAAATGATTTAATATATATTTGGTGTACTTTTAGTATAGTTTGGTATATTTTCTATATATATGACATATATGCTTAGTAAGTTTTTAGTATATATTTTGTATATAAATGATATACATATGTTAATATGTTTTGGTATATATTCAGTATATTAGACATATATTCAGCATATTTATTTGGTATATTTTTGGTATATTAGTGGTATATTCTTCTTAAATGAAGGCTATTATATTTAAATGATGCATTTTATTATATTCCATAAATATAAGATTAATTTGAAGGATGGCAGGAGAACGTGCTACCTAATGGGCTATGCTAGGACTATTGCGCGACAGTATGATAGAATTAGGTTGAAATTTGATAATTAATATTAAGATGTTGGTTATTGGAAAGTTAACTGTGGATCCTCGGTTAACCTAGTGTACTTGGGGCTAGTCATGCCGGTAGTGAGATTGTGGAACCTTTGTTGACCTAGTGTACTCAGGGCCAATCTACTGCCTTAAGTTGGATAAATGAATACTTGGAGTTTTGGATAAGCCAGTTGGCTGTTGATTTTTATGATCGAGGTTGCGAACTATTAGGGTTTTGCTTCGGTCCTTCAACTAAAATAATTTTATGCATTTATTATATATAAAAATGAATTTCAGCATCTATGTGAAATGTGTGTGTGTGTTGTATATATATATATTGATGCTTGAATGTATATGAATTTAGGTTGCATGTATATATATATTATAATAACTCACTCAATGAAGTCTGACTCCCCTCAATATTTTTTTTATAGAATCTTCATCTTCTTCATAACTCACCAGTAGTACATTACGCCGGTCTTTAGCCCCGGCTAGATTGTGTAATTTATTTATCTGAACTTTTATTGTACTTTAGAAAGCTATAGTAGTATGTTGTTTTAGATTTTGAGATCTATAGCTGAATATTGTATGAATATTTTTATATTGATTAAAATTTTTAATTCTTGTGTATTTTTATTTATTTATTGCATGTATTTTATTTTTAAGGCTTGCTACAGGTTTCAAATTCGAAAGAATTTTCATTTTCTAGTGCCGGTCATGACTCTTGGTTTGGACCGTGACATTCTCACACTATCATCTTTGAAGATATGCAAAACTTTGAAAGAGAGGTCGTACAAGTCCTCTATTTTGCTACTTATATGTCACGACCCAAATCATGAGTCATGACCGCTAGGGAATGAGAATTCTTTCAAATCCGAAACCCGTGGCAAGCCTTACAATAATAAAAGCATGCAATAAATAAATAATATATGCAATAGAATTAAAATCTTAAATCAATATAAAAATAAATACTTATGTCATATCATAAAATGAAATATTTTATACAATATTCAGAGAAAAGTCTCTGATATTAAAACAACATTCTAAAAAAATACATAGTACAAGAGTGCAATGGAAATCAAGTAAGTAATTTACATAGACTAGCCAGGGCTGAAGAAATCCAGCAGATGAGCCTACTACTAAGGTCTGAGGAAGAAAAATCTCCTGTAAAAATAACAGCTGAGGGGAGTCAGACCCCACTAAGTGAATTATTATATTATATATACATGAATCTCCTAATGTTATATGCGATCAATCATCAGTATATATAATAAATATATACAGACGTTTCACATAGATACTGAAATCATTTTATATAATAAATGCTGAAAAACATTTGTTTTAGTGAAGGATCAAATAGAATCTTATTTAATCGCAACCTCAATCAATAATAACTCTCTAGCCAATCACACTGATAGTCAGACTGTTAGAGTTCAATTGACTTAGTGTCTTAGGACCAGTCTATTGTCCAAAATAGAAATATGAGACTTAAGTTGGAATTAAATGAGCCTTTAGTTTTGGATATAATAATTAATGTTGGATATATTAATTTTTTTTCTTTGAGGTAAAAAATGAATCGCTAAATAATATATAGAAAATGAAAACTAATTGGCAAAAACATATGAAATTACATAGTTTACAGGAATGCATAAAACTAACTAATTCAAGAGGTCTTTTATGTATTTTGAAATTTATCACACTCTCTCTCTATATATAATTTAGTTCCTAATCATAATATTTAAATTATTCAGCATTTAGACTCAACATTTTTCAAGACATATCATTTGCCTATTACTAAAATACATCAATCTAATTTATATATTATGGAAATAAAATATAATTACATGATTAATAATCAAAGATGTTACTAAAATTTAATATATATCCATACATATACTAATATTTATAAGAGATCAAAAATTGTAAATACAAGTATCAGATTTAATGTACCTGTATCTTGAATATACAATAAATAATATAATAACAACAATTTTCTTAGCACGGATAAGCATATGCTTTTTATTCTAATAATAGCTTCTTTAAGTTAATATTAGTCATTGAAAAGCCTTTTTTTTTTTAGGCTGGAATGTGGCAATGATTTTTTTTTTTTTTTACTTGTTAAGCCGAATGCTTATCCAGATTTAAAAAAAAAAAAAAAAAAAAAAAGGAAGACCTGTTGAGACAATTCGAAATTGGTAAAAGAATCAAAGTGCAGACGGTTAATTTTTTTTTTTTTCATTCCGCTGGTAATTATATTTTACAAAGACATTGGCAAGTTCTAAACAACTGAGTTAGCTGGCGACAGCAATGTATGTGGAACCATGGAAAGACAACAGCAATACAGCTAAATAAATCGAACTGAAAATGAAAAACCTGAAATAAAAATACAGCACAAACCGAAAATAAAACTGGAAAGAAATAACATTAGCCATTAGCATGCTTTTGTACAATTACAGCACCCATAAGTCACCTATACATGGATTATAGAGCAGTCAAGGTAAGTAACTGCAACAAAAGACAAAATAATAAAATGTTGTGCAAACAATGAACGTGCTGCCTGCACAAATTCTAGCAAAATATGAGGTGACTCAAAACTAAAGCAGAGGGCTTCCATAGCTAAGAAACTAAAAATGAAAGGGCATATAGGGAAATGAGCCTAGGCCACTGCCATTGTAGATAGCATTGAATGCAAGATTAAGAGGCAAATCCCCCCTGCCAGAGACACAGAGCAATTTCTCTATTATAAGAAAGGATAATATTCCTTGTCGGAGTGTATCTCGCGCGGGGGTATTTTAAGAAAGGATAATGTTCTTGTCACAAGATATCTCACCATAAGGGAAATTTCAAAAATCTTGTCATAAGGTATTTCGCACCGGGAATTTTAAAAATAATTCTTCTTTAAATAGACAATTCTCCTATATCTGGGATAAAAATATAAGATAAATTTTTTTTTATAGAGTTCTAAACTATGATTTTTGAGAGATTTAAGTTGTAATTCATTGTAATTATCAGCCTCACAAATTGTAATATCAGTTATTATCCTTTGAGAAAAATAATCGAGAAATTATAATATACAACTATAATTTTATGTTAAAATATCTAGTTGTAACAATAAACCAATTATAATGTAACATGTTGCAAAAAAAAATTATTTGAAAGAAAAAATTACCCATATTCTTATTTTGATGGAATAAAATTATACATATTCTTGTTTTGGTGATTTTTTTTCCATTATAATATATAATCATGTGTCATATTTTTAGTAATTTATTGATCCAACTAGGTATGCTGAAATGAATTTATTGTTGTATATTATAATTTCTCAAAATAATGATAGCAAACCAATAACACAACCAGTAAGAAAAAAACACAGGCAAAAGACTGAACTGAACAGTGAGAACCGCCTAAGCTAGCATCTACAACATCTAATTTTGTTTAAAAAAATGGGCTGAGAAGGACCGAAGCGGGTTTCAAAATAGGCCCTCAACCTTAACAATGAAAACTGATACAGCTAAATAAATAAGAACATTTATGAAAATACTAATTTTAAAATGTTATTAATAAAAATACCTTAAATTTTTATTTTTTACAAATCTAGTTTATTATAATTATAAGGGTATCTTTTACATTTTTAAAATGCATTTATACTTTTCTTTTTTATTTATTTTCATTTTTCTATAATTTTTATTATTTTTTTGACAACTTTTATTTCTCTATTGTTCTTTTATTTTTTACCCTTTTATAAATTTTTTTATTTTATCCTTTTTTGTTATATTTTTTCTTTTTCTTTTTATTTTCACTTTCTTTTTTTCCCTCTTTTTTATTCTTATTTTCTGTTCATTTTTATTTCTCTCCTTTTTTGTATTTTTTAAAAAATTATTTTTTTAATTTTTTCTCTTTTTTTTATTAGTGAAGCATTAGCTAATATATTTTTTAGGATTTTATTTCATAAATTTCTCAAGTGGGTTATAAGAATATATAAAATGTGATGGCAAAAATATAAGCAACTTACATATAACAAGTTTTTTGTACATAATTAATTATTCATGTTATTAATATGTTAAAGATATAACATTCATTATAATTGAACCAACATAATTATTTATAAAAAGCGATAATAGAACTTTGAATAAGGAAAATAAAATCATAATTTAAATTTCTGATGATTTTAAAATAGAATCAATTTTATCAATATATTTCAAGTATGAAAAAAATAATTTTAACATTTTTCAGATTTTTAGTAGTCTAATGTATTTATAAAATAAAAAATAAAGTCTTATAATTTCAAATTGAATAACCAGTCTCAAAACAGATCATAACATAATTTAACAATGTGTCAGTAAATGAAAAATAAAGATATGTACAACTCAAATGGTAGAGTACTTGCATAACATGTGAAAGGTGCAAGAATCAATGCCCCACATCTACATTCTTTTATTAGGTGGCATTTATTTAATTTGTTGCTTTTTAGTTTACTTTTAGTTTCTGATTTTGTTTTAAAAGTGCAGGAAAATGTGGATGTGCTTTTAGTGCTTATATATCTAATGTAGGGAATGTTGCTAGTTGTGATAAAAGTCCTTATGATTTAGAATTTGTTAATAGTGTTGATGGTGATGATGGGTGTAATATCCCGAGTTTTTAAATAATTTTAAACTGTATCAGGATATGCAGTGTTAATAATTTTTATACATATTTATGATATTTTAATGAGTTTGCTATTTATTAAAGCTAATTTTAATTATTTTAAGTTTTTTACGTAAAATTTTTTCGGAAATTTTATTTTTGAAAAAATTGAAATGTAAATAATTTAATATTAATTATTTTAAATAGTTTTACGAATTTTCATGAACTCATATATAATTTTAAAGTGATAAATAAAATGTATGTATGTACATTTATTTAAAATAAATTAGGCTTTAATTAATTAAATTAATTTTTAATATTTAGTTTTAATATTAATTAATTAATTATATATGTGTATATATTATTGAAATATGTGTGTGGTGTATATTTAATGTGTGTGAGATTATATATTATTATACTATATAGTATAGATATATATATATATATATATATATATATATATATATATATACATAATTTATTATCAAAAGTGTGCAAAAATTACAGAATTGCCATCGACATCATCTTCCTTTTTTCGATCGTCCCTCACCCATTTTTGGCCGCTGCAACCTGATTTTCTTGCCGTCAATGTGCCTCTCAGCCTTCCTCCTCCACCTCCAGCCATTCCCGCCGCCTGTAGCTTCCATTTTCGATGTGTTTTGGCCGAAAAATCCAAGAGTAGCCGAAATTCATCCCATCGCCATTCAAGCCAATTCTGGCCACCTCCATCAACACCGCTGGTCTCTATCTTCTCCTTGAGCTCTGGTGAGTGTGATTCCAAGCTTTTTTTCACTTAAAATGGTATAGATTTCCCTAGGTTTTGATTTTCCATTTTCGGCCTATTAGGATTCTTGAATTTTTTGAGCTTCAATTTGATTGATTCAAGAAAACTCCCTTCACAAAAATTGATCCTAGTAGCTCAATATATACTCTAGAATTTTTGTGGAATTCTTGGAATTTATTTTGATTTTTGGGAATTTTTTATTATTTTATTAATATTTTCTAATTTTTGAAATTTAATTAATTAAATTATGAAATTGTATTTTATGGTAATTATAGGTGTTTAAATGCATTTTATAAATTTATTGGTAATTTTTGTGAATTTTATATAATTATTTGGAATTTATTAAGTTTATGTAATTTTGAAAAATTAGGTTAATTATGTATTTAATTGAAATTAATTGGTTAAATGAGTATATTTATTGATATTATTGAGTTATATGTTGAGAAAATTAATTTTGAGCAATTATGTTATTTTTGGTGAATTTTTTTATTAATTTTAGGAAATTTACGTAACTAGGGGTATTTTGGTAATTTGACACTAAATTGGCTAAAAGTGTAATTAAATTGGTTTTAATAGTTATTTAAGGTATAAAAATGATTTCTACAAATTATTTAGTATTTTTAACTAATTAAAACTATTTTTCATAAATTATTTTCAAATTATATATATAATATACGATTTTTCTAAATAAATGAGTTTTTATTGGTTTTTAATGTTTTTTAGGGTTAATTATGTAATTTGGATTGATAAAATGTATTTTTATTGTTAAAGGGCATTTTCGGTATTTTTGTAATTGTTCTGTGAATTGTGAACCTCGGTCGGTGAATTGTAGTTTGGAGTCCGACCGAGAGGTTGTGAATTGAATTATTTCGAAGTGTGTTTTTTTGCAAGACTGCCTCTACTCTTTGAGTATAAAGATGTCCATTTTACAGGGGAGGTTATGTCGAATTTTTGGTAGAATTCTCGTAAAACGTAATGTCCAGTCATGACCCCTGTTTTGGGTCATGACAATGAGTTAAAAGATTTTTTATATTAGGTAGCATATATTTAATTTTGTTGCTTTTTGATTTACTTTAGTTTCTAACTTTATTTTAAAAGTGCAAAGAAAAGTGGATATACTTTTGGTGCTTTTAGTTCTGATTTAGGAGATATTGCTAGTTATGGAAAGAATGCTGTTGATTCAGAGTTTTGTTGAAACTGTTGATGTTGGTGATGAGTTAAAAGATTTTTGTTGAAGTATGTTTTATTTTATTATTTTTATATCATTCTACTTTATGATACTTTTTTTTTGTGTTTTTATTTTATGGACGATAATAAATTGTCTAAGAATGTTAGTTTTAATTACAATATCAAAGATAGTTCTATTAGAGATAGTGTTGATGGTAATGAGGTGTTGAAATATTCTAATTTGTTGTGTTTTTTTATTATATTAATTTATATTATTTTTATATTTTTATTTTTGAATTCCAATTCATTTTTTATATCCTTTTAATAGATTTTCAATTTTTAATTTATTTTTTTATATCCTTTTAGTTAACTTTTAGTTTCCAATTCATTTTTTTAGATTTTGGTTTTTTCCTTTTGATTTTAAAGAATGTATATGAAAATTTTGATTCTGTCCTATAATGTTATTTATTCAATACTTAATATATAAGATATGATTTGGTCAAATTCTCATATGAATTAATCAATTTAAATTAAATAGATAACAATTATAAATTAGTTGTGGGTTGAAGTTTAACCCAATGAATCAATCAATTACAATTATCAAAAGAAACACTTTTTCAATGTGAGTAATTGAAATTACAAGCCTCAATAAATCAATCAATTATAATTATAGAGGCAGACAAATTCAAATCAATTGGTATTTGAATTTCGATGACTTGAAAGTTTCGAAAAGTGAAGCTCTTAGTCCATTCACCATTATAGTGAATGAAAACAAGTAGTTGCTACATTTTCTATAAATGAAATATGTATCAACAACTAAAAGTAAACCAAATATATTCTAAAATGATCTTGAAACAAATGTCATTGAATTGTTTTAGAAACCAAACATAAACTGAAAGGATTCTAAAATGAATCAGGCATATACATTATTTCTTGATTTTTTAAAGAACTTTAAATAGGTGTCATTGAATTATTTTAGAAACCAGACATAAACTGAAAGGATTCTAAAGTGAATGAGGCATATATATTATTTCTTAATTTTTTAAAGAACTTTAAATAGATGTCATTGAATTGTTTCAAAAACTAAACGTAAACTGAAAGAATTAAAAAATGTGCTTATACTATATAAGCTTATTAATCAATAAGCTATATTGATAGCAAATAAAAAGTGTCAAATCTATTTTATATACGAGGAGTAAAGACCTCATGGACCATGCTCAGAGTGAATATAAAAACAAAGATGAACACATATAATAACTAGATTAAAGCATAATTAAAACTAAATGAACATGAAAAAAATATTAATCAATTGCAAAATAAAAAAGGACTAAAAATCCCTAAATGCATGCAAAAGTTATAAAGATCAATGGATCTTCGTTAAGTAATATAATCATTTTGATTTTCCACAAAAATTGAAAAAAACTGAAATGATTTTAATCGCTCAAGAAAAAAATAAATATACCGAGAATCTTCTCAAAACCCACTTCAAAAAAAAAAAGAAAAAACTCCAACAAAGCCAAACCATCATTGTATAAAACAATAATCAAAGAATCAAAATTTTAAATAGGCTAAACATTAACAATAAAAAATTAATAAGAGAATAAAAAAAATTCACTTGGGTTTCTTTTCCATTATTTTCTACCAATGCAAACTAAACCAAAGATTGATGTTTTGAGAAGTTAAGGAAAAATAATGCAACAAAGAGAAAAGTAAAGAAAAGTTGGATGGCATATAGCCTCATGCACTTTAGAAATACAAAAGTATGTACAAATGATATTAACAATATAATCATTTTCTTGGCATTACATTAAGACTTTGCAATATCAAATGAGTCAAGTACATTTAGTACCAACAATATGTAGCTAGAGAGAGAAAAAAGGGAAGCTAAAGTCCTAAGTCCTAAGTCCTCAGTCCTTTCTTTGAGCATTAAATGAAATCTTTTAATCTAAAAGAGCAATGTGAAAATCTAAGAATTTACCACAACATTATCCTATGAGAAAATAAGACCATATGCATCATTTGGTTTCATGGCATAATATATGCAATGAAGAAAACCTTCTTGCAATTTATCATTCAAAAAATCATGTTTCCAATAATATAAATCCAATAAATAATTGGTCTATGCTTTTTCAACGTCAAAAACTACATCAAGAAAATGAATATAAACTCAACAAAATTTGAATGCAACATTAACAGTTAAAATTGCTCACCACATCAACCTTCAAATGCCCATCTTATCTAAAAGTCCTAAAACCCTCTCCATATTCAACTCCAATAGCCTAAATATAAAGAACCAAAACATCAAAATTCAAAACTTTAAATTAAAAAAAAAACAAAGAAAGAAACAGATAAAGCAAGCCATTTGAAAAATTCGTAATAAAAAAAACAAATATACATTCAAAAACCAAAAAAAATAATATTAACAATGATAAAGAAAAAGTTATCTTGGAAGGTCACCATACCTCTTGCATGAAAAGTTTATTGGGTATGAGTGGGAAGCCATTACCAAAGCCATTATCAATAAACTCACAAGCATTTTTAATTAATAAATAATTCTGTACCTTTAATTTCTAATAAAATCATTAAGAAAACAACAAGTTATAAAGAAAAGAAAGAATCTAAAAAAATAAAAAAAGATACACCCACACCCATGAAAAATCTAAGGTTAGAAGGTAATAACACATGAGAAGGAGTAGAAGCAGACAAGAAAAGAGGAGAGCTTCTAAAATTGAAGCAATAACTATTGTTGCACTACATTATTTGTTCGCTAATTCTGAAGTTTTCAAGAAAATACTATAACTCATAACAAAGCTTTATTCATGGACATTGGTGAAGAAGAAGAAGAAGAAATGCACACAAAAGTCATACCTTAATCAGTTAAATTTGGCTAAAAGATTTGCCACATTTCTCATTTGGATTTAGTTAAATGAAGAGAGAGAAAATGATGAAGGGAAAGAGAGACCTAAAACAATTTTTTTTTACATTAAAAAAAAGGCATTCGCGTAAATAAAGTTACACGAAATGACATTCACATAAATTTTAAAAAAATAGGGTAATTTTATTATTTTGCTTCTATTTTGAGTATTTATAAAAAAATCCAAAATAAATATCCACAAACCAAATAGGAGGGAAAGCCAACAGATTGAATCCCACCACAGACACTATGCAGAACCATAAAATGGGAAAATCTTAAAAAAGACAAATTTATAGTAGTTATAACAATTACACATGACCAAACCAAATACAATTTTTTCCCCGCTTAACAGAATGGATATTATTCAACCATAGGCTGCAATAGATCAGGGAAAAAGAAGAAAAACGATAATCGAAGTACCAAAAATGGCCAACCAAAGTAAGAAAATCTCAAAAGCATGAAAACAAACACAATTAACCTAGCAACTAACAATTGCTAATGATTGAAACAACACTAAAACAATCACCTATTCAAACATGCAATGAAAAAATTAAAGAAAACATAGCACCAAAACAATAAACAACAATGCACAACTAAAGTCCAAAATCTCTTAGTAAAAAAAAAAAAACCAACAACATTAACCAAGGCACCAACAGTGACCAATAACCCAAAGAATGACAAAACAACCACCAATTTAGACATGCAGTGTAAAAATAACCAAGAAAAAAGATCATTGAACATTACCCAAACAGAAAAGAAGCAAAATAAAGGGAAATCTAAGGATACGGGGAGCAATGGTTTGCGCTTCTTAAAATGGCAAAGGCAAACAGAGCAATAATGAAAAAGGGATATGCCATGGACATGCCTATCCGAGGTCCTTCTTAACATGGCAAAGGTAGATAAAGAATACACAAAAATGGGATCTTCAATTGTTGGGGAAAAATAAACCCTTTACAATCCAATAATTACCTTCACCCTTTTAGATCATAATATGAACAAAAATACTTGAGAAATTAAAAGAGAAAAATACACAATAATTTAATGTAAAAAAACTCCCATATAGGGAAAAATCACAAGTGTTGTTAAAAGACAACCAAGAGAAAAATATTCACTATGTGAAAAATTATTACAACCACACCATAAAATATTTAACTCTCACTCACACCCAAAAGCTCAAGCATACCCAAGAAAATTTCCCATAAATTTTTTACTAGTATAGCTAATAGCTTTCAATGGTATACCAAATACAAGTGGTGATTGACACACTTAACAAAGGAGAGGAAAGAGTCTTTTTATAACCACATAACTCTCTCCTTCCTTCTTTTCTAACCAATGTGGGATTTTCACATCCATCATTTTAATTTTTTTAATCATATTTCAATAATCTCCACCATGATTAAAAAAATAAAAGAACAATAACTACCTTACCATTAGCTATTACACTCATAATTCTAAGAAACAAGAATTGTCATACTCCACCATAAGAGTATACACACTTGGAATTCACCAACTCCAAGAATTTTCACCTCGGCTAGTTCATGTTAAAAGACTACTAATAAGTTATGGTGCAACTTCCAATGTTTGACTTTTTAGGAAGTTCAATAGTCATCGACATCAATTCCATCACACACCTTGCATCAACTGTCAACTAATGTTCATGTTTAAACTTGTGGACCCGCTAGTAGTAACATGTCCTCTTCCATGGAAAACCTTGGAGATCAATAACATGCTAAAAGGATAATTCAGTCTCTTATAGAGAAAAGAGATCCATTGTTGGCAATAATATCAGCATCTCCATTTACTGATTTTGGAGGAATTTGCCGAACCTCGCTCCACCGGTAATTTTTCTTTAGGTGCCAAGATTACCCACACCTTCAAATTCTTATGTAAATCAGATTGATTATCATTGACTTCATCTCGCCACAATATTAATACACTTATCATAATTCTCTACCTCAAACTCAAGCCCATTTTTTGCTTAACAATGCACAATATCTCTGTATACTTGAACAGTACTTCCTGTTACAGTGACCACATGATTAATGAGTGAATAATTGTGTATACAAAATACACTAAGAAAGTTTCTAGGAATTATTGGGGGGACACAAATGGTACCACTTAAGTCCCAACCTCCTTAGGCGATTATAGCCTTTATAACAAAAATTTTTTTGCTACACTTACTTACATAATACCACACTCAATAAACATAATACAAAGCACCTCCAGTTGGATCATAAAAATTTCTAAAAAAAATTTTTTGATGTGGAAGATCGAACAAAACTACAACCACAGAGCATACTAAGAATTTTAAAGAAATTCCTACATTGCCTTCAAGCTCATCTCTTACCGAACCATCGACTCTAATATTAATTATTGGGGAAAAATAAACCCCTTACAATCCAACAATTACTTTCACCCTTTTATATCACAATATGAACAAAAATACTTGAGAAATTAAAAGAGAAAAACACATGATAATTTAACATGAAAAACTCCTAAATGGAGAAAAACCATGGGTGTTGTTAAGAGAAAACCAAGAGAAAAATATTCACTATTTGAAAAATTATTACAACCATATTACAAAATATTTAGCTCTTACTCACACCCAAAAACTCAAGTATACCCAATAAAATTTTCCATAAATTTTCTACTAGTATAGCTGATAGTTTTCAATGTTACACCAAATACAAGTGGTGATTAACACACTTAACAAAAGAGAGGGAGAAGTCCTTTTATAACCACCTAACTCCCTCTTTCCTTCTCTTTTAACTAATGTGGGAATCCCACATCCATCATTTTAATTTTTTTAATCATATTTCAATATCAGTAGTGATTTCCCTTGGAGATCTTTCTAGAAATGGTGTAGCGAAATGGAGAAGACACAAAATAGGATCTCGCTCTATTCATCTAAATAGAACCAATGTACGAAGAAGAAGGAGGAGAGCAACACAAAAAGGAAGGAGAAAAAAGAAAAAAGAAACTGAGGAAGAAGAAAAATGGAAGAGAAATAAAGGAGCAAAGCAAAAATAAAGGCATAACTTAACAGACAAGGAGAAGAAAGTGAATAGGGGAGGGCAGCAATGGAAGATGTCCTAGAAGAGAAATGCAGGGCTATTAAAAGCAAGCCAAAAGGAGGTCAATTACTTTAAGACCCATTTAACACTGTCGTTTAAGAGAGAACTTGAGGGTAGAATGGGAATTACAATAAAATATTCTCCAAAGAAAAAGAAAATGGTGTCATTTTCTTCACTGGGGCTGCACCACAGAAAACAAAGAGTGAGTGGCAAAGACACAAATAAGACAAAATTTAAGGGCAGCAACTGAAAGAGAAATGCAGTGGCAATGTCACATTCGTAATCTAATCCTAAGTATATTTGCATTCATTATGCATTTCATTTACATAATTTATATTTATTAAATTTAAGTATAAGTTAGTATATTTATAAATATAATTATAGAGGAAAGGACCCAATTGAAACAATTAAAAGCTTGAGGATTTATAGGTAGCTTAAGCAATTCATTAAGGGCCTTAATGGATATTTTAAAGTGAATTTTATCCAAAATAGGGGCTGGAACCTTATCAAAATTTTGTGGTCATCTTGATTAGTAGCAATAATTGTTTTAAAAAAAAGAGAGAGAACACCTAAAGAAAAAAAGGGGGCTACTTGATCCTTTAAGTTTAGGTTTGATTTACAAGAGGAATTTGAAGATCTAAATCAATTTTTAGGCTGTAATATTTATCATAGAAGAATTTTGTGGTTGATTTGGTAAGTAATTTTAGTATTTAGTTTATTTAATTTAAGGTTCTTAAGTTGCAGAATTTGGGTTTGATAATTCTGGTTTATCAGTCTCTGTAATTTGATCATATCTGAACTATAGAACTCAAAATTAAGTTTTATTTAATGATCTGGACTCTTGGAAGAGTTAACTAAAATTTTTTCTCTTGATCTTGACCTGATTCAGTCTCTATGATAGCGAAATTAGAGGAAACATTTAAGTACTCAATCTATTATGTAAATTGACATAGTTGTATTTAAATGCTTATATCTCACTCTATAATTGTCCAATTGATGTGAAATTTTTATATCATATTCTATAAATATATATCTAAGATTTATTAAAATTTCAGATCAAAATTCCTTTTCTATAAGTCCTAAAAAAATTTCAAATTCAGCTCTAAAAGCAGTGATTTTGATTATGTGAATCAGGTTTATAGAGTTTATGAGTTAAATACTTTTCTTATATCTTGAGCTAGAAAACTCAAAATTTAGCTTGTTTTGATTCTAAGAAAACTTAAAAGAGTTATCTAAAACTTTGTAGTTTTGATCTAGAGCTTATTATGACTGAATAGTAGTCTAACATATCTATACTTTTTATTACTCGATTTGATTGAGTAATTGAGCTGCTTGCAATACGACCTTTATAAATATATTTATGGCTATTGGATGGAAGTGCAATTTTTATTTTAGATACTAGAAACAAATACCTAATTTTGGTTAAAATTCTTCTCCTACAGATCAGAACAATTTTTATAATATAGGCCTAAAAATAGCTCTTGTAAAGTTAATAAGGCTAGTTTATAGAGTTAAGTTAATTTGGATATTTTGCATATAGTTTGGGGGGGTGCATGGTTAGGTCATTATATGAGATTTTTATATTAATGATTTATAAATGAAATTTTTTGTATTAGATACTGGAAAAGGCAAAGGAAGTACAGGTGAAAAACTAATCAAATTCGATAAAACTGGATTCATGTGTTTATAAGTTGTTTAGTGAGTGAATGTTCAAGCCTTTAAAATCTATTTATTTTAGCCATAAATGATATATATATATTTTTAATGTTTTTTTATGGACCTAAAATGAGGTATTTAAATGGTTTCAATTCAGCCTCATGCTACTTAAATTGTATGTTTAAGTTTTAAGTTTTAAAGCTTCCAAATATATGAATTGAATATGTTACTTTTAAATGCTTTGCTTTATTATTTGAATTAAGATCCTTTTGGTTACATGGTGATTAAAATGAGCTTATGCTCAATTTGATTTCACTTCTTTGAACTAAATTGAGATTATTTTAATTTTGAATACTTTGTTGAAAGCAAATATGATAGAAAGATTTTAACTATGTATTTAATGGAAATGGTATTTGTTTTGTGTATTACCTCCCTATATGAGATATATGAATGTGCTGAGGTGATATATGTATATTTGAGATTATGTTGGTTGTTATTGCATAATAAACAATAGGGCATTTGATTACAAGAAGACAAAGGAAGAAGGGTTGTTATGTGATAATGTAATTTAAGGGTTAGCCTTCAAGTGGGCCTAGAGAGTGAGCTTATGATGGCCTGTGTGTTATGGCCAAAGTTGACCATTTGCATGATCAAACTCCAAAATTTGGACTTTAACAAATAATTTTTATACTAATAATTTCAATTAAGTGTGTAGGGAATTATATACCATACATATACCAAACATATACACTTTTGGATAAATAGTGACTTTTCAGGCAAATTGAACCTCTAAGATTCAAGAAGGCTTTTGACATTTTTAGAGCTCTTAAATGAGAAAATGAGCTTCTTAAAATTTTAATTAGACATCTTGAGCTTTCTAAATTGGGCTTATTTATCAAAATCCAAGTTCATTCAGTTAGGAAAATTTTGAGTTGAAATCCATGTATACGTCTACCATCTCAGACTGCACATCTCTTAGTATTTTGGACATATCTTGAGTTACAAAAGTTAAATTAAGGTGATTAAAAATGATATGAAAGTATAAGTAAAAAATATACAAGTTTAATTAAGAAAATATGGGCAAATTTAAATTTCTTCAGGAGCATATCACGGCTTCAACTTGTATATAGCTGTTTGATAGTATTCTGCATTTCAGATTGTACAACCCTTAGTAATTTGGACATATACTAAACTAAAAAAGTCAAATTTAGGTGATTAAAAATCATATAGAAAGATAATTCAAATATCTATAGCTTTCATAAGGAAAGTATGGGAAAATTCAAATTTTTTCAAGAGCAAATCACGGCTTCAATTTGGATATAGCTATCTGACCATAGTCTACATTACAGATTGCACAATCCTTAGTATTTTGGACATATCTTGAGCTACAGAAATCCAATTTAGGTGATTCAAATTGATATGGAATTATAATTCAAATATCTATAGCATTTGTTAAGAAAGTATGGGAAAATTCAAACATCTTGAGGAGCCAATTACGGTTTCCATCCATTAATAGCTATCTGACAGCATCAATCTCAATAATTCAAAATATAGATGTTGGACACACCATTTGCACCTCCAACAGCTATATTTTTTTAGTATAAATACCTCTAGAGATGAATGAAAGTTCAGCAACTTGTTTATCATTCATTATTTCTTAAGCATTTATTAAGCTCTCAAATTCTCTTAAATAATTCTTTGTTTGTATAACTCTTGAGAGAGTTGGGTGTGTGTTAGAAATAAAATTTCTCTTCATATTAAATCTTGGGTTAGATTAGAAGGGAAGTGAGATTTATTTCTAAAGGAATTGGTTTAAGTGTTGTCCATTAAAAAACTTGGGTTTTGGTTTTTGGAGTGAGCCATAGAACTCTTGTATAATCTCAATCCTATGAATAAGATTGTGGGTGATTAAAAATCCTAACTTGGGGATAAGTTAGGTGGAGATGTAGGATTGTTGTTGAATCCAAATTCCTTAAATCTTTGTGTTCTTAATTCTTACTTCTCAACTTCTATTTAATTCTTGTAAAGAATTCTTTTAATTTCTCATTTTTATTTAATAGTCCTATTCACCCCCCCTCTAAGACTCTTTTCATTTGGTATCAGAGCTTGAATTCTAGGTACTTCATTGCTATAATGCAAGATCATGGGGAGTGAATAATAAAACATCTCTTCTCTTAGACCATGTTTTAATGGTAGTGACTATCCATATTGGAAATTCAAAATGGAATTATATCTTGATTGTGATTCCATTAAACTTTGGGACATTGTCCTAAGAGGTTGGGAACCACATACAACTATCATTGATGGTGTGGTAACTACTCTAGCAAGAAACTAATAAAGTATTTATCAAAAGGAAGAAAATCATAAAAATAAAAAGGCTATGATTACTCTAGTCTTTTCAATGACAAGAGAAGAAGGAGGCAAGCTTCAACATTGTATGTCAGCCAAAGAAATATAGGAGACCTTAGAAAACCACTATGAAGGTAACATTCAAGTAAGAAGTAAGAAGGTTCAACTTCATATGTATGAATATGAACTCTTTAACATGAAGCCTTATGAATCAATCACGGAGATGACAAATCGTCTCAATGCTCTCCTCACAACCCTCAAGAAACTTAGAAAACATTTCTCCAAGGAAGAAGTAAATAATAAGATTCTAAGAATCCTACCTAAAAAGGATTGGGAATCTCATGTTACTTCAATTGATGAAGCTCAAGACCTCTCCACTTTATTAATTGATGTGCTCATTGGTAAGCTCTTAACATGTGAGCTAACTATCAACCAAAAAGGTGAAGAATAAGAAGAGAAAGAAGAAAGGAAAAAGAGCATTGCCCTAAAAGCTCTTTAAGAAGATAGTGAAAAGGAAAAAATCAAAGATTCTAGTGATGAAGATGGTGACATTGTCATTCTCACTAGGAACTTCAAGAAGTTTTTGAGAAAGAAAAACTTCTCAAGAACAAGGGACTTTAATAAGAAGTTCGAAGGAGATGGGAAGAAGAAAATAAAAGAGGTTACTTGCTATGAATGCAAGAAACTGGGACACATTACAAGTGAATGTCCCAAACTCAAATTTAAAAGCAAGGGAGCAAAAGATAAGAAGAAGGCATTCAAAGCTACTTAGGATGATTCTTTCGAATCCGAAGAGGAAGAGGAACAACAAGAAGTTGCCAATCTTTGCTTCATGGCCATTGAAAACGAAAATGAGGTACCATCCACTTCTTATTCTTCCTTTAATGTTTGTGATGAATATTATGATGATGATGATGAGAGCTCTATTATGAACAAATTACTTGTTAAATGCAAAAGTTTGTTATTTAAGAAGAAACAATATAAACATAAGTTAACTAGTTTAAATAAGGATTTTTAATGTTTAAAAATTGATTTTGCTCAAAATTGTTGCATCAACTGAAAAACTAGTTAGTAATGCTAAATCTTCTAATTCTTTGGAAGATCAACTTAATAAAGAAAATGATGAAAATCATAAGCTTTCCAAGGAAGTCTTAGAATTAAAAAATTCCAATGCTAAATTTAAGAGAGGAAAAGAAACTTTAGATAGCCTTCTTAACTCTCAAAAATTTCATGGAGATACTTATGGAATTGGATATAAGAATGGAATGACTTCATCATCTTCATCATATATTAATTTTGTAAAAGCTTCACATGATTCCACTCCTTTAACCACTAAATCAAATGAGACTCAAGCTTTCAAAGCTAAAAAATCTCATGTGTTAAATAGCAAGGAAAAGTCTCATGAGATTCATCCTTCATTAACACAAAGAGGTAAGGCTCAAACTAGAGCACCTAAACCCAAACATGCTTATATGTACATTAGACACAATTATAATAGGCATGCTACACAATACAATGCACATAAATATGTTGCATAAAATTATCGAAATACATATCACTATTGCCAATGCATGTCTCACTTGATGACATAAACCAATAGGAGATACACATAACACCAAAGGCATGTTGCACACACTAGGAAAGCATTTCATCCTAGGATGAATAAATTTGAAAATATTGTATGTTCTTATTGCATGATCAAAGGACATAATAATAATGTGTGCTTCTATAGAAGACTGCATATGAATTTACTTCCTACGGATTATCTTGAAACTAACCAACCTAGACCAAGAAAGGTTTGGGTCCAAAAGAACACTTAAATTGTATTGTGTAGATGTGCTTGAAATTCGCAAGAACAAAAAGCAAGTGGTATCTCAATAATGGATGTTAAAGGCACATGATAGGAGACAAAGAGCAATTCAACAAGCTTGATGCTAAGGATGGAGGACACATTACTTTCAGAGATAATGCAAAAGGAAAAATCATTGGCATTGGAGAATAAGAAATCCTCAATCCTTATATATACATCATGTGTTTTTTGTTGATGGTCTTAAACATAATCTACTTAGTATAAGTCAATTATATGACATGGGAAATAAAGTAACTTTTTATCCTAAAAATTGCTTTGTTAGTAGTCTTGATGAAAATAAAATTATTTTTGGTAGTGAAAGAGTATACAATGTTTATGTCATTGATTTGAATAAAATTGATAACAAAGACATAAAATGCTTAATGTCTATCCCCCATGACATATGGACATGGCATAGAAGATTAGGACATGCAAATTTTGAGCTTTTGAATGATGTTTGTAAACATGAACTTGTAATTGGTTTACTTAAGCTTGAATTCACTAAAGATAAACCTTGTGATGCTTGTCAAAAGGGAAAACAATCCAAGTCCTTATTTAAGCTAAAAAATGTAGTGTCCACCTTTAGGCCACTTGAACTTATACATATGGATTTATTTGGACCAACTAGAGTTGCTAGTCTCAGAGGAATGCACTATGCTTATGTATTGGTTGATGACTATTTTAGATATACTTAGGTGTTTTTCTTACTCATAAGAATGATGCATTTAAAGATTTTAAAATTTTTTCAAAAAGAGTTCATAAAGAAAAAGGATTTTGTATTTCATCCATTAGAAGTGATCATGGAACTGAATTTGAAAATGAATTTTTGAAAAACTATTGTAATGAAAATGGTATTTCTCATACATTTTCATCTTCTAGAACCCCTCAACAAAATGGGGTAGTTGAAAGGAAAAACAGAACTCTTGTGGAAATGGCTAGAACAATGATTCATTAGTATAACTTGCCTTTATACTTTTAGGTAAAAGTTGTTAACACATCTTGCTATATTTCAAACCAAGTTTTCAAAAGACCAATTTTAAATAAAACATCTTATGAGCTATGGAATGATAAAAAACCTAAAATCTCATATCTAAGAGTATTTAGATGCAAGTGCTTTATATTGAACACTAAGGTTAACCTTGGAAAATTTGATTCCAAAGCCAATGAAGGAATTTTCCTAGGCTATTCCATCTCTAGAAAAGCATATAGGGTCTTTAATAAGATAACTATAGTAGTTGAAGAGTCAATGTATGTGGTATTTGATGAATCAAACTCACTTGATCCTAGAAAGGATGTTTGTAGTGTTGATGATCTTGTAGGTGACAATGAGATTATGAAAACACAAGAAGAAAATGCTAGTAAGCCTTTCGAACTTGAAGATCCAGGTAAGAAGGAAAATGAGGAGCTCAACTTACTTTAAAGGATGAACTTTCAAAGGATTGGCAATTCAAGAAAGCTCACCCTCAAGACCTCATTATAGGTGACACTACAAAAGGGGTAACTACTAGATCTCAATTAAAGTCTATTTTTAATTTAGCCTTTATTTCTTAAATTAAACCCAAAAATATTGATGATGTTTTGTGTGATGAATTTTGGGTCCTTGCTATGTAAGAAGAGTTAAATCAATTTGAGAGAAACAAGTTTGGACCTTGGTTCTTAGATCTAAACATCATCCTATTATAGGCACCAAATGGGTGTTTAGAAATAAGATGAATGAATAAGGTGTCATAACTAGGAACAAAGTTAGAATAGTAGCTAAAGGATATAATCAAGAGGAAGGCATTGATTATGATGAAACCTTTGCCCCCGTTGCAAGGTTAGAAGCTATTAGGATGCTACTTGCATTTGCATTATACATGGATTTTAAAATTTATCAAATGGATGTTAAAAGTGCATTTTTAAATGGTTTTATTGAAGAGGAGGTATATATTGAACAACCTCCAGGTTTTGAAAATTTTAACTCTCCAAATCATGTTTTTAAATTGTCAAAAGCATTATATGGATTGAAACAAGCTCCAAGAGCTTGGTATGAAAGATTGAGTAACTTTTTACTAGAGAAAGGTTTCTCTAAAGGAAAGGTTAACACAACTCTTTTCATAAAGAGATCCAAGCATGATGTATTAATTATTCAAAGTTATATTGATGATATTATTTTTGATGCTACTGACCATTGCTTGTGTGAGGAATTTTCTAAGCTAATGCAAGGAGAATTTGAGATGAGTATAATGGGAGAACTCAAGTTCTTTCTTGGACTTCAAATCAAGTAATGTAAAGATAGGATTTTCATTAATCAAACCAAATATGTAAGGGACATTCTCAAGAAGTTTGGAATGGATGGATCTAAATTAAACAAAACTCCAATAAGAACCACAACCAAACTTAATAAGGATGAGAATGGAAAACCAGTTGATGAAAAGTGATTTAGAGGTATGATCGGATCGTTTCTTTATTTAACCGCTAGTAGACCTGATATTATGCTTGCTACTTGCTTTTGTGCTAGATTTCAATCAAGTCCTAGAGAGTCTCATTTTAATGTTATTAAAAGAATTTTCAAATATCTCTGTGGTACAATGCATTTAGGACTTTGGTATCCTAGGAGTTATTCATTTGACTTAATTAGTTATTTTGATACTGACTTTACCGGTAGCTTACTAGATAGAAAAAGCACTTTCGGATCTTATGAAATTTTAGGAAATTACTTAGATTCTTGGTTTAGTAAGAAATAAATTTTGGTTGCCTGAAGCAGAATATGTGGCGGCTAGTTGTTGTTGCACCCAAGTTCTATGGCAAAAACAACAACTTTTGGACTATGGCATTTATATTAATCACATTCCAATTAAATGTGAAAATACAAGTGCTATAAACCTTAGTAAAAATCTCATTCAACATTCTATAACTAAGCATATTGACATTAGACATCATTTCTTATGTGATCATGTGCAAAATGGTGACATTTTTCTTGATTTTGTTGATACTAATCATCAATTAGCAGACATCTTTACCAAGCCTTTTTTAAGGAAATATTGAATTTTATTAAGCATGAACTTGGTATGATTAATGGCTCAAGCTTGTTTTGATTACTTGTTAAATTGATGAATTGATGTTTGGATTCTTATGTGATTTTAAAAAATAATAATAATAAATAAATAAATTATTTTCAGCGTCATGTATATATTTTGTTTTAAAAGTATTTGCTTTGAAAAATTTACTTCATATACATGATATATTGTATTTCCCATTTGCATGATCTTTGTATTAATTTTATTTCATTTGAATTTATTTCATAAAAAATTTTTATGCATGCATAATAACAATGTAAGTGTGGCTCATTTTGTCCTTGTGATAAAAAGCCTTGTTTTGCTTACTTTTTTTATATATAACATCAATTTTTTTTATGCATGACTATCAATTATGCTTATACCTGTAAAATTCATATTCATGTATAAATTCTTCTTGGGAATGGTTTTTATCTTTAAAAATGAAATGACTTTCATAAAGATTTTGAGTATCTTTGCTTTCATTGTTTTGATTATTGATCTTTTATTCCCTCTGGTATTATTGGCTCCCTTAGATCTATTTTCCTTTATATATCTCTCTTTTCTTTTTGTCTTTGACAAAGGGGGAGAAAAAACTATGTGTTTAGGGGATAAATAATTGTGTTTGTATTTAAGATATGCTAAGTACCACATGATTGTGTATGATTGATTGACTAGCTAAACTTTCTATAATCATGTGATGTTTCAATATAGCATATATACTATTTTGTGATGCATTATAGTAGCACTATATACATATATGTTTGAAATTATTTCCTTCATGTTTTCTAACATTTTTTTAATGATCATGTTATCATCATTTATTATATTAGGCTATGTTCTTGTCCCTCCTGCTATATTGTATGTTGTTTATATTTTTTTTAAGACGGATAATAAAATTTATTTATATTTCTTATCATGTCCAAAAAGGAAGAGAAATAAAGAAATATATTTTGCTAAAGGAATATATTTGTTTAACCCTTATACATGTTATAATAATTCATTTATATACTCTGATATATGATAAATATTGAAATTATGCATATGTTAAGGGGAAGCAAAATACTTTCTCATTTTGCATCTATTTAATTTGAAAGGGGGAGCTATTTTAATTAGATTTCTTATACATGTTATTTATTTTTGTCACACTCACACACATTATTTATTATCTTTTAAAATTGGTTGTCAAAGCCAAAAAGGGGGAGATTGTTGACCATTTGCATGATCAAACTCCAAATTTTGGAATTTGACAAACAATTTTTATACTAATAATTTCAATTAAGTGTGTAGGGAATTATATACCATACATATACCAAGCATATACACTTTTGGATAAATAGTGACTTTTCAGGCAAATTGAACCTCTAAGATTCAAGAAGGCTTTTGACATCTTTAGAGTTCTTAAATAAGAAAATAAGCTTCTTAACATTTGAAGTAGACATCATGAGCTTTCTTAATTGGGCTTATTTGTCAAAATCCAGGTTCATTTGGTTAGAAAAACTTTGAGTTGAAATCTATGTATATGTCTGCCATCTCAGACTGCACATCTCTTAGTATTTTGGACAAATCTTGAGTTACAGAAGTCCAATTAAGGTGATTCAAAATGATATGAAAATATAAGTCAAATATCTAAAATTTTCATGAAGAAAATATGGAAAATTTTAAATTTCTTCATGAGTATATCACGGCTTCAACTTGTGTATAGCTGTCTACATTTCAAATTGCACAACCCTTAGTAATTTGGACATATAATGAACTACATAAGTCAAATTTAGGTGATTCAAAATCATATAGAAATATAATTCAAATATCTACAACTTTAATAAGGAAAGTATAGGAAAATTTAAATTTTTTCAGAAGCAAATCACGGCTTCAATTTGGGTATAGCTATCTGACTGTAGTCTGTATTACAAATTGCACAACCCTTAGTATTTTAGACATATCTTGAGTTACAAAAGTCTAATTTAGGTGATTTAAATTGATATGGAAATATAATTCAAATATCTACAGATTTTGTGAAGAAAGTGTGGGCAAATTCAAATGTCTTGAGGAGCCATTTACAATTTCAATCCATTAATAGTTATTTGACAACATTAGTCTCAATAATTCAAAATATAGACATTTGACACATCATTTGTGCCTCCAACAGCTATATTTTTTAGTATAAATACCTCTAGAGCTAAATGGAAGTTAAACAACTTGTTTATCGTTCATTATTTCTTAAGCATTCATTGAGCTCTCAAATTCTTTTAAATAATTCTTTATTTGTATAACTCTTGAGAGAGTTGGGTGTGTGTTAGAAATAGAATTTCTCTTCATCTTAAATCTTGGGTTAGATTAGAAAGGAAGTGAGATTTATTTCTAAAGGAATTGGTTTAAGTGTTGTCCATTAAAATACTTGGGTTGTGGTTTTTTGAGTGAGCCTTAAAAACTCATGCTGTAAGGTTATAAGAGTGAGCCATAAAACTCTTGTATAATCTCAATCCTATGAATAAGATTATGGGTGATTAAAAATCCTAACTTGGGGATAAGTTAAGTGGAGACGTAAGATTGTTGTTGAATTTGAACTCCTTAAATCTTTGTGTTCTTCATTCTTCATTCTCAACTTCTATTTAATTCTTGTAAAGAACTCTTTTAATTTCTCATTTTTATTTGATAGTCCTATTCATCCCCCCCTCTAGGACTCTTTTCCGCCGAGTTGTGATGCTTGTGGTAGGGATGGTTAATACAAATGAAAAGTTATATTGATATTTGCAAAGGCACATGTTTCAATTGATTGCGTTTTGAATGTATTTGAAAATAAGATTGAATTGGATATCTTAAGTGAGTGATAATTTATTTATTAAATGCATTAGTATTTTAATTTGAGACGTTTATCATATTTAATTTGGCTAAACTATTTTCTGCTTGTAACATCTATTCATTGAGTATTTTTATACTCATTTTACTCTATTTTATAAATGATTTGAGATATCTGCACTTGATAGTTGGTGAACCAGATTGAGTGAGTATGAATAGAAGTTCAGAATAAGATTGGTCAACAATTCTAATTAGAGTAGTCTTTTCTTTTATTTTTATTTTATTTTAATGTTGCATAAGTGTGTTAAACATTGGTGGTTAAGCTATATTTAAAAATATAACATTTATGTTTTCTAAATATTTTGTCTGTATTTTTATTATTCATAAATAATATTTTACTATTCATGAATAGTACTTCACTATTTAAAAAAATTTAAAATTTAAAACTTAAAAAGGTTCTTATTCTCTAAATATAATATATGTACAACGCTAAACTTTTATAAGAGTTAAATGTTAAATCCTTTTACAATTATAAGGATATTTTAATAAAAAAATATTCAAACTAAACAAATTGTTTGATATTTGATTTTAAATGTCCATCTCGAATTATGTGATACGAGACGTGACAAACAATCACGTAAATAAGTATGACATCGAAGCCTGAATTTAACATGTATATATATATATATATATATATATATATGTTAGTAAATGAACCCTCGCTATGCTACAGAAAAAAATTCAGTAATCCAAAAGAGCATTGTTCATATTTCTTTTAAATCAAAAATACTTGTCCTTTGCAAAGGAAAAATCAAAGTTATAATATTTATAAGTGAACGCACAACCATCAATAATTATTTATCCTGATCATGTTCTTGAAAAAATAAGTGAATAATTTTTTTTTTAGAGAAAATAAGAATGGTAAAAAATTATATCTTTATTATACATATTTCATAAAAATAAATAGAAATTCAAAGGAAGAATATGTATAATAAACAATATGTGATGATCATAAATTAAATTCATAATCTTCTTGAAACTTTTTTTTTTTTTAACATGAATCTTCTCATTTTATACATGAAGAATTTTGTTATTTGACTTTTCAGTTTTTATTTAAAAATTATAATTTTATACATTAAAATTTACATATTGTCTCTCTTAATTTATAATCATCCATTCACTAGTTAATGGTTGATCAATTTATAAAACAAATGAATTAACCCAAGGATAAATCTATAATTTCTATCTTTATTGTAATCATCTCCAAGGTAACAATCCAACAAATGAATACCTTTTTTATTTTCTCAACCTACCAACAAATCCCACACACCAAAACAATTTAATTGAATCTCTCCAAAAAAAAAAAATTAATTGATTATCTCACAAAAATAAGCATACAAAATTATTTATTTGTCTACATGTTCAAAACATAATGTATAACAAAGTGGTAGCTAAAGTAACAAAAACAAAGAAACAAAAGGGCTGGCTGAGCTGGTAAGAGAAGCCATGAATGAAAGTTGAGGCAAGTGAAGTTGGTAATAAGTCTAACTTATGGTTGCAGTTCCTGCCTTCATGCCTAGGTCAAGATGGCCCAAGTGCCACAATGAAAGTAACGTTGTGTGCTTTGTTCAGTTCTACATAACTGTCAGTGTTCAAAGAGTTTAGTGCACTTCCAAGATCACAATTCTTATATGCACTCTCTTCAACAAGTTCAACAACCTGTGTAATCCAAATCGTACTTGAAAACTGTTAATCAAAAAGTATATAAATATTATATTGAAAGAACAAAGAAAAACATTGGCCTAGCACCAATGCAAAGAAAAACAACAATACAGCTACATAAAATAACAATGAAAAAGTTTTTATGATTGTTTCAAAGGAAAATTAATATTGCTACAGAAATTAGCAATGGTAAAAAGTATTTATCATTAATCATGGCAAAAATAAAATCGCACATATATAGTGACATAAATAATTACGAAATTTACAATAAAAAAATTTATGATACCTTTTTTCTTGTAAAAAAATCGTTCATCATTTGCTCAAACTTACAGCAATAGAACTACAAACATCTACCTGGCTATATCATGATTTATAATTCTCTTAGTTATTATTTTATAATGCCTTATAAATAATATTGGAGATTCATAACGAATCACAACATGAAACACTAAATGTTTTAGAATGTACCATATAGTTCTTTGGGACCAAGAGGTAGGTTGGTGCTGAACGATTAAATTTTAATATATATGTATATTTTTTTTAATTATATTTCCTGAATTTTTTATACTATAAACTCCACAATCTAATTAATTGTCCTAACTCTTAATAATATGTATAACTTTTGCGCTTTAAAAAATTTAAATTTCATTCTCTAATTTTAAACATAGGCAATGTATCCAAGAAAAAGAGTAACTGCAACAACAAATTTTACTTGTTTTCCATCATAAAAAAAATAAATAAATAAACACAAACCATGAAAACTCCCCAGTCTTCACATGGAAAGCAAAAAACAACAGATCTCAAATTAAACTAAAAAAAAAACCCATCACATATAACCAGGCACATAACTAAAATCAAGCTTTTAAAATATGAAATCAACAAAATTACCTATATATTTCTTTTTTAAATTGCAAACGGCAAAGCTTGAACCTTCATCATCTGCCATTCTCTAGCCCTCACTCCACTTTCGTTGTTAAAAAAATAGCATCCGAGATTCTGATCCCTGCGAATTTTTTTTTCTTCTGTTAGCAAGTAGAGTCTAATCAATGATCACAAATAGGGACAACAACCTAAAGCATTTTTTTTAAAAGAGAAGCAAGGAAGATTTTCATGGCTCTCACCTCTCCACATCTGGTTTTTTTTTTTTAAAGGAGGAGAAAGGGAGATGCAAGGAATCAAGAAATACTCGAGGTCATTTGACTATTTAAGTCATTCCATATTCATATCTCTAAACAAGTAATAAAAAAGACCTTTTTTTAATTTTAATTTGGATGCATAACTAAATTTTGACATGTACCAAGAGATAAAGAAACAATAACGTTACCTGGCTAGAGGGTATGGACCAATTTCAGCAAACAACTTTCTCCAATTTCATGAATATCAAAACTTAATCAATTGGTCACAAAACCTTTATCATATCACATTTTATGAACAATTTCAGCCTCGTACAACTAAAAACGCAAACAAATATCATATTATATATATATATATATATATATATATATATATATATATATAGCAACTAAGTAATTATAAAATACATTGGGTTAAATTGAATAATAAGATAAATAATTTTAAATTCTTATCATAAAAAGAGTTAGAAGGGCGCCAATATCAATTAGCATTATCAGAATAACTATTAGCCTAAATCCACCAATCAAAATACAATTCCAATCAAAATAAACATCGCAAATTCAAATATAAGTCCAATAAAAGACCACATTTTTCATTTACAGAGTATATTTAAAAGCGAAAGCAACTAATAAAAAATGATTAGCAGCCTATAAAACCAATAAAAGTATTGTCAGATCTCCTTGAGTACTGTGAATCTCATTCGCAAAATAGCATAACACACCAAAAAAGGATTTAGTGGTTTTTTATGGGTAGAAATCAAAACAAAGCTAAAAAAATATATATATTGCCACAAATTTTTTGAAGATGAAAAGAACATCTTTATCTCAACATGCAACGTAGGAAAAGTTTTGAGGGGAAAAAATGAAATAAAAAAAAAGTAAAGAGTAAATGTTTTTGAGAGATTTAGAAAGGAAGAAGAAGAGAATATGCAGTTGCAGCATGAAGAGGATGTGAAGAGGAAAAGGAAGGCAAGGGGAAAGTAGGGTTTCATTAAAAGTAGAATTGTCACAAAAACCAACAAAACAGCATCCCGTATAACTAATGTTATAACCGCTGCATTGAAACAAAATGAATCAATCATCTATGGTTTTTTTTTAAAAAAAAAAACAAGAACAATAGAAGAACACATTTAATTCAACAAAAAAAGAAAAAAAAATCCACAAGGACACAGAACAAAAAAACCTTTTTTACCTTACATTAATTAGAGTTAAAGTCAAACAACAATTCGAGTAACAACTTAGCATTCAAAAGGTTGCAAGCATCAATTAGAAAATATTAGTACCTAGGAAATAATGGGCGAAAAAATAAGCAAACGAAATCATCAACTATAGTATAAAAGATAGGTGATAATGGAAAAGAAAAACAACATGCAAACAACTAATTCAACGATCAGGAGGGCTAGAGCTAAACCAACCAAAACCAATAAACAGGAACACCAAACTACTAATTTAGTTCAAAATGATGCATGAAAATAGGAAGTAGCATTTTTTTTCAATTGCATGCAAATCACTCAATACACAGGAGGTAGAAATGATACAAAATCAATGGGAGCATGTTTCTTTTAAGCTAACAGATTAAAAATTAAAGCAAGCCAAGCTTAGTAGAAATATCTACAAATTTAATTCATGAATTCCAGAGGCATATGGAAAAGGGGGAAGAGGGTTTCACACTTTTAATGTATCATATCCACTTATTGATTTCTATTGTATTGCAGTCACTGTATACAAACCATTAAATTACCGATGTCAACGGTGACTGTAAGGTAAATAAAGAAAGTTAATAAAAATAAATTGATAAAAGATAAAAGGTAAAAAATTATTTCAAAGAAAATAGAAAGTAAGGGATAATCAAGGAAAAAAAACCTTTTATATTGTTTTCATCGAGGTCTGGTTACCACATGTTGAAAACTCATGTTATAAGGTTATAAGAGTGACCCATAAAACTCTTATGTAATCTTAATCTTGTGAATAAGATTATGGGTGATTGAAAATCCTAACTTGGGGATAAGTTACGTGGAGACGTAGGATTGTTGTTGAATCCGAACTCCTTAAATCTTTATGTTCTTCATTCTTCCTTCTCAACTTCCATTCAATTCGTGTAAACAATTCTTTTAAGTTCTTATTTTTATTTGATAGTCCTATTCACCCCCCTCTATGACTCTTTTCATTTGGTATCAGAGCTTGAATTCTAGGTACTTTATTGGTAGAATACAAGATCATGGGGAGTGAATCACAAAATATCTCTTCTCTTAGACCATTTTTTATGGTAGTGACTATCCATATTGGAAATTCAAAATGGAATTATATCTTATTTGTGATTCCATCAAACTTTGGGAAATTGTCCTAAAAGGTTGGGAACCACCTACAACTATCATTGATGGTGTGGCAACTACTCTTGCAAAAAGCTAATGGAGTACTAATCAAAAGGAAGAAAATCATAAAAATAAAAAAAGTTATTATTACTCTAGTCTCTTCAATGACAAGAGAAGAAAGAGGCAAGCTTTAACATTATATGTCAGCCAATGAAATGTGGGAGACCAAAAATAACTAAAAAGGCAACATTCAAGTAAGAAGTAAGAAGGTTCAACTTCATATGTATAAATATGAACTCTTCAAAATGAAGCCTCATGAATTAATCACGGAGATGAAAAATCATATCAATGCTCTCCTCATAACCCTCAAGAAACTTAGAAGACATTTCTCCAAAGAAGAAGTAAATAATAAGATTCTAAGAATCCTACCTAAGAAGGATTAGGAATCTCATGTTACTTCAATTGAGGAAGCTCACAATTCTTTAACATCTACTTCTTATTCTTCCTTTGATGATGATGTTAAGAGCTCTATTGTGAGCAAATTACTTATTAAATGCAAAAGTTTATTATCTAAGAAGAAACATTATAAGTATGATTTAGGTAGCTTAAATAGAGAATTAGAAATTTTAAAAATTAATTTTGCTAAACTTGTTGAATCAAACAAAAAACTTAAGAAAGTAAATGATGAAAATTATAAGCTTTTTAAGGAGGTCTTAGAATTAAAGAATTCCATTGTTAAATTTAAGAGAGGAAAAGAAACTTTAGATAGTCTTCTTGACTCTTAAAAATTTCATGGAGATACCTATGGAATTGGATATAAGAATGGAATGTCTTCATCATCTTTATCATATATTAATTTTGTAAAAGCTTTATATGATTCCACTTATTTAACCTCCAAATCAAATGAGACTCAAGCTTTCAAAACTAAAAGATCTTATGTGTTAAATAGCAAAGTAAAGTCTTATGAGATTTATCTTTCATTAACACAAAGAGATAAGGCTTAAATTGGAACACCTAAACCTAAACATGCTTATATGTACATTAGACACAATTATAATAGGCATGTTATACAATACAATATACATAAACATGTCACACAAAATTATCAAAATTCACATCACCATTGCCAATGCATGTCTTACTTAATGACACAAAACAATAGGAGATACACACAACACTAAAGGCATGTTGCACACACTAGAAAAGCATTTCATTCTAGGAGGAATAAATTCAAAAATATTGTATGTTCTTATTGCATGATCAAAGGATATACTAACTATGTGTGCTTCTATAGAAGACTGCATATGAATTTACTTCCTATGGATTATCTTGAAACTAACCAACCTATTCTAAGAAAGGTTTGAGTCCAAAAGAACACTTAAATTTTATTATGAAGATGTGCTTGAAATACACAAGAACAAAAAGCAAGTGGTATCTTGATAGTGGATGTTCAAGGCACATAATAGGAGACAAAGAGAAATTTAACAAACTTGATGCTAAGGATGGAGGACACGTTATTTTAAAGATAATGCAAAAGGAAAAATTATTGGCGTTAGAGAAATAGGTAATCCTAAATCCTTATCTACACATAATGTGTTATTTGTTAATAGTCTTAAACACAATTTGCTTAGTATAAGTCAATTATATGACATGGGAAATAAGGTAGCTTTATATCTTAAAAATTACTTTGTTAGTAGTCTTAATGAAAATAAAGTTATTTTTAGTGGTGAAAGAGTAGACAATGTTTATGTCATTGATTTGAATAAAATTGATAACAAAGACATAAAATGCTTAGTGTCCCATGACACATGGACTTGACATAGAAGGTTAGGACATGCAAATTTCTAGCTTTTGAATGATCTTTGTAAATATTAATTTATGATTAGTTTACCTAAGCTTGAATTCATTAAGGATAAACTTTATGATACTTGCCAAAAGGAAAAACAATTCAAGTCCTCATATAAGCTAAAAAATGTAGTTTTCACCTCTAGGCCACTTAAACTTATACATATGGATTTATTTTGACCAACTAGAGTTGCTAGTCTCGGTGGAATACACTATGCATATGTATTGGATGATGATTACTCTAGATTTATGTAGGTATATTTCCTTTCTCATAAGAATGATGGATTTAAAGTTTTTGAAAAGTTTGCAAGAGTTCAAAAACAAAAAGGCTTTTATATTTCTTCTATTAGAAGTAATCATGGAATCAAATTTGAAAATGAATTTTTCAAAAACTATTATAATAAAAATGGTATTTTTCATACATTTTCATCTCTTAGAACTCCTCAAAAAAATGGGGTAGTTGAAAGGAAAAATAGAACTCTTGTGGAAATGGCTAGAACAATGCTTTATGAGTATAATTTGCCTTTATACTTTTGGGCGAAAGCCATTAACACATCTTGTTATATTTCAAATCGAGTTTTCAAAAGACCAATTTTAAATAAAACATCTTATGAGCTATGGAACAATAGAAAACCTAAAATCTCATATCTAAGAGTATTTGGATGCAAGTGCTTTATATTGAACACCAACGATAATCTTAGGAAATTTATTCTAAAGCCAATGAAGAAATCTTCCTAGGCTATTCTATTTCTAGTAAAGCATATGAGGTCTTTAATAAAAGAACTCTAGTAGTTGAAGAGTTAATGCATGTGGTATTTAATGAATTAAACTCACTTGATCCTAGAAAGGATGTTTGTAATGTTAATGATGTTGCAGGTGACAATGAGATTGTGGAAACACAAGAAGAAAATGTTAGTAAGCCTTTGCAACTTGAAGATCCAAGCAAGGAGGAAAATGAGGAGACATCTCAACCTACCATAAAGGATGAACTTCCAAAGAATTGACAATTCAAGAAAGCTCACCCTCAAGGCCTCATTATAGGTGACCATACAAAAAGGGTAAATACTAGATCTCAATTAAAGCTTATTGTTAATTTAGCCTTCATTTCTGAAATTGAACCAAAAAATATTAATGATGCTTTGTGTGATGAATTTTGGGTCCTTGCTATGCAAAAAGAGTTAAATCAATTTGAGAGAAACAAGGTTTGGACCTTAGTTCCTAAACCTAAACATCATCCTATTATAGGCACCAAATGGGTATTTAGAAATAAAATGAATGAACAAGGTGTCATAACTAGGAACAAATCTAGACTAGTAGCTAAAAATTATAATAAAGAGAAAGGCATTGATTAAAATGAAATGCTTGCCCCCCTTGCAAGGTTAAAAGCTATTAAGATGCTACTTACATTTTCATCATTCATGGATTTCAAAATTTATCAAATGGATGTTAGAAGTGCATTTTTAAATGGTTTTATTGAATAAGAGGTGTATGTTGAACAACCTCTAGGTTTTAAAATCTTTGATTTTCCAAATCATGTATGTCAAACTTTCCAAAGTATTATATGGATTGAATCAAGCTCCTAGAGTTTGGTATTAAATATTGAGCAACTTCTTATTAGAGAAAGGTTTCTCTAAAGGAAAAGTTTATACAACTATTTTCATAAAGAAATCAAGCATGATTTATTAATTGTTCAAATATATATTGATGACATTATATTCGGTGCTGCTAACCATTGCTTGTGTGAGGAATTCTCTAATTTAATGTAAGGAGAATTTGAAATGAGTATGATGGATGAACTTAAATTTTTTCTTGGACTACAAATTAAGCAATGAAAAATGAAATTTTATCAATCAAACCAAGTATGCAAGAGATGTTCTCAAGAAATTTGGCATGGATGGAGCTAAGATAAGTAAAACTCTAATGAGGACTATAACTAAACTTCCCAAATATGAGAATGGCAAACCGACTGACGAAAAGCGATTTAGAGGTATAATCGGATCTCTTCTTTATTTAACTGCTAGTATATTATGTTTGCTACTTACTTATGTGCTAGATTTCAATCAAGTCCTAGAGAGTCTCATTTGAATGATATCAAAAGAATTTTCAAATATCTTTGTGGTACAATGCATTTAGGATTTTAGTATCCTAAGAGTTCACCCTTTGACTTGATTAGTTATTCTGATGCAGACTTTGCTGCTAGTTTACTAGATAGAAAAAGCACTTCTGAAAATTGTCAAGTTTTAGGACAATGTTTAGTTTCTTAGTTTAGCAAGAAATAAGTTTCGGTTGCCTTGTCCACCGTTGAAGCTAAATATATTGTAGCAAGTCTTTGTTGTTCATAAGTTTCATGGCAAAAACAATAGTTATTAGACTATATTGTAAAACTTAATCATTTTCCAATCAAATATGATAATACAAGTGCTATCAACCTTAGTAAAAATCCCATTCAACATTCTAGAACTAAGCATATAGACATTCAACATCATTTCTTGATTGATCATATTTAAATTAGTGATATTTCACTTGAATTTATTGATACAAATAATCAACTTGTAGATATCTTCATCAAACCTCTTAATAAAGACAGATTAAATTTTAGTAAGCATGAACTGGGCATGATTGATGGTTCTAATTTATTTTAATTTTATGTTTAATTGATGGTTGAACTGTTTTCATGTGAAATCATGTCATTCTTATTGATTACTTTGATTAATAAATATTTTGATTTTGATATTAAATTTTTTTTAGTCGTCAACTTATATTTGACTTATCTTTTTAAATTTCCTTTTGTAGTTTGTCAAAGGAGGAGAAATAATTTGAGTTTGCATGTGTACCTAGTTAATTTTTTTTAACATGTGTATTTAGTTTGTTTTTTAATTTTAAAACCCCCTTAAAAATATGTTTATGTTAGTGATATATTATATTTTTATTTGATATAGGGGGAGAAAATTTGTTTAAATTTTTGCTTGCATATTAACATTATGATTAATTTTTTCGTACATCATATGTTACAAAATGTATTATTTTGCTTATTTTATGTATGACATAGATTTTATAAAGATTTTTAGTATCTTTGTTTTTCATTTTCCCTTTATATCACTCCCTTTTCTTTTTGCTTTTGACAAAGGGGGAGAAATATATTTGAGTTTGTTTTTCATTATTATATATGTGTATAATATTTTATTATTATTTTTATACATGCATAATTCATTTATAATTTCTTCTTAGGAATGGTTTTTTATCTTTGATAAGGAATGAATATCTTCTTAGGAATTATTTTTATCATTGATAAGGCATGCATTACTATACATGTGTATAATATTTTATTATTATGTTTATACATGCATAATTCATGTATAATTTCTTCTTAGAAATAATTTTTATTTTTGATATGGCATGAATATCTTCTTAGGAATTCTTTTGATCTTTGATAAGGCATGAATATTTTTACAAAGATTTGGTGTATCTTTGTTATATTCCTATAGGAAGTGATGCATTTTAGTAGCACTATATGTATATATGTTTAAAATTATTTTCTCACATTGCCTAACATTTATTTAAATTATCATGTTATCATTTTTGATGTTTTTAATACATTTGTCATAAGAATGCCATGTTTTTATCCCTCATGCTATATTTTGTGTTATTTATATTTTTTTTTCAAGAGGAATAATCCATAAATTTATATTTCTTATCATGTCCATATTCGTAGAAGGAGAAATAAAGAAATATATTTTATTACATTTGGTATCATTATTATCACAAATATTATCACACACTTTATTTTGTATTAATTTTTAATCAAACTCAAAATAAGTTTGTTAAAATCAAAAAAGGGGAGATTCTTGACCTTAGCAATAATCAATCTTAATTTTGATCTTAATAAACTTAATTTTGATAATTTAATTTTTTTATTTAAGTGTGTATAATTTAGGACTCTATTGGAAGTTAAAATGAAGTATGATTATCTTGGGCTGATTGGACCTTTGAGATTCAAGGAGGCTTTTGACATCTTTAAAGCATTAGAATGAGAAAGTTATCTTCTTCATATTTAAATTAAATATCTTAAGCTTTCTGAATTGGGCTTATTTATCAAAATCTGAGTTCATTTGGGTATGAAAATTTTGAGTTGAAATCAATGTATATGTCTGCCATCTCAAATAACACATCTCTTAGTATTTTGGACATATCTTGAGTTACAGAAGTCCAATTAAGGTGATTCAAAATGATATGAAAAGATAAGTCAAATATCTAAAATTTTAATGAAGAAAGTATAGGAAAATTAAAATTTATTCAAGATAAAATCATGGCTTCAACTTGTGTATAGCTGTCTAACAGTATTCTGCATTTTAGATTGCATTGCTCTTAGTAATTTGGACATATCCTAAGCTAAAGAAGTCCAATTTAGGTGATTCAAAATGATATAGAAATATAAGTTAAATATATACAAATTTCATGAATAAATTATGGGCAAATTCAAATTTATTTAATAAAAAATCATGGGTTCAACTTGGATATACCTGTCTGATAGTATTCTACATTTCAGATTGCATATCTTTTAGCATTTTGGACATATCTTGAGATAAAAAAGTCCAATTTGGATGATTCAAAATGATATAGAAATATAATTCAAATATCTACATCTTTTATGAAGAAAATATGAGCAAATTCAAACATCTTAAGTATCAAATCATGATTTCAATCCATGAATATAGATGTTGGATGGTAATTCTAATGATTTCAATCCAGTATTGATAGCATCACTTTCAATGATTCAAAATATAGATGTTGGACATATAATTTTCACCTTCAACAACTATATTTTTATGTATAACCACCTTTAGAGCTGAATGAAAGTTAAGAAACATGTTCATCGTTCATTCTTTCTTAAGCATTCATTGAGCTCTCAAATTCTCTTAAACAATTCTTTGTTTGTATAACTCTTGTAAGAGTTGGTTGTGTATTAGAAATAGAAATTCTCTTCATTTTAAATATTGGGTTAGATTAGAAGGAAAGTGAGATTTTTTTCTAAAGGAATTGGTTTAAGTGTTGTCCATTGAAACCCTTAGGTTTTAGTTTTAGTTTTTTTTTTATTGAGCCTTGAAAACTCATGTTGTAAGGTTATAAGAGTGAGCCATAAAACTCTTTTGTAATCTTAATCTTGTGAATAAGATTGTGGGTGATTAAAAATCCTAACATGGGGATAAGTTAAGTGGACATGTAGGACTGTTGTTGAATCTTAACTCTTTAAATTTTTGTGTTCTTCATTCTTCCTTCTCAACTTCCATTCAATTATTGCAAAGAATAATTTTAATTTCTCATTTTTTATTTGATAGTCCTATTCAGCCCCCTCTAGGACTCTTTTCACCTCAGTCGACCTAGTGTACTCAAGGCTAGCCATGTCGGTAGTGAGATTGTTGAACCTCGGTTGACCTAGTGTACTCAGGGCTAGTCTACTACCTTAAGTTGGATAAATGAATACTTGGAGTCTTGGATAAGCCAGTTGGCTATTAATTTTTATGATCGAGGTTGCAAACTGTTAGAGTTCTGCTCTAGTCCTTCAACTAAAATAATTTTATGCATTTAGTATATATAAAAATGAATTTTAGCATCTGTGTGAAATGTATATATATATACTGATGTTTGAATGTATATAAATTTAGACTACATGTATATGTATTATAATAATTCACTCAATGAGGTTTGATTCCCTTCAATATTTTTTTTTACATGAGATTCTTCTTCAGAGCTCAGTAGTAGACCTCTTCGCCCGTCTTCTTCAGCCCCTGCTAGATTATGTGATTTTATTATCTAAACTCTTATTGTATTCTAGAGACTGCAGTAGTAGTGTTATTGTATCAATAGAGTGTTGTTTTGGCTTTGAGACCTGTATTAAATATTGTATGAATATTTTTATTATAATATGAAATTTAAGTATTTATTTTTACATATTGATTATAGTTTTAATTTTGATGTATTTTTATTTATTTATTGCATGTGTTTTTATTTTTAAGGCTTGCTACGAGTTCCAAATTTGAAAAAATTCTCATTCCCTAACGTCAGTCATGACTCCAGGTTTGGGTCGTGACAGATTTAATGTCACGACCCAAAATAGGGGCCATGACCGGCGCTAGGGAACAGGAATTCTTTCGAATCCGGAACCCATAGCAAGTCTAAAAATAAAATAAAACATGCAATAGTAACAACAATATATATTGCAGCGGAAATAAAAATCATAAATATCATAATAGCATTTCCACCAACTAGATTTAAATCAAATACTCATCATTACATATATATAAATCTTAATACAAATCCAGTTCAAATATATAATACAACATCTCTTTAAATATTTAATGACTACTGTAGTGTCTAGATAAATAAAATCCAAGACTCAGAGAAGCAGTTTACACAAAGAAGCCAGGGCGAAAGAAATTCGGCGTACAGGCCTGCTACTGAGGTCTGAAGACGATGACTCTCCTGAAAAATAGTCAACGGAGGGGAGTCAGACCTCACTGAGTGAATTACTATAATATATATACATGCATACTAAATGACAATGCATACAGTCAATAGTGTATATATAATATGTATATATACGGGCAAATACACACAGATGTTGTAAAATCATTTTATATATATTTTTATTGAAAATCACAATTTATGAAGGATCACATAGAACCCTAGAATATCGCAACCTCGAAAATAGTGTTAGACAACACTCTAGCCATACAGGCTCACTTATTCCAAATATATCCACTTAATCCATTTAGACAGTAGACTGGCCCCGAGACACTAAGTCAACCGAGCTCCAGCAGTCTAACTACCAGTGTGATTGGCCCCGAGACACTTGGTCAATCGAGCTCTAGCAATCACACTTCCCAAATCATTCTCACACATCAAATAATCATATCTCATCAATATCCTCAAACAGGTTAGTAATATAGCCTAAATGCTATAAGTGCACCGGTACGTACTCGGTCCTAATGTTGCCCACTAGGTAGCACGTTCTATTGATATCCTTCATTGAAATATAAAGCATACATTCGTAAAAATAAATGATGCATGAACTTAAATATAATAGCAACAATAACCATATATATACTAGAAATATACCAAAAGTAAACCAGGTATATTTCAAGTATATATACGTCAAATAAATCCAATTAAATTACAAAATAAGCTAGAAACATATTTAAAAACATTTTAAATATAACTTATTAACAAAACATGCATATAATTTAATATAAACCAAAAATAAACTAAGGATATACTTAAATACAAATCATATTATTTATGCATATTTAATCAAAATAAAACATATATTTCTAAAATTATGCATCCTAAAGCACATATATATAAAATAGTAACTCACACTTAGTGCGCTCCTAGAGATGGGTCCGACGGGCCTGTCCACTAGGCCTCGGTCTCGGCGCAACTAAATAAACAATAATGACAAAAATCAGAATAACCCTAAAAGAAATCCTAGAATTTGATCTAGAATATTAAACACAGAATCGAAATTAGGGATCGACCGGACATCACGTTTTATGAGAATTCTACCGAAAATTTGGTAAAACCTCCCCTGTAAAATGGACATCTCTCTACTCAAAGAGTAGAGCCGACCCTGCAAAGAAACACACTTTGAAAAATAGGCACAACAACTCATTCACAACCCCTCGGTCGAACTCCAAACTACAGTCTACCGATCGGGGTCCACAAACACAGAATAATTTTAGAAATACCAAAAATACCCTTATAACATAGAAATTCATTTTATAAGTAGAAATTACATAATTAGCCTTAAAACACTGTAAAAACCGATAAAAACTCATTTTATTAGTAAAATCGTATATTATATATATATTTGAAAATAATTCACGAAAAATAGTTTTAATTAGTTAAAAATACTAAATAATTTGTAGAAATCATTTTTATACCTTAAATAACTATTAAAACCAATTAAATTACATTTTTAGTCAATTTCGTGTAAAATTACCAAAATACCCCTATATATATAAATATACTAAAATTCATTCAAAAATTCACCAAAAATAGTATAATTATCCAAAATTAATTTTATCAACATATTTATCAATAATATCAATAATTAAACTCAATTAACCAATTAAATTCAATTAAAAACACAATTAACCCTATTTTTCAAAAATTCCATAAACCTAATTAAATTCAAATAAATACATAGAAATTCATAAAAATTCCAAATAAATTCCTATAATTCATTTCAACACCTATAATTATCATCAAACACAATTTCATAGTTTAATTAATTAATTTCCTAAAATTAGAAAATAATATTAAAATATTTAAAAATACCCAAAAATCAAATTAATCTCCAAACATTCCACAAAAATTTACACATGAAGATTAAGCTACTAGGATCAACATTTTTTAAGGGACTTTTCATGAATCAATCAATTCGAAGTTCAAAAAAATCAAAAACCCTAAAATGGCCGAAATCAAAAATTCAAAACCTAAGCAAATTAAGACCATTTAAGCTCAAACCAAAGCTAGAATCACACTCACCGGAGCTCAAGGAGAAGAAAGAGACCAGCTGTGTCAAAAATGGTAGCCAAAATTGCGAGGTGAGAAGAAATGAAGCTTTCGGCCGGAAATGGAGAAAAGAAGCTGGCCGGCGCCGAGGAAGGAAGCTAGGGGCAGCGGAGCAGTTGGAGAAGACGACGACACGCAGGGGAGGCACTCTGATGGTCGGTGATCAGAGTAGCAGCAGGGAGAGGAAGATGGAGGAGGGTCGGGCTCGGGAAGGAAGAAGAAGAAGAAGAAAAGAAAAGAAAAGAAAAGAAAAAGAAAAGAAAAAGACAAAAAAAATAAATAAAAAATAATAATTTTAATAAAATATTTGGGAAAAATCACACACCACACACTTAATATTTAATATTTTAAAATTTAATAATAAATAAAAATAATTAAATAACAATAAAATTAATAAACAAATAATAAAATATTAGGGTAGTATATTAAACCCTAATTAAATAAATATATACACACATAGGCTTTATTTAGTAATTTAAAAATACGTATGAGTTCATGCAAGTCCGTAAATATATTTAAAATAATTATTAGTAAATTATTTACGTGAAAATTTTTCCGAAAATGCAAGTCCCGGGAAAATTTTACGTAAAGAACTTTAAATAATACACAATAATTAAAATAGGTTTTAAATACATATCAACTCGTAAAAATATCGTAATATATATACAAAAAAATTATTAACACTGTATATCCCGGTACAGTGTAAAAATATTTAAAAATACAGGATATTACATTTAAATTCACAATTATCAATCAAGGAAATAAAGACTCAATTCTCATTGCAATCTAAATACTTAAACATCAAAATTTATGAATTTTGAAGCACAACTCAAAACGGAATTTAATTAACTCAATTTATCTTTTATTTTGAGTTAAGTTAAACTTGTGTTTATTGGTCTATTAGAACTACCATCTCACAATACATAATTCCAATTAAAATCACGCTGTTGGTGGTCAAGCAATACCAAGCATCAAGAATAATAAACATAATATACAATAACTAATGACTATGTTAAATTGAAAACTTTGATCATGTTCAGACTATAAATCCCTAACAAAGAAAAATTTAACCTAACAAATTATTATTAATCTCTAAAAATTCACAAGAAAAACCTATAATAAAAAGTATAAAAAGAAGAAGAAGAAGAAAAAAATAGTTATGATTAATCTTGAATCTTTAATTCAATCTTCTCTCTTCACTCTTCACTTTCTTATAGTCTATTTGATCTTTTAGGGTTTTTTATGTGTTTTTCAGTGATATTCTCCTTCTCCCTTGACTTCTCTATTTCAAAGAGGCAAAACCTAACTAAATATAGCATTCCTTCCAAAAAAACCTTAAATGTTCTAGCCACTGCACATGGCTGTGTATGATTTAGGACATAATCATGTGACCTACTCCATGCATAGAATGAATCCCTTGAAGATAGTTGAATCAGACAGTTGTAACTTTTTGTCTAGGCTTTTCATCGCACTTTTAATCACCTTAATTGGACCTCTGTAGCTTAATATATTATTGAAATACCAAGAACTACACAACCTAAAATGAAAGTTACATATGCTCACTTTGACTCAAGATATGAGAACTCAACTGAACTTGAATTTTGACAATAAGCTCAATTAAAAAAGCTTAAGATGTATATTTTAAATGTATAGAAGATCAATTTCTCATTCTTAAAATCTAAGAATTTAAAAATCTTCACATAATCTTAGAGGTTGAATTAGCCAAACTCTAAAATTGCTCTTTAAGCTCCAGTCTATTGCTAATTTACAAAAATCAACTAATCAACTCATATTTTCTTAAAATACATCTTTAAAGTAAATATAAATGAGCAAAAAATATGCAATATTTGACTCTCATCAATAACTAGTTTTCTATCACTAAATTTTATGTTGCCAACCATATTTTTCTTTTTTTTCTCCTCATTTCCTCCCTCCCTCCCCACAACCGCCACCTTGTCATAGCACCACCTCCCACTACCAATCTTATTTGTCACATCCATACTTGGGACTAACATTAAAATTACATATTTAAAAATAAAATAAATTTAATAAATGTTATGATAACTAAATATTTATGTGTATAAAATAATAATAGTAAATTAAAGAATATATATATATATAGAAAGAGGGAGAGAGAGAGAGAACATTGGTGATGGAGGCAGCTTCAAGGTGGCGAGTCGACTTGGTGGCCATGTCCGGTATGGCTGGGGCTAGCTAGAGTTAATGGTGGTGGTGGTGGTAATAATGGCTTCAAGAGGGAGAAAGGGAAGAAGAAAAAAAAGAAAGAGAAGAGAAAAGAAAGAAAAAGAAAGAAAAAAGAAGCTGCTTTTTTTTAAATAAAAAAGGTACCATAGTGTAATTTAAAATAAATAATATATATATATACTAATTTCATAATAATTAACACTAATTAATTAAAATAATAATTAAATTTAATAATCCACATTTAATATTAAAAATAAAAAATTTGGGTCTTTACAATCTCTCCCCTTATAAAAAAATTTGTCTTTGAATTTTAACAAAATAAAAAACATAAAAAGTTTTACTAAGAAAAAATGTAAGGGTATGCCACCTACATCTCTGCCTTGGTCTCCCAAGTGCAATCTTCCATTGCATGATTACTCCATAACACTATAACCATAGGGATCTCTTTGGTGTGGAGCTGACGAACCTATCGATCCACTATCGCCATTCGGTACTCCTCATACGTTAAATCTTCATTAAGCTCTACTGTCTGAGGTTAAAGGATTAGAGATGTATTTTTGCAACATCAGCACGTGGAACATTGAATGAATATGCAACAACTCTAGTGGTAGCACCAATCTATAAGCCATATCTCTGACCCTCGAATGAATTTTGAAAGGTCTAATATACCTTGGAGCTAACTTACCCTTCTTGCCAAATCTCATCACTTCCATCAGAGATACCTTGAGAAACACCATATCTTTAGTAGAAAATGACACATCCTTCCTTTTAGGATTAGCATAGCCTTTCTATTAGCTAAAAGTTGTCCTCAATCTCTGTTGGATGATGGGAATTTTGTCAGAAGTCACTTGCACCAATTCTAGACCCGTCAATTATCTCTCGCTAACTTCCCAACACAAGGGTGGTCTACACTTTCTTTCATATAGCACTTCATACAGAGCAATCTCAATACTTGCATAATAACTATTTTTATATGCAAATTCAATCAATGGAAGGTGTGAATCCCATTGACCACTAAAATCCATCACATACATCCAAATCATATCCTCAAAGGTCTAGGTGGTCCTTTCTAATTGGCTATCAGTTTAAGGATGAAAGGCTATATAGAAGTCCAGTCTGGTACCCAAAACCTTATTCAATTCTTACCAAAAGACTATAATAAATGTTGGTTCTTTATCCAACACTATATTTTTTTACACCTCCTGTAAACACACAATTCGGTTAATGTATAGCCTAGCCAACCTGTCTATAGTGTAAGTCTTCTTAATTAGAAAGAAATGGGTTGTCTTGGTCAATCTATCAACTATCATCCATATGGCATCATATCCAAACTAGAAACAAAATCCATTATAACTGTGTCCCACTTCTACTCTGGAATGGGCAAATGTTGCAGTAATCCTAAGAGTCTCTGATGTTCTAATTTTACCTACTAATAAGTGAGACACTTAGATATAAATTTTAGAACATCTCTCTTCATCCTGTTCTACTAATATGTATCCTTAAAATCATTATACATCTTTGTAGAACTTGGGTGAACACTATATGTAGAAAAGTGAGCTTATTTCATGATCTCCTTTCTCAAATCATCCACACTTGGCACACATAACCTTGTACCTAAGCATAATATGCCCTCACTATCAATCACAAAATCTCAGAACTAACCTTGATGTACCTCCATCCTTATCTTCTGTAATTGTGGGTCCTTTCTTTGCACTGCTTTAATTTTATTTAAGTACACAGAACATACTCTAAATTGAGCTAAGAGACATTTCTTAGTTACTTTTAATTACAACCCCCAATCAATCAACTCATTCAACTCCTTAATAATCGGTCTCGTTCTTGAGCTAATGTGAGTTAGACTTCCTATTGATTTCCTACTCAATGCATCAGCTACTACATTAGCCTTACCTTGATGGTAAAAGATGAAGCAATTATAATATTTCAAGAGTTCCATCCATCTCCTATGCCTCAAATTCAAGTCTCTCTACTAGAAGATGTACTTCAAACTCTTACTATTGATGTAGATTTCATAAGTCACATTGTACAGGTAATGCTTTTAAATCTTCAAAGCAAACATCACAGCTACCATTTCTAAATGATATGTAGGATAGTTGTTTTCGTGCTTATTTAACTGATGTAAAGCCTAAGTAACTACCCTACCATTATGCATCAAAACACATACTATTCCTACTCCAAAAGCATCACAATACACAGTATAGCCGTACTTCTCGAAGGTAGAGTCAATATTGGAGCTGAAGTCATCTTATCCTTAATCATCTAGAAATTTGGCTAACGCTTATCTGTCTATATAAATTAGCATTCTTCTATGTTAACCTCATCAATGGTGCAACTATCTTGGAGAAGTCCTTCATAAACCTCCTATAGTAGCTAGTTAAACCCAAAAAACTCCTAACTTCTATCACTATCATGGGCCTCGACCACTCTATAATAACTTCACTCTTCTTTGAATCCACTTTCATGCCATCTCTAGACACCACGTGGCCTAAGAATGCCACTTGATTTAACCAAAATTCACATTTAGAGAATTTGGCATACATACAATTAATGCTCCCTCAAATTCTAAAGCACCATTCTTAAATTCATGATGTGTTTGGCTTCACTCTTAGAATACGCCAAAATATCATCAATAAAGACTATCATAAATTGATCCAAGAATGGCCTAAATACCTGATTCATCAAGTCTATAGAGGCTACTAGGGCATTATTAACCCAAAAGACATTACCAAAAATTCATAGTGGCCATATCTCATCTAAAATGCAGTCTTAGGTATATCTGCACTTCTAATCATCAACTGATGATACCCATATCTCAAGTCGATCTTAGAAAAACACTGAGGTCCTTGAAGTTGATCAAATAAGTCATCTATCTTTAGAAGAGGATACTTGTTCTTGATGATAACTTTATTCAACTATTTATAATCAATACATAGTCAAAGACTACCATCTTTCTTCTTTATAAACAATACAGGAGCACCCCAAGGAGATGAACTAGGTCTAATGAAACCTTTATCAAGTAACTCTTATAACTGCTCTTTAAGCTCCTTCAATTTTATTGGTGTTATTCTATAAGGCAGCATTAATATAGGATTCGTACCTAGTACAACATTTATACAGAACTCTATCTCTCTATCTGGTGGCAATCCTAGTCATTCTTTAAGGAAAACATCAAGAAACTCACACACATTCTTAATTGTCCCCTTATCCACCTTCAGATCTCTAACCATAGCTAAATAGCCTTAATAATCCCTTCTAAGCATCTTTCTAGCTATGATTGCAGAGATTATATTCTGAGGCATCAAACTCTTATCACCTCTGAATCAAAACTCTTCATCATTAGGGATTATGAAAATCACCTCTTTTGCCCAACAATCCAGATTGGCATAATGTTAAGCTAACCAATCTATTCCCAGTATTACATCAAAATCAATCACGTCCAATAAAACTAAGTCTACTAGCAACTCTCTACCTTCCACCAATACTTGACGAGGTGGAAAGACTATATCTATCTCTAAATTATCACTAAATTGAGTCACTATAAATAATGGAATCAATAACTTGGATGGTTGCCAATTATTCTCAATGCAAACATAAGAGAAAAAAATGAATGTGATGTAGTAGGATTAAGTAAAACTCTAGCATCTTGAAAATAAGCTGAGAGAGCACTTGATATAATCACATTAGATGCCTTAGCATCCTAAGGAGTCAAAGTGAAGACCCTAGCCTGACCATGGCTAGCCTATTGAAAAGTAAATGGCTATTTATATCCTCTACCACTCAGCCTCTCTGGTGGCCTACTTCTTGTATCACAGCCTTGTTGGCCCATAAACTGAGTCAGTCTTTACTGGGGATATACAAGTGCTTGTTAAGGCTAATGCATCTACTGATATAGTTGAGCAACCAAAGATGATGATGATCCTTGAACAAATGATGGCTAATAACTGGTGTTAAGACAAGCTCTGGTAAGGTGTCCTATTTTCCCACACCTAAAGTAAGCTCATAACAATAAGTTACATGACCCTTAATGCACTTGGCTATACGTAGGACATGTACTAGGCCTTGAGCCTGTACTGCCATACCGAAAACTCTGACTACTACTACTATTGCTAACTCCTAGTATAAATCTCAAAGGTCTATTTTTTTTGTGAATATGTCTACTCAATTTATGTCCCTTTCTAACCTCTATGTTACTAAGAGGTACCAAAATTTTTAATACCATAACTGCCTATCTGGAACATAGGCTGCTGGGTCATATAAACTAGTGCTGATCCACTACTACTACCCATATAAGGATCAGGGATAGTCGCATGTCTGATGTGTCACCTCTCAAGCTATCTAGCCTCTTTTATGACACTCTCTAAGTTCTAATCTTTAGTCTGAATACCAATATAGGCTAAGCCTAACCCAGTTACAAATAAGTCCATGGCTCTTCACTCATCCGGCATTATGTCCACAACATGACATAATAGTATGAAGAACTAATGGGTGTACTCCTTAACCAATTTTTCATCCCTAACTATATGTAGAAACTACCATACATAGTTATCTCTTATAGATGCTAAGTAGACATATCTCAAAAACCACTCCTTAAACTCTAGCCAAGCCATGGTAGTCATGTACAGCTAAATGGCCTACATGAACCAGTTCTGAGTTGCATCCTAATTTGATAACTCCACTATCATAATCCTTTAATAATTTGTATATCTGGTTCTAGTTCTAGCCTCGACCATGTTAATGAAATCTAGGGCATCAGCCATGCCATTGAAAGAAACTCTGCCAACTTTTAAATATAACAAAGCTATATCCACATCAGACATCCCCTGATTCCTTTATTGTAACATCTACTGTACCAAAGGCATAGCTTGATTTAGAGTTGTTAATCCTTGGTTAATTTCTATCATGCTAGTTGTAAAACTTGTATGATCCACTTTTGGCACATCTAGCTTAACTTGCTGCTTTTGCACCTGTCTCTTTGCTGCATCAACTCTAGGCCTACCCCTTCCTCTATTTTAAGTGGGGCAGGAGCAACTTCATCCTAAATAGACTACTCATCCTTATCATAAGCTACATTCACAGTAGGAGCATTCTATGCTCTTTATCTCACTCTAAAAAAAGACAAAACCAATAAAATTCAAAGCACGACAAACACACAAAATTATATAAACAAGGATGACAGTAATTGACATTACCACCTAATCACTGCAATAATTCAAGAAAGACATGTTCCAAAGACCCAAAGATCAATTAAATAAACCATAAGCTTTGATACTAACTTTGTCACGACCCGAACCCAAAGGTATGTGATCGATACTAGGAAATGGAAAATATCAAAATGCATCCAAAACCCATAGTAAGCCTTAGGAATTTTTTTGCGAATTAATAAAAATTTACAGAACAGTTAACCATAAATAAAATTATTACTACCAATATCAAATACTTGTAATATAAATCAATACTTCTAATATAACAGTATCTCAAACATCATAAATACCAATAATAAAAGTCTGATAAATAATAACTACGAAATCTAGAATTCATTTACATCATACTCAAATCAATTAAACATACATAAAGTAGCCGATGAAAAAGAAACCCGACACAAACAATGATTACTGGCAGACTGACAACAAGATCCTAAAAAAGTAGATTGAGGGGAATCATACCTCATTGAGTGAATCAATTTTATAAAATGCATGTTGGTTTTAAAACATCTTGTTAAAACCCTTTTTTTAAATAAAATAAAATAAAATACGAAAATTAATATAAATCTAAATATTCAAATCATTTACTTTCTAAAATATTTTTAATAAATAAAATACATTTTAAAATCACAATTCACTTTGACATAAATTTTAATACAAATCATATAAATATTTTCTTATATGGAAAACCTGGTAGAACACCTATACCATTAAATTCTAATAGCCACTTGGCTTACTTATGCCTTACCGAGAACCATTTTTCACAACAATAACAAAATATTACGATTTTCATTAAAATCATCGATAAATCATAAAAATTCATTTAACCATCATAATTCAATTTACTTCCATAATAAAACATAAAAGATATTTATTTTCAAAATAAATAATAGAATTCTAATTTATGGTTGAAATTTCATCAACAAAATCCATTTTCATATTTTTACAATTAATTTAACTTTAATTGCAAATAACTATTCAAAGCACTTAAATATATTATAAAATTAGAAAATAACTTATTTAAGCTTAAAAACAATAAATAAGTTTATTATTCTATTATTTTTCAAAAATTAATATTAATTAGCTAAAAATGGGAAATAAATTATAAAAATTATTTTAATACTATTATTATTCAAAATTTGTTTAAAACATAATAATTAACAATAAATTTACTTAAAATACAAAAAGTACCAATTTATAATTATATTTCCAAAAATTCTATTTTGGTATAGACTTTCAAAAATTCATAATTAAAAATCTATACATAATTTCACAAATTAAATTTAAAAAAAAACCTGGAATTAATTTCTCAAAATTGATGTCCTTACCAATTATAGAACTTGAAATTGATTGAGGGGAATGACTACCTAAGAGGAGAGGATCATTTTGCACCCATCGATGAGGATCGTTGTCACCAGAATGATTAATTAAAAATTACATAAAAAAATACATTTACTAATCTCATAATAATTAACACTAATTATAAAATAATAATTAAATTTAATAATCCATATTTAATATTAAAAATAAAAAACTTTTAGGTCTTTACATGTCACGACTGTAAGCACCCAATTTCGATTGTGCACAATTGCGATGTAAGCCCCTATGATGAAATTCATTCAAAAATTGAACTCGGTTGTTGATTTTCTAGACTCTAAGGACTAAATTGCAATATTTTTTAGGATTTGATTACAAGGAAGTCAATTTTTCAAGGGTCTTTTAGTAATTAAAAGTTAAAAAAATTTAGGGATCGGCATTAGTGTAATTATTATTTTACAATTGCATTTGGTCCATAATTGCATTCTGATTAGGAATATGTTCCAAATTAAATCATGATGTAGACACCCAATTTCGGGATGACATATTATGGATGCAACAAAAGACTCCAATGATGAAAATGTCTTCGATGCTTAATCTTTAAAAAATTCTAAGGGCTTTTAAAGGGAGAATTTAATGTTTTCAGGGACTAAATCGCAAAGTTCTTTTTAGGACCTAATTGTAAAATTTAAATTTTTTCAAGGGCCTTTTTGTAATTAAATGTTAAAAAAAAGAGTGCGCATCAAAATTCCGTAATTCCGATCGGGATTCTACAATTTCGGTTGGAATTGCATAATCCCGGTCGGAATTGGATTCTTCCATTTTCCTATTTCTAATTTACTTCCAATTTAGCGTTTTAGGTGGTTTAAATTTCCTAATTAATTCAATCCTAATTGATTTAAACTTCCTAATTAATTCAATCCTAATTGGTTCAAAATTTCTAAATACGCTTTAGGAATGAGAATCACATTAGGATTAGGGTTAGGCTTCTTAGTTCCACTATAAAAAGGGAGCTAAGGAGACGAAAAAAGGAGGAAGAGAAAAGCAAGAAAAGGGAGAGCATAAAAAAAGAAAAAGAGGAAAAAAGGAAGGGGAAGAGATAAGAGAACAAGAAGGAAAATTGTGATTTTCTTTTGAATTTTTTACTAAAATTCCTTTTGATTCAACAATCAATTCAAAACTCGTGAAGAATTTTTAAGGGGAAAGATTCGAAGATTTGTCAAGAACGGTAAATTATTAATCTGAGAAGCACCCTAAATCATCCATAAGCATATCATCTTCTTATATTCTTTATTTATTTATTTTACATTATTATTATTATTATTATTATTTAAAGTTATTATCAAAATTTATTCATTAATCATTATTTTATCTTATTTTTGTTGTGATTATGGAGGAAAATGCATGATGATCATAGGGGAAGAATGAATTTCATGAGAAGTCCGTGGAAAACTATGGATAAAGCCTCGTAGAGACTTAGTTTCTAGGGTTTTATTTTTATTATCTTATTCTATTAATTATTTTATTTTTATTACTTAGTTTCTATGGAAAACATTATTGTTTTTTTATTTTTATTCTATTAATTATTTTATGAATTAATGTAATAGCCCTAATAGTGGGAATAGTAATAAAATTATGTGTGTGGTTGTATGTTTATTTTGATTGAATCGGCTAGTAAAATTAGGTTTCAATTTGGTAATCATTTAAAATCAATGGAGGAACTAGATTAATTTAGGTTGCATGTTAATAAAATTAGGATTTTAGTAAAGATTAATAATTATTTGTATGATCTTATTTAATTGTTTCTTTTACGTTTTTAGTTGTTTTTGGGTTTTATTCATTATTTTTGTGTATTTTGAGCCTTAAGCCCACGTTAGGTCTTAATCTATTTATTTAAGGTTAGGTAATTCTTTTAGCCCATATCACTTAATAATTAATTAGGTTTAATTAATTAAAATATATTTTTAGGTCCATAATTAGTTAGGTTTTAAATTAGAAATATCCTTAGGCCCATTTAGTTAATTAGACATAGGCCCACCTAATTTAATTTAATTAATTTAGACATAGCTCACTTAATTTAAACCTTTTTCATAATTTATAGATTTAAGATCATTATTTAATTAAAACATGTAAAATTAGGCCCATTAATTTAAATACATTCATAATTTGTAGAATTAGGCCCATTTTTTAGAATTAAAATTAGTAGACTTAGGTTCATTTAATTAAAATCAAAAGGCATTAGGTCTTTAGGTTCACTTATAATTTAAAACATGTAGATTTAGCCCATTTATTTAAAATCCATATAGATTAGACTAACTTAGGGATTATGTGATTTATTGTATGCATTATTTATTTGTATATTTCATGACTAGTTTGCCTTGGAGTTTATTGTTTTGGGTTTATATAAAATTACATATAAATAGAGAATAAGTTAATAATTCAAAAAGTAATTCTAAATGAACACAAGACTGAAAGAAGTTGGTATTTCGTATCCAGAATCTCTTGGTTGTGGTGCTATCTTTCTTTTAGGGAATCGAGTACCACCTTTTCGATTTGTCCTAGTTATTACCTTGGGTGGCGACTCCTCATCTCCACGCCATGTCATTGTGAGAGTGGTTAGTGTGTTCTTTAGAGCCCTGAGCTCAAACAGCGTCGCGGTTGCTAAAATCTTAGATGCACGCTAAAACCTGCCATCTACGCATGACATTCATCAAATTAATAATTCATTGGATTATTAAAATTGCATAATCAATCTGTGATTCTAAATTTTCTGTCAAGTATAGAATACAGAATAAGATTACAAAATTCATCTTTTGCACTTTACATCAAAGGATTCATATGTTGCACAATGCCGACGCGTAAATTTGATTTTTCATGAAAATTTAATTTTATTATTATTATTATTATCTGATGAAAATTTCAACGCATTCAAAATGCGTAAATAGCTTTTAAAAATCAAAACTCTATCTGTTTGTTTTGAAGAGATGAGATTGTTCCTACAAATTTAGGAAGTCAATACACGCAAACTCTACTTTAAAAAGCAAAGAGTCTGCATACATATGGGGGCTAAAGACTCACACAGATGGGGAGACACTAAGAAGAGAACATCATACAAAAAAAAAAAACCTAACTACGCAAAAAACCTTAAAATCTAGATGCCACTAAGAATGCTTTATACACTATAAACTTTGATTTCTTTTATTTTGTCAAAGCCTTAGTTTTTTTTATATGGTTCTTTCAACGAGAACAATCCAGCATTATTTTTAGTTCCAATCTAGAATTAACAATACTTCAATTTCAACGGTGAAAATCCTAGTCTAAGGTGCTAAAAAGGTATTTGCATAGCATTTAAGATCATCACAATGTTCTTTTTTTTATTATTTTCTTCCTTAATGATTTTTATTTTATTTTTGTTATTGATTTGATTATTAAATTTCATTAATCTAATTTTTTATATTTTTTTTTTGATATCTGAGTGAGGATTGAGGAGGAAACAATCTAATGTTCAAGAATTGAACAGAAGATCCATGGAATGCCATGGATGAACCTGTACTATTTTTCAATAGTTCTTAGGATTTTAATTTTCATTTTGCATTTATGTGTTCTGTGTAGTTATTTTAATTCATGGGTGTATAATTGTTTAATTTTAATTTTTGTACGTAGTTTGTAATAGCCCCATTAGTGGGAATAGTGAAAGATTTAATTTTATGCATTTAAAATCAATTAGTAATTAGGTTCGATTAGGTAAAAATGAATTAAAATCAATGGTGGCAGTAGCTTAATTTAAGGTTTGCATGTAATTGATTTAGGGTTTTTAGAAAATCACTAAAATGTTTGTTTAATTTTTTTGTATATATTTTATTTGTTTTGGGTTGTGTTTTTTGGATTTTTATATTATTTTGGGTCCCAAACCCACGCTTAAGTCTAACTCACTTTAAATAGGCTTAAAAAATAGTTTAGGACTTTAAATAATTAAAATCAATTTATGCCTATTAGGTTAATTATATTTTAGGCCCACTTAGTTAATTAAAACTTGTTTAAACTTAGCTCAGCCTACTTAATTTCATTTTTTTTAAATAATAAACCTAGGTCTGCATTTCACTTAAAATAAAATCAAGTTAGACTTAGGCCCACTAATTTAACTTTCCTTTAAAATTGAATAGACTTATGCCTATTCATTAGATAAAATAAAATAAATAGATCTAGGTTCACTAATTAATAAAAAATGTAGGCCCACCTTTAGTCCCTTTCTCACTTGTAAATAAAATATAAATCTAGCTAAATTTTTAATAAAATTAGCACAGTTTAGACTTAGGGACAACGCGATCTTAAGTGCATTTTTTATGTGTAATTTTATTGACTAGATGCCTAGGGTTAGATGGATATCGAATAAGGTTTAAATAAAATTGCATGTAATTAAAGGATGAAATAATCATTTGTAAAATTATTCTAAATGAACACAAGACTAAGAGAAGTTAGTATTCCATTCCTAGAATCTCCAGGTTGTGGTGCTAATTTTATTTTAAAGAATCGAGTACCACTAATCAAATTGTCCCAGTTATTACCTTAGGTGGCGACTTCTCCTCTCCACGCTATGACTTAGTGACATAGTAGTGTGTTCCCTAAGGCCCTGAGCCTAAATAGTGTCACGGTTGCTAAAATCTTGGACACACGCTAAACGTCACTGTCTACAATGACCCAAACCAGGAGTCATGATCGACCATTAAGGAACAGAAATTCTTTCGAATCCGAAACCTGTAACAAGCCTTAAAATAAAAACACATGCAAATAATAATATAAAAAAATGCCAAAATTAAAATTTTAGTCAATATAAAACAAATCTTTATACGTCATATCATAATAAAAATATCCATACAATATATGGATACAGAAATTCCAAACCAATACAACACACTTCTAACATAATAACATTACTACTGTAGTTTCTAGATTACAACAAAAGTTCAGTTATAAAGTTTACATAGTCTAACCGAGGCTAAAGAAGACCGATGTAAAGTACTACTGAGGAGATCTGAAGAAGAAGAAGATCATGTAAAAAAAATATTGAGGGGAGTCAAATCTCACTGAGTGAATTATTATAATATATATACATATAACCTAAAGTCATATACATTCAAGCATCAGTATAAATATAATTATATATAGGTATTTCATATAGATGCTAAAATCCACTTTTTATATATATATTAAATGTAGAAAAAAGTTTATTTAAGTGATGGATCAAATAGAACCCTAAAATATTCTCAACCACAATCATAAAACTCATTAGCCATACATGCTTATTTAATTCCAAAATAATTCTCTTATTCCATTTTTGGATAGTAGACTGGCCTTGAGATATAAAGTCAACTGAGCTCCCGTAGTCTCATTATGATTGGCCCCGAGACACTAGGTCAACTGAGCTCCTGCAATCACGCTACTTACTCACTGAAATTCTCAATAATCAAATAATCAAATTTCACCTCAAATAATTTTATAATATCAACCCTAAAGTCTAATAAACTGGTATGTACACAATTCTAGTGCAGCCCACTAGGTAGTACGTTCTAGTGATATTCTTCAATAAATCACATAATTATTAAAAATAATTACATGCATAATTCAAACATAATAACATCCATTTATAAAGAAATATGCCACATATACACTAAACATATCCCAAACATATAATGGAAATATACTAATTGCATATTGAAAATATGAAAAATATATATGCTGAGTATATACAAAAAATATACCAAATATATACTAAAATATACTAAGCATATATAACACATATGTAGCAAAATATACCAAAAGGATACCAAAAATATACTAAATCATTTAATGAAATAATTAAGGTTTAAATACATTGTGGGAATATGAAAGCTCATATTCATGCATCCTATATGCAAGGCATATATAAAATAATAACTCAAAAGTTTGCGTTCCTCTAGACAGACTTGACAGGCTTGGTCCAATAAGCCTCGGTTTTGGTGCAACTATAGAAAAATAAATAATAATAACAATCAGAACAAATCTCTAACTTTACACTTCTAGGAATTCCAAAGGACAACTCGACCAAAATTCAAAACTTAGGATTGACTTGACGTCACGCTTTATGAGAGTTTTACCAAAAATTTGACAAAGTCTCCTCTGTAAAACAGACATTTCTCTATTAAAAGTAGAATTGATCCTGCAATCAAACATACTTCTAAAATCACAAATGCTCACTACCTCATGTTGAGACCTCGAACTACACAGTTTCACAATCGAGGTTCATAATTCACAATAAAATCAATATTTAATAATAATAATAATAATAATAATAATAATAATAATAATAATAATAATAATATAATAAAAATCATTAAAAATTTGTAAACATCAATAATAAACCACAATAATATGTATATATATATAACAAAAACATTAAAGCTAATTATTTTCAAATTAGTTGATAAGAACTCAATAATTATCTAATATTAATAGAAAATTCAATTTTTTAATTATTTAAAATTAAATAGTAAAGTTCACAAATAATTATTTAAATAGTTCAAATATGTAATAAAAATAGTTAAAAATAGTAAATACATTTATTATTTGATTATATTTTCAAAAATTACTATTAATTAGTTAAAAATAGTAAATAATTCGTAAAAATTATTTTAATACTATTTATTATTCTAAAATCAGTCAAAACATACTAACTAATAATAATTTCATTTAAAACACCAAAGTCACTAATTTATAATAATTTTTCCAAAAAAAACAAAATTTCACTTAAACTTTGAAAATTCATAATAAATAATTGGAACAAAATTTTCATAAACTTCCTTATAAACTATATTCCAAATAATCCATACTATTTATTAAAAATAAAAAAAATTTCTAGTGAGGGTCACCCAAACAGTAACTCGCCATAAAATTCAAACCCAAAAATTCAAATAATTCAAAAAAATAAAAAATTATATTTGCATAGATTAAGCTACCCTTAACAACATTTCTAAAGACACTTAGCCTAATACTCGAGAAATCAAGCTTAAAAAAATAAAAAAACTAATAGTTGACCTAAACAAAAATTCAACATAACTCACAAATGGAAGGATTTAAGCTCAAACCGAGCTTGGAAATGGCTTGCCCAGAGCTAGAGGATTCTAAAGAGTCTAGGAACATGAGCTTTGGCCACCGGAATCAACACCAACGACAATGGAGCTCCTTTACTATTGCTACTGTCCAGGCAATTTTTGGCATCAATCAGGAGCTCTGCTGGTGGCAGCAAGAAGGAGAGAAAGAGGGGAGGCAATGACTATGAGTAGTGGTGGCAGTTAGTGGCTCCAACAAGGTTATGGGTAGCACACAATGACGGGAATGAAGAAAGAAGAAGAAAGAAAAAAAAGGAGAAGAAAGAAAATGTCTCAAAATTTTATGTGTGTGTGTGTGTGTGTGTGTGTGTGTGTGTGTGTGTATATATATATATATATATATATATATATATATATATATATATATATATAACACTACACTAACACACACATACATAGTAATACTAATAATAATAACAATAATAATAGAAATGATAATAATAATAATAATAATGGTAATAACAATAATAATAACAAAAACAAAAACAACAACAACAACAACAACAATAATAATGATACTAACATTGATATTTTTAAATAATAAAACTTCCAAGTAAAAATCCTCTATGTAATAAAATATTTAAAATAAATAAATAATTACTATTCATAAATAATTATAATATATAAAAATTTAAAATATTATTAACATTGCATATCTTAAAATAATTTTTAATAATTTAAAATATTGGGTCATTACATTACAGGTGTGGCTGCACGAGTTTAGTTGACTCAATGTTTTGAGGCCAGTTACGTCAATAGTGAGATTGTAGTAGCTTCTTTGACTTAGTGTCTTGAGGCTAGTCCACTGTCAAATGTGAAAAGGAATTTTTTTTTTTTTTGAATTAAGTGAGCTTATTGGCTAGTGAGGTTTAATTATTAAGGTTGCAGAAAATTTTAGGGTTCTACTCCAATCCTCCACCCAATTTCTTTATGCATTTATTTATTTATCATAAAATGTGATTTCCAGCATTTGTATATAATGCATGTATAAAATAAATATATAAAAATATTATTATACTTATGTTTGAATGTCTATGTCCTTAGGTTGCATACATATATATAATAATGATTCACTCAGGAAGGTCCGACTAGCCTCAATTTTTTTTAGGATCCTTTTCATCAGACCTCTCATTGTAGTTCTCTTTGCTAAACACTTTCCTCATCGACTAACTTATGTAAATTTTGAACTATCACTTCTTGTATTTATTAGACGCTGTAGTAGTAATATGTTTTGTTATAACATTTTATATTATTATTAACTTTGGTTTTGTATTTGAGTATTTGTATGAATATTTTATTGTGATATGATATGAAAGTTATTTTGATTTAAAAAGTTTTAATTCTGAGGTATACTTATATTTATAATTGTTGAGTTTTTATATTTCATGCTTGTTATGGGTTCTGGATTCTTGTAAATTCTCATTCCCTAGCACCGGTCATGACTCCTGGGTTTAGGTTATGACAATTTTAACTTTTTATCTTAAAAAATTTTTTGGGTGAGTAAACATATTTTTCAATTCATTATTGGAGTCTTGAGTTTGCCTTGGAACTCTTATTTAGTTAAATTTTGATTCCTGAAAAATCCTACATTGTAATGTTTCTAGAATTAAAGTTAATTTTTTAAATATGACTTGCATAAAAGTTATGTAAATATTAATTTATACTTTTTGAGAATTCATCTAGGAGCAAAAGATTTACCATTTAAGTTTTAGAAATTCGATGCACCTATGAATAGTAAACATTTAAAAGCCATATTTGAAGTTATTTAACTCCACATGAGAAGAAATTTATGTCAATAAAAATATGAAGGTTTATCTTACAAATTTGTTAGAAATATTAAAAATTTGATTCTTCCATTTTATTGGTCTTCTTGAGCCACATATTTTAGTGTGCACACTCTATAGACAGCCTAACCATGCTCAATTAGTATCAATGTTACTCCTTCTATAAATATCCAATTCATGTAAAAAAAAATTGCAAACCACACTAGACACACAAAAATTGAAATCTAGAGAATTTTATTTAATAATATAAACCACATAAGTTTTTATGAATTTTTTATTGCACCCTATAATTTTGTCAAGCTGACAGTTTATTGAGTAGGCACAATGAAATTCAAAAGACCATAACTTTAGCTTTGAAACTCAAAATAAGGTGAATATTGATCCTATAGAACATTGAAAATATTCTCTATAATTTTCATTTTGATCTAGAGTTGATGTAGCTTATGTAATGGTCGAATGAAGCCATACTTTTTAATGCTTAATCTGTTAGAGTAATTATGCTAATTGTGATTTGACCTCTATTATTTTTTTGTGTTATAAAATTTAATTGAAATTTTTATGGTATATTCTAGACTTATAGATCTATTATTGTATAAAAGTAGAGTTTCCAATTCCTTTCATAGTAATGTTTCAAATTTAGCCTTGGGAATTTGCCTTATCAAAGCCATTATATCTAGTTCAATTGAGTTTTGGCTAAGCAAATGGTGGGGATTAGGCTACGGAATCTTGATGGTATGTTAATGGATCGATGATGATCATATAAAAATGTGAGCATGCTAAAATTGAGGATAATTGTGGATCTTTAATAGGCATGAAATTCAAGTGGACAACATACATGCAACAATGGACATGCATGTATGTTTAGTAGAATTTTCATTAAAATGAAGAGTAAAATGGTTATTATTGTATATGATTGTTAGAGATAATATAAAGCTCTACAAAGAGTCCAAAAATTATGGTTGATAAAAGTAAGGAAATTTTTTTAAAAATTAGTGATTGAACTTGCTTGCCTTTGAATTTGCTTAGCTTGGTTGAATCCTATCAAGAATTTTCATTCTTGGAATTTCATTAAACCTATTATTGTTGAAATATAATTTATAATTGCATCTTTAATGAATTTGGGGCTCAATTGTTAAGTTAACATCCTTAATGATTAAATAAGAAAAGTAGTCTAAAAAGGGCATTTATTAATTTAATGGAGCATCAATATATTTATAAAGAAATATAGCTTAGTTGATGCATAGCTCTCGGGCGAATGGTATTGAAAAGCTCGGTTGATGCATAGCTCTTGGGCATATTTTGATTGAATATTTACTAGGACCAGTGGCTCCGTTGATGCTTAATTTTTGAGAACTGCCAGTAAATATTGGAACAAGAGACTAACTGCAGCTGGTAACTCAATGGAAGCTTAGCTCTTAGGAACTGGTAGTCATTGGAAAAATAAAAGAGCCAAATGGTGTTTGGATTTGTGGTTTAAAGTCCTACAACTATTTTCCACCTAAGTTATTTAATGGGTATTTGGAAGTTGAGTTTTTAATAAAGTTAATAGATTTTTGGTGTATTTATATATATCCGTATTTTATAAGATTTATATTTAGATGTGTGTGTGTATATATATATAGTATTTGGTAAATTAATGATTTTCTTTAAATATAGGGAAAAGGTTCAATTTAGCCCCTAATGTATGGTGCAAGGCTCAATTAAGCCCCTGATCTATTACTTGGTTAAAAAACACACAACATTATTCAATCCAGTCATTTAAACCTTTTAAAAGGTTTGCAATCTACAAAAATTACAAACTAGTCCCTAAAATTGTTTTTCTACCAAAATATTTTATGTTTTAAAGTTCAATAGACAAAATCAACCTTAATTTTTTTATTAATAGTATACTATTGAGGAAATTATTTTATTTAATTATCAATCTCTCTAAACTAAACTATTAGCATGATACAAATTAGTTAAATTAAAAATAAAAATGTAAATCAAAGTGAAACAAAATTTTATTTTGAAAGTGTGTGTATGTATATATAATTTGAAATTAGTTAAATGAAAATTAAAAATATAACATTGGAAAATAGGATATAGAGGATGAGGAAAGAGGGGTGTTTGTTCTTCAAATGTTTAAATTCTTTATAAATTAAAAAAATATAAAAATGAAAATTTATTTATTTTAACTAAACTAACACTTAGAAATTTCAATATTAAGCATTTTACCAAAAGTATATTATTAGCAAATAAGAGCAAAGACCTGAAATGTTGTATTATTGATATACTTATTTTTATTTAACTAATTTAAAATTAAGTATTTAAATACACATACATATACACTTCAATTTAAGTTTTTATTTTTAAATTTAATTATTTTAGATTACACGTATAATTTAATTTAGAAAGATTGATAATTAAGTAGTATATTTAAAAAAAAAATTATATTATTAGTAAGAAATTAAAGTGTCACGACCCAAAGGAGGAGTCATGACCAGCGGTAGGAAATGAATTTGGAACCTGTAGCAAGCCTTAAAATAAAAATACAAGCAATAATAATACAAAAACATGCTAGAATTAAAACATTATTTAATATAAAAATAAAGCTTTATATAAGATCATAATAAAAATATCTTCATACAAGATTCAGGTACAAGGTTTCTAATAATACAACACACTACTAATACAATAATGCTAATACTATAGTGATTACTAAAAATACAACAAGACAATAGTTCAGTATTTACATAAATTAGCTGAATAAGAAAGAGTCTGGCAAATAGTACTAAGAGGAAGGTCTAATGCAGTAGATACTGAAAAAATGTTAAGGGGATTCAGATGTCACTAAGTGAATTATTATAATATATATACATGCAACCTAAAGTCATATATAGTCTATAAATGTAGAAAAAGTTTATTTTGGTTGAAGGATCAAAGCAAAATGCTAAATAGTTCATGACCTCAATTACTAAATCTCACTAGCCCACAAGCTTACTTAATTTCAAAATATTTTTCTTTTTCATTTTTGGCTAGTAAACTGGCCCTGAGACATTAAGTCAACTAAGCTCCCATAGTCTCACTATCAGTGTGATTGGCCCCGAGACACTAGGTCAACTGAGCTCCTATAATCACACGACTCTCTCACCACAATTCTCAATAATCAAATAATCAAATCTCACATCAAATAATTTTCATAATCTCAACCCTAAAATCTAATGCACTAGTACATACACAGTCCTAGTGTAGCCCACTAGGTAGCACATTCTACTGTTATCCTTCAAATAATTGTATAATTATTAAAAATAATACAATGCATAATTTAAATATGATAGCATCCATTTTTAAATAAATATACCATTTATATACCAAACATATACTGAATATATACCAAATGTATACCAAATATATGTTGAGTATATACCAAAAATATACTAAGTATATACAAAAAAAAACAAACATATATGTCACATATATACCAAAAATACACCAAACATATACATAATCATTTAGTAAAATAATTCATATTTAAATACATTATAAAAATATAGATGCTCATAATTATGTATTCTATATGTAATGCATATATAAGATAATAACTCACAGTTGTACGCTCTTCTAAAAGAGATAGACTGGCCTGGTCTAGTAGGCCTCAGTCTCGGTGCAACTATAAAAAATAAATAAATAATAATAATAATATTAGAATCGAACTCCTAATTTTTATACTTCTAGGAATACTAGAGAAAGAGTTAATCTAGGACACGACTTAACCAAAATAAAAAACTCATGATCAACCCAATGTCACGTTTTACGAGAATTTTATCAAAAATTTGGCAGTCTCCTATGTAAAATGGATGTCTCTCTACTAAAAATAGAGTTGATCCTACAAGCGAACACTTTTCAATATACACAAATGCACAACTTCTCAAGTTGGGGCCCCGAACTACACAATTCGCCCAACCGAGAACCAAAATACATAAAAATCAATAATTAATAATAAATATTAAAAATCATTAAAATCCATAAAAATAATAAAATATCTCAATACAATTTATTTAAATAACAAAAACATTAAAGATAATTTATTTTCAAATTAATTTAATAAAATCTCAAATAGATTTAAATATTATTAGTAAAAATTACATTTTTCAAATACTTGAAGTTAAATAGCATAAAGTACAATTAATTACTTAAATTACTCAATTATATAATAAAAATAGCTAGAAATCCATTTTAAATCATAAAAATAATAAATAAGCTATTATTTGAATATATTGTCAAAAATTATTATTAATCAGCTAAAAATAGTAAATAATCCATAAAAATTATTTTAATACTATTCATTATTTAAAAATTATTCAAAACATGCTAATTAACAATAAATTCAATTAAAAGACAAAATTTATTAATTTATACTAATTTATCCAAAAATTCAATTTTCACATAAACATAAATAAATTCATAACTAAAAATTGAAAATCAATCTCTCCAAAATTTCTTCACAAACTATAATCTAAATAATTCAAGGAATATTTTAACAGTATTCAAACTTTTCTAGCCTGGGTCACCAGAACAGTGACTAATCGGAATAAAAAACCAAACAATTCCAGATAATTCAAAAAATTTAAACAAAAATATATTTGAGTAGCTCTAGTTTCATACAACAACATTTCTAAAGGCATTATGCAATAATTAAACTAAATCAAGCTAAAAAAATCAAAAACCCAAATAAACCTAAACTAAAACTTGAACATAAATCAATTACCAGACGTTCTAAGCTCAAGACAACCACAGATTAAACTTGCCCAAACCGAGAGGAGTTGAAAGAGCCTAAGATCATGAGCTATCTCCACCGAAAATGTCACTGGCAAAGCTTGATGGAGCTGCTGCCTTCCATGGAAACTGGGGAGAAAAAAGGGCTCTAATGATGGTGAAAGAGGAGGGAAGAGAGGAGGTGATGTTGGCAACGCAATGGTGGCAATGTGGTTCTCGGTGGTGGCATGGGTGGTGGGTCGAGGTGGTTCTGCGTTTTCACATAGGAAGAAAAAGAAGAAGAAGAAGAGGAAGGAAAAGGGTAGGGGGAGAAGAAAGAGAGGGTGGGAAGAAAAGAGAAAAATTTTTCTTTTTTATGTTTTTTAATAAATAGGAATAAGACAAAACAATATTAAAAATAATATTTTTAAATTAAATATTCACTTTTCTAATTAAATTTACCACAAATGTTAAAATATAATAAATACACTAAATTAACATTATTCACAATTAATAACAATAATAACATTATTAAATAGATAAATAAATAAATAATATATAACAATAAATGAAACTTTTAAATTTCGATTTAATATTAATACCATAATAAAATAAAATAATTAACAACACTAGAATCAAATTACACAAATTAATCATAATCTATAAAAATATAATATATTTATTAACACTGCATATCTCAAAATAAATTTAATAATTTAAAATATTGGGTTATAACATAAGGATAATTTTGTACATTAAAATTTAAAACTTGAAATATTTTGATACAAAAACAATTTCAGGGACTTATTTATAATTTTTTTTTAGATGTCAAATCTCTTGGAAAGAGCTAAATGATTGGATTAAATAACGTTAGGTGTGTTTTTAAGCCAAAAAATAGATTAGGGGCTTAATTGAGCCTCACATTATATATTAGGGGCTAAATTGAACCTTTTCCCTTAAATATAATTGCATAATAAATATTTGTAATAAATGTTTTAACAAAAAGAAGGTTTTCAAACTAATATACATTTCTTTATATTACCTTACTCATTGAAATCTAACTCTCCTCAACTATTTTTCCAAGATCTTAGGAATCTATAGATAATTCTACTAGTTTGCATAGAAGTCATTTTTCATCGACTGCTTCATGTAGATTATTTTAATGTTATTATTGTATGTGGACTATTTGTAGTTAATATAGACATTGTATTAGTTTGGAAGACTTGTATTCAATGTGTTTGGATTATAATATGTTTAAATTATATTTGAAGATTTTATGGACTTGATGTTTGGTTATTGATAACTTTGGTATGGAGTTTTGGAGTAATGGTGATTATATATATATATTTACTGGGATTGTCCTAGTTCAAGGGAAACTCTGCTAGATGTTCTTTAGAATATTAAAGATAGTTAATTTTTATGTAATAATTTATTAAGGCTTACTAAATGTTTTGGAAGTTGATAAATGCTAAAAATGATATATTTTAAGCACTATATAATTGCATTTCATTATTAGAATTATAGGGTTTTATTATTTAAAAGCATATTTTCGGTATAAAATGCATTATAACTTAAATAATATTAGATTTGTCATTTTATGCTTTTTAATTAATTTTTATACTTTACTTGCTTTTTTTTTATTGATTTTGTAGGCTCCATCTTTTTGGAACTAATTTTTGAATGAAAGCAATGAAGACTTAAAGCTAGGGGCTGATCTAGCCAAAGAAAGGATAAAGTATCAAAGGAAAAAAGAAGGGTTGCTTCGACCTTTGAGATTCCATGAAGCTTTTAACATCCTTATAATTTTATAATGAGAAAGTGAACTTCTAGATATTTGAAATAAACAGCTTAAGCTTTCCAAATTGAGCTCACTTGTAAAAATTCGAGTTTGTTTGGGTTTTCAAATCTTAAGTCAAAGTCATCATATATAGATTTCATTTTAGGTTGCAAAACTCTTAGTATTTTAGAAATATCTTGAGTTATATAGGTCCAATTAGGGTAATTAAAAGTGATATGGAAAGCTTCCTTATGCAGCTATAACTTTGTAAAGGAAGCTTTAGCTGATTCAATCGTTATCATAAGTAAAAGTCTCAAATATAGCCATGTTTATTTTGTGGCACAACCATGTCTAATTATGTTCATTTTGTGCTTGGATCATGTGACACAACTATGTCACTTGGGTGACACAACCATGTCTGGTGAAGTTGCTAATTTTGAAAAGTTCTTTTTAGGGTTTTTTTGGAGAAGATTATAAATATAGAAGTTTTATTTTTTTTTAGCAGACATTAAAAGGGGTTGCTACCCTAGAGAATAGCACTTTATTGTTACTTTTACATAAGAATTATTTTCTTTAGCTTTTTATTTTCATTTTTCAACTTAAGATATTAGATTGAAGAATAAGAATTGATGATTAAGAACACTACTAAGGAGGCTGAATACAAGAGTTTTTCTTCTATTACTCTCTTCCTTATTTATTTTATTTTCATTATGAACATGTTGGAATCCTTCATCTCTTGTTGTTATTCTCTAATTTCTATGAGTAACTAAGTAAGTAAGTTAGGGTTTTAATGAACCTAGCTCAATATGAATTTAATTGAATAAATCCTCAATAAAGTGTCACAACTCGAACCCAGGGGCACATGACCGACACTAGGGAATGGGAAAGCATAAAGCTACCAAAACCCATAGTAAGCCTTAAAAGAAAAATGCGGAATATTCAACTTTGAAACCTTATAATAAATAATAAAATCACAATGCACATTATCAAACTGATTTTTCTCAATATAATTTAAACCATAATATCAGTGCATAAAATAAATAAACTTTAGTTATACAAATAATATCTCAGTACATACATTATAAATACATGAAATTCCAAATAAAGTATGCAGTTATACAATTTTCTCTACTACGGTACGCGAAAGTAAATACAACACAACTAAATAGACCTACACAGAATAGTCGATGATAAAGCTACATGGCGAAGAGAAGTAGGTCTAACAGAAAACTCTCAAACTTCTAAAAAAAATAAGTTGAGGGGAGTCAAACCTCACTGAGTAAGTTAACAAAGAAATGAATGCGATTTGAAAATCTCATTAAAATAAATTTTATGGAAAATAACATAATATAATTTTATTTCAACCATTTGATATATATATATATAATAAATCCATTTTTTTTAAAAAAAGAGAAGGAATAAATATTTAAATATCTTTTAAAATCATTTCAATATAAAAACGTTGGTAGAACTCGATTTATAAATTTTTAACAATCATATAACTCACTTATATCCAAGACTACCAAATCCTGAGAGCAAGGCATCACCAGGATACACAGCCATAGTCATTTCTCTTAATCCAATATCATTGGTGGTGTCCGAGAGCAAGGCATCACCAAACCATCGGCCCCAGTGATTTAATAAATAAACAAATATTATACTACTGACGGTGTCCGAGAGCAAAGCATCACCAGACCTTCGACCCTAGTAATATAATTAAATAATCACATATTTTTACTGGTGTGCACACGGTCCTTATGAAACCCATCAAGTAGCCCGTTCTACCATGATTTATTTTAAAAAAATAAAAGAAATAAATAAAACAATGAAAATTATAATAAATAAAAAAAAATAAATCAACTATAAATTAAATCATACAAAACTCTATGAAGAATGCCGACTAGAATCTCATAAAATTAAATTTATAAGAATTTAATATGATTTAAATAATAAATAAAAAAATCTGACACTCAAATCAAATATTAACTTACAAGATAAAGGTGCTCCTCTGGCACGTCGTGTCCAACCTCGACTGGTAAACGCAACTGGAGGGGCAGCTAAAAGATAGAAAAGGAAATGACAATCAGAAAATAGAAACCTAACTTCTAGAGTTTCTAAGGAAGACTCGATTCAAACTCAAAATAAAAATTTTAGGATTGACCCGGTGTCATGTTTTATGAGAAATCTACCAAAAATTTGGCAGAGTTTTCTCTGTAAAACGGACATCCCTCTACCAAAGTAGAGTCAGTCCTGCAAATAAACACGCTTCAAAATTCACAATGGCACAACACCTCGGGTTGGGACACCAGACTACACAATTCCCAACCGAGGTTCACCAAAAAAAAAAATAAGCAAATACTAAATATAATTTAGTAAATCACCAAAAAATAATAAGAATTCATAATATAATCTATTTAATTTTTAAAACACTAAATAAAATTATTTTCCACCATAATTTAATAAAATTTCAAATAATAATATAATATTAATAACAATTTAACTTTCCAAAAATCCAATATATAAAAAAATAGACATATTCAAACTATAACTGCCCATGAAGATTAAACATACCAAAATATTAATTAAAAACTCATTCAAACCATAAAACAATAAATAATCTAATTTTGAATATTTTTTTTTCAAAAATGGTTAGTATTAATTAACTAAAATAATAAATAATTTACAAAAATTATTTTAATACCACATTTTGTCTCAAAACAATTAAAACATAGTATTTAATTATCATATCTACAAAACACACCATTTTTCCATTATATCAAAATTTGCATAATATAATACTTTTCGAAAAAAAAATTTGGATAAATAAACAAAAATTATTTTATAACTACTAAAATTACTAACATAATATACTAACACTAATTTACTCCAATAATCAACCAAAAATAGTTAATTAATCACATTAACAAAATATACATAAAACTTAAAATACCAAAATTAATTTTCATAGACTCTTAACCAAAATTGACTTCAATAACTTAGATCAATTAATAATGTCACGACCCGAACCCGAGGGCACGTGACCGGCACTAGGGAATGGGTAGGCATAAGGCCACCGAAACCCGTAGTAAGCCTAAAGGAAAAGAAAATAAAACCATTCATATCTTTACTTTAATAAAAAACAGAACATATTATCAAACTGATTTTTTTCTCAAATTACACAAATTTAACAGTTTAATAAAAATACGATTCAACCTTTCATATTATAAATTGAGTTTATGTCATATACATAAATATATTTCGTACAAATAAACCACATAGTTTAGTTTAAACCATACAGATCCTCAATACATATACTACTGCAGCATCCTAGATTAATACACAGTACAGCTTACAATGACCTACATAAAATTGCCGGTGAAGAAGAAATCCGGCGTAGAGGTAGTCTGAGATCAAACTCCCAAGCTCCTGAAAAAAAATATAAATTGAGGGGAATCAGACCTCACTGAGTAAGTCAATAAAAGAGCTGTACGGTTTGAAAACCTTTTTGAAAACTATATATTTTTATAGTGAAAATAATTTGTAATATATATATAATTATAGCTTTGAAAAATCTCGGTAGAACCCTAAACCCAAGTCTAAATGGCCAACCGGGCCCACTTATTCCAACGAGACTACCGGTCCCCGAGAGCAAGGGCATCAACCGAGGCACCAAGCCGTAGTAATTCACTTAATCCAAATATATGGATCTGGCGGTCCCCGAGAGCAGAGGCATCAACCGAGGCACCCATCCCAGTCCAATTTAACCTTACAAATCACTGGCGGTCCCCGAGAGCAAAGGCTTCCACCGAGGCACCCGTCCCAGTTTAGCATTCACCAAACATATATAAATCAGATCCATCTCTCAATCTCTACCATGTGCACATAGTCCTGGTGAAGCCCACCAGGTAGCCCGTTCTACCAAAATTTCCCAAAATCGATTTTAAATAAACAAAATGCGTTTAAATCTTAAATAATAGCATTAAATTAAATAAATCATGTAATCAATGTAATAAATACGAGCGCATGTAGTTTTTACACAAACACACGCACAGATCGTTCTACTGACTTACAGGATGAATGTGAAGGCTGACGACCACGCGTCTGCCTCGGCCTCACGGCTTCTGCTCCGAAATGATCTAAAGGAAAAATAATAATCGACTTTTAAAATATGACTATGGACACCGAAACCAAAAATCAACAAAGCAATGAAATTCCAAACTGACTCGACAGACAGGTTTTAACCTAATTAACGGTAGACATTTTTCTACAGATATCACGTTTTACGAGAAAATCTACCGAAATTTCGGCAGAGTCTCCTCTGTAAAACGGACATCTCTCTACCAAAGGTAGAGCCAGACCTGCATAGAAAATGCACTTCTAATTTCCAAAATCATTCACACTCGAGTCGGGCTCCCAAAATGCAAATTGCCCCGACCGAGATCACATACATACATATTAGAATAGATAAAAATTATACAAAATCTTCATTATTCAAAATTTACATTAATTAGGAAATCATGTCAATTAATTTATAAAATTATCTAAACCCTTAATTATTAATAAAACTAATTAACAAGATATATATTTATCATATTTAGTGTAAAATTACATTTTTACCCCCCTAAAATACATAATTTACATAATGAGCTTTTAATACCAAAAATAATTCCTAAAAATTATTTAATCATGTCAAAAATTCATTTTCTCAGAATACATTTGCTTAATGTAATTAAAACATTTAATTAACCAACAATTTCCTCCCAAAAAATATTATTTACCCCAAAAATCAAATTTGGCATAAACTCAACTATAGTTATAAAAATAGTATAAAAATCTCAAAAAATTATTATTTGAGTTCTAAAATTCATAATATTCACTAATAACCTCATTTATCAAATTTTCACAATTTATAACCATAATTTCAAAAATTAGCAAAATATTACTAACATTTACAAAAATTCTACCAAAATTACAATAATTCCTACAAATTTTAATAAAATTTGTTTCACTCAAAATAAATATAAACAATCACCCTAGTTATGAATTATACTCAAATTACTATCAAATAAAGCCAATTAAATACTAAAAAAAATTCTGGAAATTAACTAAATTACCAAAAATTCTAAAGAAAATCAAAACTTACCTCAACACACACTAACCAACACTAATTAACCTGGGTTTGCTAAGATCAAGCAGAAAATTGCAGATAAAAGAAGGAAAACCGGTGAGCCTCACTCACCTTCAAGCAGCGGAAAAACAGAGCAAGGGAAGAGCTTGCTGCTGTCTATGAAGATGGAGGGATGAGGCTGCTCACATGGAGGCGAATGGCTGATGGACACTTCCAGGAGAGGGCTTCACCGAGCGACAAGGCTGCACAGGCAGGATGCTGGGCTGCTGCTGCGTGAAGAGAAGAAGGAGAAGAAGAAGAAGAAGAAGAAGAAGAAGAAGAAGAAGAAACAGCAGCAGGACCAGCTGCAATGGAGAGGCTGGCGGGGGTTGGGAGAAACGGGCAGGAGGAGGGTTGGTGTGTTTATATGTGTTGATGTATATATATATATATATATATATATATATATATATATATATCCTATTAAGTTATAGTATAAAGAATACTTACATATATATATATATATACCCGCTCATACCTATGCATATATATCTATACATATATATATATATATATATATATATATATATATATATATATATATATATATATATGTATAACATATAAATGTACACATACATATATATGTTTATATATGTATAGACATATACATGCATATATATATATATTATACAACCTACCAATATGCATACATACATGTATATTTATCTATAGGCACACATGCATAGCCTTAAAATTAAATATCATTTTAAATAGCAATAATAATAATAATAATAATAATAGAAAATTAAGTTCTAGAAAATAAACAAATAATACTCACATAATTTAATAACCCTAGAATTAATATTAACATACATATGATATAATATAAAAGTACTTGTTAGTAACATTATTTAAAATCCCTTTATTTAAGTAAATATATAGGGTATTACAGTCTCTCCTCCTTATAAGAATTCGTCCCCGAATTCAAGAAAAGAAAGAAAAGAGGAATTACAAAGCTAAGAAGAAAAGAGATACGGGAACGAAACTCGCATCTCAGCTTCAGTTTCCCAGGTGCAATCTTCTGCAGAATGGTTACTCCATAACACCTTCACCATCGGTATCTCCTTAGTCCGCAGCTGTCGGATTTGGCGATCCACAATCGCCACCGGGTATTCCTCGTAAGTCAAATCATCGCTAAGCTCTACGGCTTGAGGTTGCAACACGTGAGACGGATCAGGGACGTATTTCCTCAACATGGAAACATGAAATACAGGATGGATTCTCGATAGCTCTGGTGGTAACACTAGCCTATATGCCACTTCACCCACTCTAGACTGAATCTCAAACGGTCCAATGTATCTAGGAGCTAGCTTACCCTTCTTGCCAAATCTCATAACTCCTTTCATTGGAGATACCTTCAAGAACACCATGTCTCCAACCATGAAGGATACATCCTTCCTTCTGGGGTCAGCGTAGCTCTTCTGTCTACTAAAGGCTGTCTTCAATCGCTGCTGTATAATGGGGACTTTCTCTGATGTGATCTGCACCAACTCTGGTCCCGTTAACTGCCTCTCTCCAATCTCCCAACACAAAGGTGATCTACACTTCCTACCATATAGTGCCTCATATGGAGCCATCTCAATGCTAGCATGATAGCTGTTATTATAGGCAAACTCAATCAGTGGCAAGTGTGGATCCCATTGTCCTCCAAAATCCATTACACACATCCTCAGCATATCTTCTAATGTTTGGATGGTCCTCTCTGACTGACCATCCGTCTGAGGGTGGAAGGCTGTACTGAAATCCAATCTGGTACCTAAGGCCTTGTGTAATTCTTGCCAAAAGACTGAGGTAAAAGTGGCTCCTCTATCCGACACTATGCTCACAGGTACTCCATGTAGACAAACGATTCTATTGACATAAAGTCTTGCCAATCTATCAGTAGAGTACGTCTTCTTTATAGGTAGAAAGTGTGCTGACTTAGTCAACCTGTCCACAATCACCCAAATAGCGTCATAACCTCCAGTAGTTCGAGGTAGTCCAGTCACGAAATCCATGGCTATCATATCCCATTTCCATTCAGGAATTGGCATAGGTTGCAACAGTCCCGAGGGTCTCTGATGTTCAAGCTTTACCTGCTGGCAAGTCAAGCACCTGGATACAAACTCTGCAATGTCCTTCTTCATACCATTCCACCAATATGTATCTTTCAGATTATGATACATCTTGGTAGAACCCGGATGAACACTATATGCAGAATAATGTGCTTCTTCCATGATCTCCCTTCTCAAGTCATCAACATCTGGCACACAAATCCTAGTGCCCAACCACAATATACCTTCCTTGTCGATTACAAAGTCCCGTGACTGCCCTTGTTGCACTTCATACCTGATTCTCTGTAACTGGGGGTCTCTGCTCTGAGCTGCCTTCACTCGATCCAAGTACACTGACCGTACACTGAATTGAGCAAAAAGGCACTTTCGGGTAACTTTCATCTGCAACCCCTGTTCAACTAATCCATGTAACTCCTTGATAATGGGCCTTCTCTCTGTGCTAATATGGGCAAGGCTGCCTGCTGATTTCCTACTCAGGGCATCCGCAACAACATTCGCCTTGCCTGGATGGTATAAAATAGAGCAATCATAATCCTTAAGAAGTTTCATCCATCTCCTCTGCCTCAGATTCAAGTCCCTCTGCTGGAAAATGTATTTCAAGCTCTTATGATCTGTGTATATCTCACATGTCACTCCGTACAAGTAATGCCTCCATATTTTTAAAGCAAACACCACGGCTGCCATCTCTAAGTCGTGAGTAGGATAGTTCTGCTCGTGCTTCTTCAACTGCCTCGAAGCGTAAGCAATCACTTGGCCATTTTGCATCAACACACAGCCCAATCCTACTCTGGAAGCATCACAATATACTGTATAACCTTCATTTCCAGTGGGTAAAGTTAGAATCGGTGCTGACGTCAACAAGTTCTTCAATAATTGGAAATGCTCTTCGCATTTGTCCGTCCATACAAACTTAACACTTTTCTGGGTCAACCTTGTCAAGGGTGCAGCAATTCTAGAGAAATCCTTTACAAATCTTCTGTAATAGCCTGCTAGACCCAGGAAACTCCGTACTTCCCTAACCGTAGTCGGCCTTGGCCATTCTGTAATAGCCTCTATCTTCTTAGGGTCCACCTGTATGCCATCTCGAGAAACCACGTGGCCTAGGAATGCCACTTGATACAACCAGAACTCGCACTTTGAGAACTTGGCATACAATCTATGCTCTCTTAAGGTCTGAAGTACCCTCCTCAGATGCATCACGTGCTCCGCCTCACTCTTAGAATAAACCAAAATGTCATCAATGAAAACTATCACAAACCGATCCAAGTATGGCCTGAATACCCGATTCATCAAGTCCATAAAGGCTGCTGGAGCGTTAGTTAACCCAAAGGACATTACTAGAAACTCATAATGGCCATATCTTGTTCGGAAGGCTGTCTTGGGCTCATCACCTCTTCTGATTCTCAACTGATGATACCCGGATCGTAGGTCTATTTTAGAAAAGCATGTAGCACCTTGAAGTTGATCAAATAGATCATCGATCCTCGGAAGTGGATACTTGTTCTTAATGGTGACCTTATTCAACTGCCGGTAGTCGATACAAAGTCGAAGGCTACCATCTTTCTTCTTCACGAACAACACCGGAGCACCCCAAGGCGATGTACTGGGTCTGATGAAACCCTTATCAAGCAACTCCTGCAACTGCTCTTTCAGCTCCTGCAGTTCAGCTGGTGCCATTCTGTAAGGTGGCATAGACATAGGATCCGTACCATGTATGACATCGATACAGAACTCTATCTCTCTGTCTGGTGGTAATCCTGGTAATTCTTCAGGAAAGACATCCAGAAATTCACACACCACTGGCACCTGATCAATTGCCACATTCTCCTTCTCAACATCTCTTACCATTGCCAAGTATCCCTGACAACCCCTTCTAAGCATCTTCCGGGCTGTAATGGCAGAAATGAGATTATGAGGCATGGAGCTCCTTTCACCTTTGAAACAGAATTCTTCTTCACCTGGAATCCTGAACACCACTTCTTTCTCTCTACAATTCACAAAGGCATAATACCTCGACAACCAGTCCATGCCCAGTATGACATCGAATTCCAGTACGTCGAGCAATACTAAGTCCGCCAATAGTTCTCTACCATCAACCATCACCGAACACAAAGGAAAGAAAACATCTATCTCTAACTCATCACTCAGAGGAGTCGAAACAGATAGAGGAAAGGACAACCTAGAAGGCTGCCACTCGATTCTCGAAGCGAACACAGGAGAAATGAAGGAATGTGAAGCACCGGGATCAAACAACACTCTAGCATCACACGCACAGACTGAGAGAATACCTGCTACCACTGCATTCGAAGTCTGAGCATCCTGCGGTGTCAAAGTGAAAACTCGAGCCTGACCACGACCTGCCTGCTGAGAAGTCGAAGGCTGCGCAAAACCACGTCCGCTAGGTCTACCAACTGAACCTCGACCTTGCTGATTCATATGCTGAGGCGGTCTCTGCTGTGGCTGTGTGGGTGCTCGATACTGCTGCGGCATCGGATAGTAGGGCTGAGCTACTGAGGAAGACGAACCCTGAACGTACTGTGGCTGGTATCCGGAGTGGGGACAAGCCCTGGCAAGGTGTCCAACCTGTCCACACCTAAAGCAAGCGCCCGTCAACATATGACACGGGCCCTGATGAAATCGTCCACAGCTCGCACAAGCACTAGCTCCAGACCCAGAACTACTCTGCCCGGTACTCTGCCCACTACTACTGCTACTAACTCCTGCACCGTATCTGTGACTCCTACCGGTTCTCCTGTTTGAAGCATATCCATGTCGGCCAACTCTGTGAGTCCTAGACCTCCTACCACTCTGCTGAGAACTACCCGCAGCCTGCTGACTCGAGCTGTCGATGTGAAATGCTGGCTGCTGGTACCCCGGGAGCTACACCATGACCACTGCCCCCGATCATATAAGGATCTATCATAGTGCCCTGGCGGATATGTCGCCTCTCTATCAAACGGGCCTCCTCAATCACACTCTCCAAGGTGCGGTCCTCGGTACGCATACCAACAAAAGCGGGTCCTAATCCAGTAACATACAGCTCTACTACTCTGTAAGGGTCCCTCCTGATATCTTCTGCATGTCGGGACAGTCTATTAAACTCTCTGGTATAATCCTCCACTGACCTATCGCCTCTAGTGATGTGGAGCAGCTGCCACCTGTAGGCATCTCTGGTGGCTGGAGGACAGAAAAATCTCAAAAAGCGATCCTTAAATTCTGGCCAAGTCAGCTCGTGCATCGATGGCTGAATCGACTGCATAAACCAATCCTGAGCAGCCGCCTGCACTGACAACTCCACAATCATAATCCTCTGATAATCCGTGTGCCCAGTCCTGGTGCGTGCCTCAATCGCATTAATAAAGTCTAAGGCATCACCCGTACCGTCGAAAGAAACTCTACCGATCCGAGAGTAAAGAAGGGCTGCTTCCGTGTCTGACATACCCTGGTTCCTCTGCTGAAGCATCTGCTGTACAAGGGGCATCGCCTGATTCAATGCTGCTAGACCTTGATTAATTCCTGCCAGTCCAGCTGCGAAGGCTGCAGGGTCAACAGCTGGGGCTTCAGGCTCGACTGGCTGCTGATCAGGAATCTCAGCTGCAGCTACCCTGGCTCGACCTCTGCCTCTACCTCTGCCCCTACGACGTGGAACAGGAAGGGGAGCCTCATCGTGCACAGACTGCTCATCTAGACTAAGAGTCGGGTCAGCATCAGGGTCTGTACGCACACGCCTCATTCTGGAAGGAAGACAAGGAAAATTGAATTTAAAACGGGGTAAGAATATTTAAAGCAACGCGGAGTTAGATACAAAAACATCTCAAAGACAATTATCAATCCTAAGGCTGCAGTAGTTACATAGAAAGACAGACATAAACAATTAATCGAACTTATGCTCTGATACCAACTTTGTCACGACCCGAACCCGAGGGCACGTGACCGGCACTAGGGAATGGGTAGGCATAAGGCCACCGAAACCCGTAGTAAGCCTAAAGGAAAAGAAAATAAAACCATTCATATCTTTACTTTAATCAAAAACAGAACATATTATCAAACTGATTTTTTTCTCAAATTACACAAATTTAACAGTTTAATAAAAATACGATTCAACCTTTCATATTATAAATTGAGTTTATGTCATATACATAAATATATTTCGTACAAATAAACCACATAGTTTAGTTTAAACCATACAGATCCTCAATACATATACTACTGCAGCATCCTAGATTAATACACAGTACAGCTTACAATGACCTACATAAAATTGCCGGTGAAGAAGAAATCCGGCGTAGAGGTAGTCTGAGATCAAACTCCCAAGCTCCTGAAAAAAAATATAAATTGAGGGGAATCAGACCTCACTGAGTAAGTCAATAAAAGAGCTGTACGGTTTGAAAACCTTTTTGAAAACTATATATTTTTATAGTGAAAATAATTTGTAATATATATATAATTATAGCTTTGAAAAATCTCGGTAGAACCCTAAACCCAAGTCTAAATGGCCAACCGGGCCCACTTATTCCAACGAGACTACCGGTCCCCGAGAGCAAGGGCATCAACCGAGGCACCAAGCCGTAGTAATTCACTTAATCCAAATATATGGATCTGGCGGTCCCCGAGAGCAGAGGCATCAACCGAGGCACCCATCCCAGTCCAATTTAACCTTACAAATCACTGGCGGTCCCCGAGAGCAAAGGCTTCCACCGAGGCACCCGTCCCAGTTTAGCATTCACCAAACATATATAAATCAGATCCATCTCTCAATCTCTACCATGTGCACATAGTCCTGGTGAAGCCCACCAGGTAGCCCGTTCTACCAAAATTTCCCAAAATCGATTTTAAATAAACAAAATGCGTTTAAATCTTAAATAATAGCATTAAATTAAATAAATCATGTAATCAATGTAATAAATACGAGCGCATGTAGTTTTTACACAAACACACGCACAGATCATTCTACTGACTTACAGGATGAATGTGAAGGCTGACGACCACGCGTCTGCCTCGGCCTCACGGCTTCTGCTCCGAAATGATCTAAAGGAAAAATAATAATCGACTTTTAAAATATGACTATGGACACCGAAACCAAAAATCAACAAAGCAATGAAATTCCAAACTGACTCGACAGACAGGTTTTAACCTAATTAACGGTAGACATTTTTCTACAGATATCACGTTTTACGAGAAAATCTACCGAAATTTCGGCAGAGTCTCCTCTGTAAAACGGACATCTCTCTACCAAAGGTAGAGCCAGACCTGCATAGAAAATGCACTTCTAATTTCCAAAATCATTCACACTCGAGTCGGGCTCCCAAAATGCAAATTGCCCCGACCGAGATCACATACATACATATTAGAATAGATAAAAATTATACAAAATCTTCATTATTCAAAATTTACATTAATTAGGAAATCATGTCAATTAATTTATAAAATTATCTAAACCCTTAATTATTAATAAAACTAATTAACAAGATATATATTTATCATATTTAGTGTAAAATTACATTTTTACCCCCCTAAAATACATAATTTACATAATGAGCTTTTAATACCAAAAATAATTCCTAAAAATTATTTAATCATGTCAAAAATTCATTTTCTCAGAATACATTTGCTTAATGTAATTAAAACATTTAATTAACCAACAATTTCCTCCCAAAAAATATTATTTACCCCAAAAATCAAATTTGGCATAAACTCAACTATAGTTATAAAAATAGTATAAAAATCTCAAAAAATTATTATTTGAGTTCTAAAATTCATAATATTCACTAATAACCTCATTTATCAAATTTTCACAATTTATAACCATAATTTCAAAAATTAGCAAAATATTACTAACATTTACAAAAATTCTACCAAAATTACAATAATTCCTACAAATTTTAATAAAATTTGTTTCACTCAAAATAAATATAAACAATCACCCTAGTTATGAATTATACTCAAATTACTATCAAATAAAGCCAATTAAATACTAAAAAAAATTCTGGAAATTAACTAAATTACCAAAAATTCTAAAGAAAATCAAAACTTACCTCAACACACACTAACCAACACTAATTAACCTGGGTTTGCTAAGATCAAGCAGAAAATTGCAGATAAAAGAAGGAAAACCGGTGAGCCTCACTCACCTTCAAGCAGCGGAAAAACAGAGCAAGGGAAGAGCTTGCTGCTGTCTATGAAGATGGAGGGATGAGGCTGCTCACATGGAGGCGAATGGCTGATGGACACTTCCAGGAGAGGGCTTCACCGAGCGACAAGGCTGCACAGGCAGGATGCTGGGCTGCTGCTGCGTGAAGAGAAGAAGGAGAAGAAGAAGAAGAAGAAGAAGAAGAAGAAGAAGAAGAAGAAGAAACAGCAGCAGGACCAGCTGCAATGGAGAGGCTGGCGGGGGTTGGGAGAAACGGGCAGGAGGAGGGTTGGTGTGTTTATATGTGTTGATGTATATATATATATATATATATATATATATATGTATAGATATATATGCATAGGTATGAGCGGGTATATATATATATATATGTAAGTATTCTTTATACTATAACTTAATAGGATATATATATATATATATATATATATATATATATATATATATGTATAACATATAAATGTACACATACATATATATGTTTATATATGTATAGACATATACATGCATATATATATATATTATACAACCTACCAATATGCATACATACATGTATATTTATCTATAGGCACACATGCATAGCCTTAAAATTAAATATCATTTTAAATAGCAATAATAATAATAATAATAATAATAGAAAATTAAGTTCTAGAAAATAAACAAATAATACTCACATAATTTAATAACCCTAGAATTAATATTAACATACATATGATATAATATAAAAGTACTTGTTAGTAACATTATTTAAAATCCCTTTATTTAAGTAAATATATAGGGTATTACAAATAAACATACATTAATCAACCAAAAATTACCCCAAATAATTAAATTAAATTTCTGCATAATAAGTAATTAACTTATAATTAATAAAAGAACCCAAAACAACCTAAAACCAACCAAAACAACTAACAAACAACCAAATCTAACTAAATCTAACCTAAAGCTAACTAACTACTAATTCATTAACTTACTTCAAGCTCAAAACAGAGCAAGGGAGGGCTGCCACTGCAAGCCTTAGCTGCAGATTCCAGGTGACAGCAGGTTGGGGCAGTGATTATGTTGGTTGTCACTGCAGGAGAAATAGGGTTATTGCTCTTGCTGCTGATCTGCCCTACTGGCCTGTTGCTGCCTCTGCACTATACTGGACTTGCTGCCTTCCTCTGCTTAAGTTGCTGCCTCACGCAGCTGCTGTTGCTGCCATATTTATGTTGCTGCCTCACGCAGCTGCTGTCTTCTGCACGATGCTAGACTTGCTACCCTCCTCTGCTCAAGTTGCTGCCTCACGCAGCTGTTGCCTCCTTCATGAGTACTGCAGAGATGACTTCGAAGGAAGAAGAAACGGATGGAGATGGGCATGGGGGTAGTTGTTGGATCAGGCGCAAGAAGATGGGGTAGTGAAGTGGTGTGACAGGAGAAGAAAGAAAGAAAGAACGAAAGAAAGAAAGAAAGAAAGAAAGAAAGGGAAATGAGTTGACTGAATTTGTCTCCCAAAAATCCTAAGCCACACACACACACACACACACACACACACACACACACATATATATAAGGTAGTTTAAATAGGAGACATCCAAGTGTATATATATATATGTGTGCAGTAGATAATTGAAGTATATAATAATGTCATTAATATACCTCTAATAAAAATAAAACTACCATTATACTAATCAATAATAGTGGTGCTACAAATAATTATTTAGACAATTTAAAATAATAAAATATGTGCATAAGGATAAAATAATATGAAAATATTAATATTAGTAGTTTCCAATGGGATTTTAAGTTTAGATCTTAAATATAATAATTTTTAATATATCAAATATAACAATGTAAAATAAAGATAATTTGTATTCTTGAAAACTTCAATATTTATACAAATAATTTAAAATATTCGGGCTATTACATAAAGAATATGCATTTCATGAGAGTTATTGGACTTAATGATTTTCTTTGGTTTGACCACCCAATGAATTGAACTAGAAACTAGGATTATATTGAGAGATTGATTCTAGTGAGAAAATCAATAATGATCTATTAATTCAAATTGATTTAGTTGAGAGACACTTTAATAGTAATATTCCTTAGAAGATTGCTTGATTGAATCAACAATGTCTAGTTATTTGTGCTAGTGAGAGCTAGGTAATCGAGTAATTACCATAATTGATTAATAATGAGAGTACTTGAGAGAGACATCACATTATTAAAGATGCTTTATAAATGAAAGTTATTCATAATAAACGAGAATTTACTATCAATTGAATTAAGTTAAGTCAAAGGAATTAAGCTTTAACATCTTTAATTATATAGATTTAGTGACAAAAGTTTATATTTTTTTAGATTTAATTTACTTGTTTGCTTACTAAAATTATCGATAGTCTAGACAAGAAAAATATTAAGAGTAGCTCTGTAATTAACACTATCCTTATGGGAACAATATCTCTTTTATTACTACTTGTACGATTTCGTGCACTTGCGGGTTTTGCTTATTAGAAGTTCCATGCTTTTATAAATATCGGATACCTAAAGTACCAAATGCAAAAGAACACCATTGAATTATATTGTGCTATAACCAGTGAGACTTAGATCAATCAATTGATCTAATTTAATTGATTAAGCCATTAAGTATACAACCATGATATTTAGCCATTTAAAATAGTTATTAAAAAAAATTAAAACAATCGATGTACATAAAGATTTTAAAAATTCTATTTTTGGGAATGTTCAATCCTAGTTGTTGTAGTTATAATTAGTACTTTTATAATTTTTAATAGATTGTAGTAGTCAATTTAATAGAATTGAACTTCTAGTAATCTTCCAATATCATATAAGAGCATCTCCAACTTGCTCTTTATTTAACTTAAACTCTTTATTAGAAAGAGTGATTGTAAAAATAAGACTTCAAACCATTCTCGAAATCTAAATTATAGATTAAAAAATTGAGTTTGGCTCCCTACATGTAGAGAGCCAAAGTCACTCTCTATACAAAAGGGTAATTAATGCACCCCTATTTTCCATACATATTCTTAATTTTCTTATGAGCTTCTTTTATTACCTAAATTTTTTTTATCTTTCTTTCCACAATATTTAAAAATTAAAGTTAAATGCTTCTAGAATAAAACAAAATGAATAGTGAAATATAAAGAGTGCATGGGACTTAAATAAAATTTGTTGCTCTTTATATTGAACAATCTCTTAAAATGCTCTTTCTTATCTAGAACATACTCTTTATTTTAAAGATTACCATTGGGATGCTCTAAACCTAACCAAAAAAACATAATGTTGTGCACAAAAAAAAAACTAAGTTCTGATATATATATATATATATATATATATATATATATATATATATATATAATTGATTTCAAACGAAAATACATGTGGCGGATTGTGACATTGTGACCCACTATATGACCAAAAAAATTATTTTCAAATCATTTTTTTGCCCCCAAATACAAAGGGCTAATCAAATGGAAGGGAGAAATTTTTAGAAAATCACTACTAGTGATTGTATTGTTCACCGGACTAGTGGCAATAAATATCATTATCATTATATCCTTAATTTCCATTTTACAAGGTAAAAAAAAAAACTCCTGGCAAGGTTGCAAAATAAATTCCATAGCAATGCTTCCAAAAGGAGTAAGTGGATCAATTATAGCTCAAGCAAAAGGCAATCAATTAGTGGCCAAACTGGGTTTTCTTTTGTGAGTTACAGCATAAGTGGAACAAGGAAAGTATGGCTTGGAAGAGCATGGGATACTTATACAACTGTTGTCTTTTCTAAAACTTACATGTCCAATGCCATATCTCCATATCGGTGGAATGCTTGGAGAGACCCACTAGAGACCGGTCTATGGTTTGATCCTATTCATTGATGTCTATTCTATTTTCAAACAAAATCTTCACATGTATAGGTCCAGTCAGTGCATGTGCTAATTTCGTTAATAATTTTTCTCTATTAATTGATATATTTTTTTTCCTTTACTTGCATAATAGTGTTCTTTGGAGAGTATGAGTGTTACGGACTTGGAGCTAATTACACATTCAGAGTACCTTATGCTAAGCAATTAGCTCAATATGAAGTAGCTCCTTACATAGGCATTTCATATATAGATGGAGAACATTGACTTCTTTGTCATCAAAACATTCTGCACAGCTTTCCTAATGATGGTGGCCATGATGGGTTTCAAGAATTTATACAAGCTTACTAATATATAATTTCATGAAGCAATTAATTTTTTATGCATACTACAGATAGAGAGACAAATATTGTTTTAGGCTCGAGACAATTACATAAAATGAGGAGGTAATTAAAGTTGGAGAAAATAGGTATGGGAGAATTTTGTTCCCTTATGGTTTATTTGGTTCTAATTTCGCAACATTTAGAATTTTTATAGCCACTACGTATCAGGGGCATTAGATCACTGAAAAAAAAAATCCTAATACTATTTATTTTCTATTCAATTTTATTAATGAAAGATAACAAAAGATTTATAGCTAAAGGAATTGGTTCACTCATGAAGAGTTGTAGTTGTGAGTCTAATATTGGATTATGGCATGTTCTAGATTAACATAATAATTATCAGAAGGTTTGTCTATCATTTCCTATCTAATCTAATCATTTGTTTTTACCTTTCTCCTTCCAAAGCTACCAAAAAGAAAAGAAAACAAGAAAAGAGATGAAACTACATGTTCATGATGACAACTTGTAATTTTTCAAGTTATTGAATACGGAAAATAGTACATATCAAGTTCTACAAGCATTTCTTTTTAATTATACAAAACACGTACACACAAGGGTTAAGGACAAAATATACTCCCCCACAAAACTGCAGTAATTTTATAGAGTCGTGCTAACCCTTATAATTCATATACACATACCTCATAGCTAACCTAAAATCCTGAATAACCCATATAATCCATACATACACACTTCACAACTAATAAAGCATTTTCTACAACCACTTAACCATTATTCAATTGAAGATAAACTGAAAGAAAATGGGTAGTTAGCATATAGTTATACTGCTACTCTTTTTTTTATTTGTTTTTGAAACTCTAAGATGGTACTGAAATAATCAAAATATAACGATTGGGAAAGAGAGAAACCAACAGCACGACCCAGTTTCACATGTTCTTCTTCAGTCCTATGCTTACCTTTTGGCCTATAAATTGCCATCGTAAATATGTCTCCTTGTAAGAGAGCTCGTGTCCTGCGACTATCATCTGTATGCTTAGGCAGCACTGGTTCACAAACTATCAGTTTCCCTCCCACTGGAAGTGCTTCATAACAATTCCCTAGTATCACCTTGCATTCATCGTCTGTCCATGTCATCAATGTCCACTGCCATGTATACATACATACAGCAGAAACATTAACAGTAGCTCGTGCATAAAGAGATATATATGTGCAAAAAAAAGGGAAGTTTGCTACTCTTTCCTCTTAATCAATGCTGTATTTCAACTTCAAATCCATCAATCCATCAATATGCAGGATTTACTAATAAGAAGGTTATATAAATTAAGTATCAGTGAATTGGATAATAAAGTCAGTCCTTTTCTATCACAAGTATCCCTTAAAAAAATCATTTGTAGCCAAATTTTTATTTTCTTTCCATTAAAAAGAAGGTCAAATGATTAATAAAAATTTGATTGATTTTAAATAAATTAATTTAACAAATCAACCAAGATAGAATATTAATTTTATATTTTAAAATGTTCTTAAAACGAATGATCGATTATTTTCTCGCAGACTTAAAATTTTAATTTGAAATTTTGTAATTAATTTTAAAATATATTTTGACACCTATAATGGCAATAGACATTTCTAGTGTATTTTTGCTACTTTGTTGGCAAGTAGATGACTTCGAATAAAATGAAATTGCAATTAAAATTCCTACTGACGCCACAAGACAAAAGACCCCACTAAAGGAGTCGTGGAGCTCTCTCTCTATCCCTCATTGAGCTTCAATACTCGGACACCGACATAATGATCTTAGGTGGAACTTGGCTCGACAACAAGAAGAAAAGTAAAGGAAATCTCTCAATAATTGAATCAACTTCATGTAAAAGGTAATCAAATCAATTAATTATAATGCATATGTAATTTCTTGAGATTATAATTCCTACATCACTTCGGAGTCGCTAGCCTTATGGAAAAGTGTATAAATATTATAATGATGTTTTGATCTAGTGTTTGTATTCGCCGTATACATTTTTCGAGACATAAATATACTTATATCATTTTAAAAATTCTTTATTTAAATTTCTTATATAAATGATGTAATCCATTATTTTTTAACATATACAAATGAAAATAAATAAATAAAAGATAATTGCACATTTTTTCTCCTAATATTATAAAGAGTGACAAATTTATTTTTAAAGAAAATTTAAAAATATTTAAACATAATTTTAAAAAAAAAAAAATTTAAACTCCTCATTTAACAATAATATTAAATAATCATTTATTTTTCATACTTGTTGAAATTTACTAATACAAATATGACTTTGAAAAATCTTACATATAATTTTTTATATGATTTTTTTAAAAATAAATGGATTCTTCTCATCTTATTTGAAAAAAATTAGGAGCATTTTTAAAAAAAAAAAAAAACTCATTTCATCCTAATAAATTTTTTGTATAAATCTCTTTAAAGCTTTTTTAATATTATTTCAGCATCACTAAATGACAAATATAAAAAAATAAATAGTTATTTAATAAATGAGAAATTTATATTAAAACATTGGGGTATATTTATACCTTCTTCCTATTTTTATTAATGTTTATAAAGGTGACGCTAATGACTCTTTTTTCACTATGTATGAGAGGATAAAGCTATCTGTTTATTAACATTAATTTATCATCACGTTCAAAAAAAAAAAAATTCTTTTCCAATCAGAGGTGATCTGATTGGTATTCTCACTTGTGAGAATTGTGGAGATCTCAAATTTGAATCCCCGTAACCACCATCCATCAATATTGATAAAATTTATCTTCTTATGAAGAATATTAAATGGATAACTACTCCAAATGTACAGTTTATGGTCTATTGGATCTCCATTGTATTAAAAAAAAAAAAAATCTTCTTGAGCTACGAGGTACATTAATGTTTTGAAAGTTTACTGTATACTTCATTGAAGAAAAAGTGACTCACCTTCGAAAAAATAGCATCAGCTGATGGAATTGATTTAAGCATATCACCACCAACGTGGGTAACACCTGCATGCATGAATGAGTTTTATTGGTTCGGAAGACAACTTAGCCTCAGAAAAACAAACAGATAATCTTCATTCCATCGGAGTCAAGCAAAGACAGCTAACTAATACTATTAATTTAATCTTACGTTTGAAAATTTTCATGCTCTTGAAAGTTATATTAATCATTTTTTGGACAACGGACACTACTCAAAGTTGTGAAATCAGACTTTGTTTGACACTGCCGTAAGAAATTAAATTTTTTAAAATTTAGATTTTCTTATAATTACTATTTTTATTTATTTTCATTATTTTTTAAAAATATGATCAATCTTCAAAAAGCAGCTATTGATTAAGCAATTGATACCACAAAATGAAACAAATAATTAATATATAACTTGTTGATTCTATTATTGTTAATTTATAAAATTAATTTTTATTTGATTTAAAAAAAAAAAACTTTTCGACTACATATTGCATAGATATTTAAATCGTTAATTTTATTATTAATTAAAAAAATATTAAGGACTGAAAAAGGTAATAATAATAATAATAATAAGTCTCACCGGGGATGTTTCGTGCCTTGGCAACTACTTCAGGCAAGTCAAAGTTGATTCCTTCAATAGTAGGATATTTTTGCAGAATCATCTTCAGGCAATCCCCGGCACTACCACCCACATCAACCAATTTCCTGACGCCTTGGAATCCATCATAGCACTCAACAAAGTTTTCATGAACGGGCACAGATACACCTGACATAGCCTTTTGCGTCAGCTCATTCATTTCCGGACGCTTCCCATAGTAAGCATAGGGGGCCTCCCCATTAGCCTTCACGAATGGCTCTGTCGACGAATCTAGCACTATCTCGTGCACTAATGGCCATGCCCTCAACAGTTCATCCTTTTTTTTAAAAAAAAAAATTATATTTGTAAAAATCCTTATTAGATTGTTCAATATTTCATTTTTATTCTAAATAACACAATTTTATGATTTAAAATTTTATTTAAAAAATCTACTTTTAATTAACAATTTTTCATTGAAAATTTTAATTAATTAACTAAAGGATCGTTGATAAAATTGAATGCCAAGAACTAATGAATTTATTTTTGTGAGTGTTAATATATTATTATAATGAAATAAATTTTTCTATAATTTGCATCAAATATGTGGGGAGGTACAACTCTACTATGCATATGATTCTATGTTATATAATTTATTAATATGCCAAAATTATTCACTACCTTGTTTAATTTAAAAAAATATAATTAATTATTTAATTATCATGATTTAATTAATTTGTCACGACCCGAACCCAGGGGCACATGACCGGCACTAAAAAATGGAAAAGTATAAAGCTACCGAAACCCATAGTAAGTTTTAAAAGAAAAATCACATAATATTTAACTTTGAAACCTTATAATAAATAATAAAATAACAATGCACATTATCAAACTAATTTTTTTCAATATAATTTAAATCATAATATCAGTGCATAGAATAAAATAAATAAACATCAGTTGTACAAATAGTATCTCAATACATAAATTATAAATACATGAAATTCCAAATAAAGTATGCAGTTATAAAATTTTCTCTACTGCTGTACACGAAAGTAAATACAATACAACTAAATAGACCTATGTAGAATAACCGGTGACGAAACTACACGGCGAAGAGAAGTAGACCTAACAGTAAACTCCCAAACTCCTGAAAAAAAAATAAGTTGAGGGGAGTTAGACCTCACTGAGTAAGTTAATAAAGAAATGAATGCAATTTGAAAACCTGATAAAAATAAATTTTATGGAAATATAATTTTATTTTATTTTATTTCAACCATTTGGTTTACATATAATAAATCCATTTTTAAAAGAGAAGAAATAAATATTTAAATGTCTTTTTAAATCATTTCAGTATAGAAATTTGGTAGAACCTGGTTTATAAATTTTTAATAGTCATATGACTCACTTATATCTAAGACTGTCGGATCCCGAGAGCAAGGCATCATCAGGATACACAGCCGCAGTCATATCTCTTAATCCAATATCACTGGCGATGTTCGAGAGTAAAGCATCACTAGACCATCGGCCCCAGTGATTTAACAAATATAAACTAAAATTTATATTGGCGGTGTCCGAGAGCAAAGCTGTCACGACCCAAAATAGGGGCCATGACCGGCGCTAGGGAACGGGAATTCTTTCGAATCCGGAACCCGTAGCAAGCCTAAAATAAAATAAAACATACAATAATAATAATAATATAATTTGCAGCGGAAATAAAATTATAAATAATTAAATAATAATCCACCACAGGATTTAAATCAATAACTCATCTCGTATATATAAATAAACTCTTTTAATACAAATCCAGTTCAAATTCTTAAAATACATAACTCATAAAAATATAATACAATATCTTTTAACAATTTTACGACTACTGCAATGTCTAGATCATAAAATAAAACTCAAGTGGGCAGTTTACATAATAAAGTCGGGGCGAAAGAAATCCGGCGTACAGGCCTGCTACTGAGGTCTGAAGATGATGACTCTCCTGAAAAATAGTCAACGGAGGGGAGTCAGACCTCACTGAGTGAATTACTATAATATATACACATGCAAACTAAATGACAATGCATACAGTCAACTGTATATATAATATGTATATATACAAGCAAATACACACAAATGCAATAAAATCATTTTATATATTTTTATTGAAAATCATTGTTTATGAAGGATCAAATAGAACCCTAGAATATCGCAACCTCAAAATAGTGTTAAAAAACACTCTAGCCATACAGGCTCACTTATTCCAAATAAGTTCACTTGCTCCATTTGGACAGTAGACTGGCCTCGAGACACTAAGTCAACCAAGCTCCAACAGTCTGACTGTCAGTGTGATTGGCCCTGAGACACTTGGTCAATCGAGCTCCAGCAATCACACTCCCAAATCATATCATACATCAATCAAATCAAGCCAATCATGATCCATAAATAGGTTAGTAATATAGCCTAAATGCTATCAGCATACCGGTACGTACTCGGTCCTAGTGCTGCCCACTAGGTAGCACGTTCTATTGATATTCTTCATTGAAATATAAAGCATGCATTCATAAAAGTAAATGATGCATGAATTGAATAAAATAACAATATAAACTATATATATACTAGAAATATACCAAAAGTAAACCAGGTATATTTCGAGTATATATACGTCAAATAAATTCAATATAATTGTAAAATTAACTCAATATATATTTAAAAACATTTTAAATATAAATGTTTGAATAAGCATGCATATAATTTACAATATACTAAAAATAAACCAAAGATAAACCAAAGTACTACGTAAATAATTATGCATATTTAATCATAATAAAACACATATTTCTAAAATCATGCACCTTAGAGCACATATATATAAAATAGCAACTCACACTTAGTGCGCTCCTCGAGATGGGTCTGACGGGCCTGGTCCACTAGGCCTCGGTCTCGATGCAACTAAACAAGCAAATGACCACAGAATATCATAATACATCTACAGAAGTTCTACAGACTCGATCTAGAATATTAGACACAAAATTAAAAATCAGAATTCGACCGGACATCACGTTTTATGAGAATTCTACCGAAAATCCGGCAGAACCTCCCCTGTAAAACGGACATCTCTCTACTCAAAGAGTAGAGTCGGCCCTGCAAAGAAACACACTTCAAAAAATAGACACAGAATCACAATCACAACCCCTCGGTCGGACTCCAAACTGCAGTTTACCGACCAGGGTCCACAATTCACAAAATAATATAGAAATACCAAAAATACCCTTATATCATAGAAATACATTTAATAAGTAGAAATTACGTAATTAACCCTAAAACACAGTAAAAACCAATAAAAACTCATTTATTTAGAAAAATCGTATATTATATATATAATTGAAAATAATTCATGAAAAATAGTTTTAATTACTTAAAAATGCTAAATAATTTTTATAAATCATGTTTATACCTTAAATAACTATTAAAACCAATTTAATTACATTTTTAGCCAATTTAGGATAAAATTACCAAAATACCCCTATATATATAAATATACTAAAATTAATCCAAAAATTCACCAAAAATAATATAATTGCTAAAAATTAATTTTCTCAACATATATATCAATAATACCAATAAATAAACTCAATTAACTAATTAATTTCAATTAAACACACAATTACCCTATTTTCTAAAAATTAATTAAACTAAATAAATTTAAAATAAACACATATAAATTCAAAAAAATTCCAAAAAAATTTCTATAATTCATTTCAACACCTATATTTATCATAAAACACAATTTCATAATTTAATTAATTAATTTTCAAAAATTAGAAAATAGTAATAAAATATTCAAAAATACCCAAAAATCAAAATAAATTCCAAAAATTCTACAAAAATTCACACATGAAGATTAAGCTAAGGGAAACAACTTTTGTGAAGGAATTTTTCATGAATCAATCAATTGAAGCTCAAAAAAAATCAAAAACCCTAATAGGCCGAATTGCAAAAATCGAAACCTAGGCAAATCTAGACCATTTTAAGTGAAATAAAGCTTGGAATCACACTCACCGGAGCTCAAGGAGAAGATAGAGACCGGCGATGTTGAAAACGGTGGCCAAAAATACTGTGAACGATGGTGGCTTCAAGTTTCGGTCTTCCGACCAAAACAGAGGGAAACGACGCCGGAGAAGAGGAGGAAAGGTAGCGGAGCTACTGGCTAGGAAGCGCGGAGCTCAAGGCAGCACACCGATGGCCTGAAAATGAGATGGCAGGCGGTGGTGAGGGCGGAAATCGATCAGGGAGAAGGGGAAAAAGACGATGGCAAACTTATAATTAAATCAAACTTTATTTTTTTGATAAATATTATATGTATATGTATGTATATATATATACTTTATATTATTTTAATATAAAATATTATATAGACAATAAATATTCACCACACACATAATTTAATATTTTAATAATTTATACACTAAAAATAATTAAATAATATTAAAACTAATTAATAAATAAATAAATAAAAATATTAGGGTAATTATTTAAACCCTAATTTAATTCAAATATATATATACTTTATTTTTAGCACTTTAAAAATATATATGAGTTCATGCAAGTCCATAAAATTGTTTAAAATAATTAATATTAAATTATTTACGTACCAATTTCCCCGAAAGTGCAAGTCTCGGGAAAATTTTACGTAAAGTACTTAAAATAATATAAAACAATTAAAAATCAATTTTAATTAAATAACAACTCATGAAATATCAAAAATATATACAAAAATTATTAACACTACATATCCCGATGCAGTATAAAACTATTTAAAAACACGGGATATTACAGTCTTCCCCCCTTACAAGAATTTGTCCCCAAATTCCAGAAAGAAAATGATCACAAGATCAAGAAGGGAAGAGATACGGGTAAGAAGCTTGCATCTCAGCTTCAGTCTCCCACGTATGCTCCTCAACTCTATTGTTACGCCACAGAGCCTTGACCTTCGGAATCTGCTTCGACCGCAACTGTCAAACTTGATAGTCAACAATCGCCACAGGTTCTTCCACAAACGTCAAATCTTCACTCACTTCTACACTATCTGGCTACAACACGTGGGAAGGGTCTGAGATATACTTCCTCAACATCGAGATATGAAATACTGGATGCACTTGCAACATACTTGGAGGCAAAGCCAACCGATATGCAACAGTGCCTACTCTCTCCAGAATCTCAAACGGTCCGATATATCTCGATGCTAACTTACCCTTCCTACCAAACCTCATAACACCCTTCATCGGAGATACCTTCAGAAAAACAAAATCCCCGACCTGAAATTCCACATCTCTACGCCTAGGATCCGCATAGCTTTTCTGTCTGCTAACTGCGGTCTCTAATCTTTACGTAATCACGGTGACTTTCTCTGTAGCATCCTGAACCATCTCAGGTCCAGTCAAAGCTCTCTCACCAATCTCATCCCAACTCAGAGGGGATCTACACTTCCTTCCATATAACATCTCATATGGTGCCATACCAATACTGCTATGGTAGCTGTTATTATATGCAAACTCTACGAGAGGCAAATGATCATCCCAGCTACCTCCCAAGTCCAGGACACACATCCTCAACATATCTTCCAATGTCTTGATCGTTCTCTCAGACTGCCCATCTGTCTGAGGATGAAAAGCAGTATTGAAGTCCAACCTAGTGCTCATCACTTCCTGCAACTTCTGCCAAAAATAAGAAGTAAACACTGAACCTCTATCTGACACAATGGACACATGTACTCCATAAAGGCATATGATATGCTTCATATATAGCTTCGCCAATCTAGCTACAGAGTAGGTGGCTTTCACAGGCAAGAAATGTGCAGACTTGGTCAACCTGTCTACAATCACCCAGATGGAATTGTATCCATCCTTAGAACGAGGTAAACCAACCACAAAATCCATAGCTATCCTTTCCCACTTCCACTCGGGAATAGGAAGAGGCTGAAGCTTCCCAAAAGGCTTTTGATGTTCAGCTTTCACTTGCTAACATGTCAGGCACTTAGCAACATAATCAGTGACATCCTTCTTCAGTCCATCCCACCAGTATAAATCTCTGATACTGTGGTACATCTTAGTGACACCCGGATGTACGCTATAGGCTATAGAATGTGCTTCCTCTAGGATCTCTTTCTCTCAAATCATCCACATCAGGAACACATAATCTACCACTGATCCATAACACACCGTCATCATCGAGTGTGAAATCAGTGAACTTCCCTACTTGAACATTCTCTGCAAGCTCTTCTAGAATAGGATCTTGGTTGTGAGCTATTTTAATCCTATCCCTCAGTACAGATCGTACCTTAAATTGAGCTAGTCATCAAACCTTGATCCACCAACAGATGCAACTTTTGGATCAACGGTCTCCTCTCAACACTGATGTGAGCAAGATTGCCTAAGGACTTTCTACTCAAGGCATCTGCTACCACATTAGCCTTGCCCGGATGATATAAAATCTCACAGTCATAATCCTTTAATAATTCCAACCATCTCCTCTGCCTCATATTCATATCTCTCTGCTGGAAAATGTACTTAAGGCTCTTATGATCAGTAAATATCTCATAAGTCACCCCGTACAGATAATGTCTCCAAATCTTCAGAGCAAAGATCACTGCAGCCATTTCGAGGTCATGTGTAGGATAGTTTTGCTCATGCTTCTTTAACTGCCTCAAAGCATAGGCTATCACCCTACCATTCTGCATCAACATACAACCAAGGCCAACTCTAGAGGCATCACAATAAACTGTGAACTTATCCACATTATTAGGCAAAGCTAGCACTAGGGTTGTGGTCAATTTCTCCTTCAACAACTGGAAACTATTCTCACAAGCTTCTAACCACTCAAATCTAACATTCTTTTGAGTCAAGTGAGTCATAGGGGCTGCAATTCTAGAAAAATCTTGTACAAACCGCCTATAATACCCGACTAAACCCAAAAAACTCCGAATCTCAATAACAGAAGTCGGTCTAGGCCACTTAGACACTGCTTTAATCTTCTGTGGATCAACTTGGATACCTTCTTTAGACACCACGTGTCCAAGAAAAGAAACACTCTCCATCCAAAAATCACACTTTGAGAATTTAGCATAAAGCTGATGATCTCTCAGTGTCTGTAGTACAGTCCTCAAATGATATACATGCTCCTCCATACTCCTTGAATAAACCAATATATCATCAATGAAGACTACCACAAACTGATCCACATACGGTCTGAATACCCTGTTAATAAGGTCCATAAAAGCCGTCGGTGCATTAGTCAAACCAAAAGACATCACCAGAAACTCATAATGGCCATATCGAGTGTGGAATGCTGTTTTAGGAATATCAGCTTCACTAATCCGTAGCTGATGATAACCTGACCTCATATCAATCTTGGAAAAGAACTGTGCACCCTGTAGCTAATCAAACAAGTCATCTATCCTCGGAAGAGGATACTTGTTCTTCACTGTCACCTTGTTCAGTTCTCTGTAGTCAATGCACAATTTCAGGGTACCATCCTTCTTCTTCACAAACAAGACTGGTGCACCCCAAGGAGAAACACTGGGTCTAATAAAACCCTTATCCAACAACTCTTGTAACTGCTCCTTTAATTCTTTCAACTCTGCAGGAGCCATTCTATAGGGTGGCATAGATATAGGAGTAGTACCTGGAACCACATCTATACAAAACTCAATCTCTCTATGAGGTGGTAAACCTGGCAACTCCTCAGGAAAAACATCAGGAAACTCACAAACAATAGGAACATCTATGAGCGATAACTTCTCCACTGAAGTATCCCTGACTAATGTCAGATATCCCTGATAACTTTTCTTCAGTAACTTCCTAGCCATAATAGCAGAAATAAGATTCTGAGGTGCGGAACTCCTATCACCCATAAACTTAAAATCTTCTTCATCAGGAATTCTGAACGTCACCTCTTTATTCCTACAATCTACCACGGCATAGTGCTGAGATAACCAATCCATTCCCAGAATAACATCAAAATCTATCAGATTCAATAGAATTAAATCAGCGGGTAATTCTCTATCTCCCACGAGAACTGGACAACTAGAAAGAATAATATCGATGTCCAAGGAATCGCTCAGAGGAGTGGCAACAGACAAAGGAAAAGCCATCCTCGAAGCTTGCCAATAAGACTTGGAAGCCAAAACGGGAGAAACAAATGAATATGTGGCACCCGGATCAAACAAAACCCATGCATCCAGGTAACAGATAGAAATAATACCTGCCACGACTGCATTAGATGCCTGAGCATCCTGCTGAGTAAGGTGGAAGACTCTGGCCTATCCTCAACCTCCTTGCTGACTGGTAGAAGCCTGGCCAACACCTCTGGCACCTCCTCTAGTACCTCTACCATGACTCTGTTGTGGAACAAGCTGAGTGGAACTCTGATGCTGGGCTGGAGGTAACTGAAATGGCACGGGTGTAGCATTAGCAATAGATTACTGTGGAAATCATGGAATCTGCGGCTGTTGATAACCAGAGTAAGGACACGATCTGGCATAATGTCCTGTCTGCCCGCATCTGAAACATGTCAACAGTGTCAGATAACACAGTCCCTGATGGACTCTACCATAGGTCTAGCAAACACTGGCAGTTGATCTAGAATTGCGACCACTGCTACTGCTTAAAGCACCTAACCCGAATCTGAACGACCTACACTGACCTCCATGACCATGTCTACTGCTCTGATGCACATGCTGTTGTTGCCTCTGACTCTGCTGAGTCAGACCTCGCTGCTGACTACTCGAACTAACATGAGAACTAGAGTACGGAGTAGTCTGCAATCCACTCGACTGAACACCCAGCTGGTAATAATCAGGCATCGCTCCCTGCCTAACTAGCCTCAGCTCAATCTCTTTGGCCAACTCAATCACAGACTCCAGAGTAAGGTCTGCTGTAGGCATACCAGCAAATGTTGAACCCAATCTGGTAACGTAGGTAGTGACTGCGAAATACTGGTCCCCGCATCAGATCCTCTGCATATCTACCCAACCGGAGAAACTCTCGGGTGTACTCCTCTACTAATCGATCACCATGAGAAATGCTGGTTAATCAGAGATGATAGCTCATATGGAGAGGCTCTGGACAGAATCTCCTTATAAACCGCTCTCGAAACTGAGCCCAGGTCATCGTCATCATATAGGGCTGAATCATCTAAATAAACTAGTCTAGGGTTGGTCCCTCGACAGACAGCTCGACAATCATAATCTGCTGGTACTCGGTGTGAGCAGTCCGAGTCCTAGTCTCAATCGCTTGTAGAAATTCTAATGGATCGAAAGTCTTATCAAACGCAATCCTGCCAACTCTGGCATTGAACAAAGCTGCCTCAGGGTCAGACATACCTTGCTGATAGGCAAGCTGAATAGGCAGAACAATAGGAGGTACGGGAACATCAAATTTAGGCTCAACAGGCTCCTCGTCCTGTAACTCTCTCTGCCTACGGTGACCTGCCGCTCCTTGAGGTCTACCTCTGCCACGACCTCTACGTCTAACTGGCTACTCAAGAGGTAAAACCTCATCCTGAAAAGACTCGTCATCCTCGACCTCAACGACCGGCTGGAGCGACACGCGCTTGCCTCCTCATTCTGAAAACATAACAGAACGATTCAGACAAAATAGACAATGGAGGAATAACACAAAAAACTAAAGCAAGGAATACTTATCAAGACATACTCAAACCTAATTCACTGCAGTAATTACCAAAGAAAACACGACTTGAAAACTAGGGCCACGACTCACACAATTAAGCCCTGACACAGAACTCCGCTCTGATACCAACTTTGTCACGACCCAAAATAGGGGCCATGACTGGTGCTAGGGAATGGGGAATTCTTTCGAATTCGAAACCCATAGCAAGCCTAAAATAAAATAAAACATACAATAATAATAATAATAATACAATTTACAGCGGAAATAAAGCCATAAATAATTAAATAATAATCCACCACAGGATTTAAATCAATAACTCATCTCGTATATATAAATAAACTCTTTTAATACAAATCCAGTTCAAATTCTTAAAATACATAACTCATACAAATATAATAAAATAACTTTTAACAATTTATGACCACTGCAGTTTCTAGATCATAAAATAAAACTCAAGTGAGCAATTTACATAATAAAGCTATGGCGGAAGAAATCTGGCATACAGGCCTGCTACTGAGGTCTGAAGACGATGACTCTCCTGAAAAAATAGTCAACGAAGGGGAGTCAGACCTCACTGAGTGAATTACTATAATATATACACATGCATACTAAATGACAATGCATACAGTCTACAGTATATATAATATGTATATATACAAGCAAATACACACAGATGTAATAAAATCATTTTATATATTTTTATTGAAAATCATTGTTTATGAAGGATCAAATAGAATCTAGAATATTGTAACCTCAAAACAGTGTTAAACAACACTCTAGCCATACAGGCTCACTTATTCCAAATAAGTTCACTTGCTCCATTTGGACAGTAGACTGGCCCCGAGACACTAAGTCAACCGAGCTCCAGCAGTCTGATTGTCAGTGTGTTTGGCCCCCGAGACACTTGGTCAACCGAGTTCCAGCAATCACATTCCCAAATCATATCACACATCAATCAAATCAATCCAATCATGATCCATAAATAGGTAATATAGCCTAAATGCTATCAGTGTACCGGTACGTACTCGGTTCCTAATGCTGCTCACTAGGTAGCATATTCTATTGATATCCTTCATTGAAATATAAAGCATACATTCATAAAAGTAAATGATGCACGAATTGAATAAAATAACAATATAAACTATATATATACTAGAAATATACCAAAAGTAAACCAGGTATATTTTGAGTATATATACGTCAAATAAATCTAATATAATTGTAAAATTAACTCAATATATATTTAAAAACATTTTAAATATAAATGTTTGAATAAGCATGCATATAATTTACAATATACTAAAAATAAACCAAAGATAAACCAAAGTACTACTTAAATAATTATGCATATTTAATCATAATAAAACACATATTTCTAAAATCATGCACCCTAGAACACATATATATAAAATAGCAACTCACACTTAGTGCGCTCCTCAAGATGGGTCCGATGGACCTGGTCCACCAGGTGTCACGACCCAAACTAGGAGTCATGACCGGCGCTAGGGAACGGGAATTCTTTCGAATCCGAACCCGTAGCAAGCCTAAGAAAATAAAATCATACAATAATAATATAAAAGTACAACCAAATTAAAATTTTTCTGAATCAATATATAAAATAAATACTCCAAATCCTTTAATAAATGAATACATATTCGTACAATGTTCAAATACAAATTCTCAGAGTAATTAAATATCCAAACAAAATAATACACTTCCAATATAATGACACTACTACTGCAGTTTCTAGAATACAATTCAAAGTTCAGAATATACATTTGCATAAAATAGCCGGGACTGAAGAACACCGGCGAGGAACTCTACAACTAAGGTCTGACGATATGGAATCTCCTGAAAAAAATAATTGAGGGGGGTCAGACCTCACTGAGTGAATTATTATACTATATATACATGCAAACTAAACCATAACAATCAGACATTCTTATATATATATGTATATACACACATTTCACACGAATGCCAAACTTTGCTTTTATAAATATACTAAATGTAGAAAACGTTTGTTTTGATTCATGAAGGATCCATAGAACCCTAAATAATAACAACCTCAAACAATCCCATCATCACTCTAGCCATACAAGCTCACTTGATTCCAAATAGAACACTTATTCCAATTTGGACAGCAGACTGGCCCCGAGACACTAAGTCGATCGAGCTCCAGCAGTCTGGCTGTCAGTGTGATTGGCCCCGAGACACTTGGTCAACCGAGCTCCAGCAATCACACTATCCATCACCTCACATCTCAATCAACCCAATAGATCATTCAATTCACTTATGGACAGTAGACTGGCCCCGAGACACTAAGTCAACCGAGCTCCAGCAGTCTGACTGTCAGTGTGATTGGCCCCGAGACACTTGGTCAACCGAGCTCCAGCAATCACACTATCTAACATACCATTAATCTTATTCAAATCAATTAAATCAATTATAATCACCCAATTTTAACTCTCACTCAATCCTTATCTACCGTACCGGTACGTACACGGTCCTAGTGCTGCCCACTAGGAAGCACGTTCTATTGATATCCTTCACTTCGAATAAATCATTCATTCGAAAATAATTAATGTAGAACCATATTCATAATAGTAAAACCAACCATATATATATACCAAAAATATACCTAAAATATACCCAGTATATTTCAGGTATATATATATATATAGTCAAATAAAATATGAAATAAACTAAAGATAAATCATTAATATAGTTAAAAATAATTTAAATGAGTAACAATAATATAACATGCATTATCTTAAAAATATACTTAAATATGCAAAAGATATACCCTAAGTACTCAAATCATTTAATAAACCATTTATGTATAAATATTCATTTAATACGTGTTTGTGTTTAACATATATTCACAAATATACTAAAAATAAACCTAATTATCTAGCATGCATATATCAAAAATAAACCCTAAATATACCACTAATGTGTTAGGTTTAATTTAATAATAAAACATTTATTTATTCGGAAATAAATAAAAAATATACCAAAAATAAACTTAAAAATAATTTAAGTGTAGGTTTATAATTTAACATGCAATTATTTAAGAATAAACCTAAAATCTACTGAAACTATACCTAAAGTATACTAATCATTTAATAAAATAATTATGTCTAAGTGTACATTTTAAAACATGTGTATATTACTCAAATATATTAAACCTAAACCTAATTGTTTAATGTGCATATATCAAACTAACATGCATAATTATTTAATATGCATATATATAAGAATGCAACCCTAGATATACCAAAAATATTATAATTTAAATCATTTTTTAAAACATACAATGAAAATGAAAAATTCTAAATAATGCACCCTATATGCAGTGCATATATATACAGTATAATAACTCACATGTTAGCGCTCCACGAGACAAACTCGGCGGGCCTGATCCGTTAGGCCTCGGTCTCGGCGCAGCTAGACAAACAAATGACAACATGAAATCAGAATAAATTTAACAAAAATTCTAAAGACTCGATCTAGAATTTTAGACACAGCTTTAGAATAGGAATTTGACCGGACATCACGTTTTATGAGAATTCTACCGAAAATCCGGCAGAACCTCCCCTGTAAAACGGACATCTCTCTACTCAAAGAGTAGAGCCGGTCCTGCAAAGAAATACACTTCGGAATAAACACAGGATTACAATCAAAATCCCTCGGTCGGACTCCAAACTACAATTCACCGACCGAGGTTCACAATTCACAGAATATTTATAAAATACCGAAAATGCCCTTATATAATAAAAATACATTTTATAAATCCAAATTACTTAATTAACCCTAAAACATACTAAAAATCAATAAAAACCCATTTATTTAGAAAAATAGTATATTATATATAATTTGAAAATAATTTACGAAAAATAGTTTTAATTAGTTAAAAATACTAAAAATTTGCAGAAATCATTTTTATGCCCTAAATAGCTATTAAAACCATTTAATTACATTTTTAACCAATTTAGTGTAAAATTACCAAAATACCCATATATATATATATTCACTATAAATGTTCAAAAATTCACCAAAAATTATATAATTACTCAAAAATTAATTTCTCAACATATAATTCAATAATATCAATAAATATACTCAATTTACCAATTTATTTCAATTAAACACATAATTAACCCTATTTTTCAAAATCACCTAAACTTAATAAATTCCAAATAAATACATAAAAATTCACAAAAATTACAAATAAATTTCTATAATTAATTTCAACTCCTATAATCACCATGAAAACACAATTTCATAATTTAATTAATTAATTTTCGAAAATTAGAAAATAATAATAAAATAATCAAAAATTCACAAAAATTAAAATAAATTCCAAAAATTATAAAACAAATTACAGCATGTAGATTAAGCTTCCAGGAACAAAGTTTCTGAAGGAAGTTTTCATGAATCAATCAAATTGAAGCTAAAAAAATTCGAAACCCAAAATGGCTGATTTGAAGAAATTGAAACCTAAGCAATTCTAGACCAAATCAAGTGAAACAAAGCTTGGAATCACACTCACCAGAGCTCAAGGAGAAGATAGAGACTGAAAGCATCAAATTTGGTGGTCGGAAAGTACTTGGTCGGAGTTAAGTTGATTTTTGGCTCTTTGAAGAAAATCCGGCCAAAACTCACCGGAAAAGAGTGTTTTAGGTGGTGGAAATGGTTGGAGGTGGAAGAGGAAGGCTGAGAGGCATAGTAACAGGAAGAAAACCAGCTTGAAAGTGGCTGGAAATGGAAGAAAACGTTTTGGGAGGAAGAAGATGAAGGAGGGGCAAAAGTGTAAATAAAGGGAAGTTTTGGTTTTTTGATAAAAAAATTATGTATATATGTATATATATATATATTTACACTATATTATAATAATATAAAATTTCACACACATTAAATATACACCACACACATATTTTAATATGTTTAATAATTTATAAACTTAAAATTAATTAATACAAAAATTAAATAATAAAATTAAGGAAATTAATTAAGCTCTAATTAATTTAAATAAATACACATATATACATTTTATTTTAGCACTTTAAAATTATATATGAGTTCATGCAAATTCATAAAACTAGTCAAAATAAATAGTATTAATTTACTTACGTGTCAATTTTTCCGAAAATATAATTTCCGAAAAAATTTTACGTAAAATACTTAAAATAATATAAAATAATTAAAATTAGCTTTAAACAAACAACAAACTCATAAAATATCATAAATATATATACAAAAATTATTAACACTGCATATCCCGATGCAGTATAAAAATATTTAAAAATTCGGGATATTACACCAGGCCTCGGTTTCGATGCAACTAAACAAGCAAACGACCACAGAATATCATAATACATCTATATAAGTTCTAAAGACTTGATCTATAATATTAGACACAGAATTAAAAATTAGAATTCGACCGGACATCACGTTTTATAAGAATTCTATCAAAAATTCAGCAGAACCTTCCCTGTAAAATGGACATCTCTCTACTCAAAGAGTAGAGCCGGCCCTGCAAAGAAACACACTTCAAAAAATAGACACAAAATCACAATCACAACCCCTCGGTCGGACTCCAAACTACAGTTTACCGACCAGGGTTCACAATTCACAAAATAATATAGAAATATCAAAAATACCCTTATATCATAGAAATACATTTAATAAGTAGAAATTACATAATTAACCCTAAAACACAGTAAAAATCGATAAAAACTCATTTATTTAGAAAAATCGTATATTATATATATAATTGAAAATAATTCACGAAAAATAGTTTTAATTACTTAAAAATTCTAAATAATTTGTATAAATCATTTTTATACCTTAAATAACTATTAAAACTAATTTAATTACATTTTTAGCCAATTTAGGGTAAAATTACCAAAATACCCATATATATATAAATATACTAAATTAATCCAAAAATTCACCAAAAATAATATAATTGCTAAAAATTAATTTTCTCAACATATATATCAATAATACCAATAAATAAACTCAATTAACTAATTAATTTCAATTAAACACACAATTAACCCTATTTTCTAAAAATTAATTAAACTAAATAAATTCAAAATAAATACATATAAATTCAAAAAAATTCCAAATAAATTTCTATAATTCATTTCAACACCTATATTTATCATAAAACACAATTTCATAATTTAATTAATTAATTTTTGAAAATTAGAAAATAATAATAAAATATTCAAAAATACCCAAAAATCAAAATAAATTCCAAAATTCAAACATGAAGATTAAACTAAGGGAAACAAATTTTTTGAAGGAATTTTTCATGAATCAATCAATTGTAGATCAAAAAAAAATTAAAAACCCTAATAGGCCGAATTGCAAAAATCAAAACCTAGGCAAATCTAGACCATTTTAAGTGAAACAAAGCTTGGAATCACACTCACCGGAGCTCAAGGAGAAGATAGAGACCAGCGGTGTCAAAAACGGTGGCCGAAAACGCTGTGAACGACGGTGGCTTCAAGTTTCAGTCTTCCAGCCAAAATAGAGGGAAACGACGTCGGAGAAGAGGAGGAAAGGTGGCAGAGCTGCTGGCTAGGAAGGACGGAGCTCAGGGCGGCACACCGACGGCTTGAAAATGAGATGGCAGGCGTGGTGAGGGCGGAAATCGATCAGGGAGAAGGGGAAGAAGACGATGGCAAACTTGTAATTAAATCAAACTTTATTTTTTGATAAATATTATATGTATATGTATGTATATATATATACTTTATATTATTTTAATATAAAATATTATATAAACAATAAATATTCACCACACACATAATTTAATATTTTAATAATTTATACACTAAAAATAATTAAATAATATTAAAACTAATAAATAAATAAATAAATAAAATATTAGGGTAATTAATTAAACCCTAATTTAATTCAAATATATATATATACTTTATTTTTAGCACTTTAAAAATATATATGAGTTCATGCAAGTCCATAAAATTGTTTAAAATGATTAATATTAAATTATTTACGTACCAATTTCCCCGAAAGTGCAAGTCTCGGGAAAATTTTACGTAAAGTACTTAAAATAATATAAAACAATTAAAAATCAATTTTAATTAAATAACAACTCATGAAATATCATAAATATATACAAAAATTATTGACACTAGCATATCCCGATGCAGTATAAAACTATTTAAAAATACGGGATATTACAAAAGCATCACCAGACCTTCGGCCCCAGTATTTATTAAATAAGCAAATATTATACTACTAGCGGTGTCCGAGAACAAAGCATCACCAGACCTTCAGCCCCAGTAATATAATTAAATAATCACATATTTTATCAATGCGCACACAGTCCTGATGAAACCCATCAGGTAGCCCGTTCTACTGTGGTTTATTTAAAAATAAAAGAAAATAATGAAAATTACAATAGATAAATAATAAAATAAAATAAATCAACTATAAATTAAATCATGTAAGATCATATAAATAATGCTAACTAGAATCTCATAAAATTAAATTCATAAGAATTTAATATAATTTGAATTAAAAATTCAACACTCAAATCAAATATTAACTTACAAGATAAAGGTGTTCCTTTGGCACGTCGTGTCCGACCTCGACTGGTAAACGCGACTGGAGGGGCAGCTAAAAGACAGAAAAAGGAAATGACAATCAGAAATTAGAAACCTAACTTCTAGAGTTTTAAGGAAGACTCGATTCGAACTTAGAATAAAAATTTTAGGATTGACCCGGTGTCACATTTTACGAGAAATATACCAAAAATTCGGCAGAGTTTTCTCTATAAAACGGACATCCCTCTACTGAAGTAGAGTCAATCCTGCAAATAAACACACTTTAAAATTCACAGTGGCAAAATACCTCCGGTTGGGACCCCAAACTACACAATTCCCAACCGAGGTTCACCAAAAATACAAATAAGCAAATACTAAATATTAATCTAGTAAATCACCAAAAATAATAAAAATTAATAATAAATCAAAATATAATTTTTTTAATTTTTTTTTAAAAACACTAAATAAAATTATTTTCCACCATAATTTAATAAAATTTCAAATAATAATATAATATTAATAACAATCCAACTTTCCAAATATTCAACATAATATAGTCAAATTCAACTATAATTGCCCATCTAGATTAAATATACTATAATATCAATTAAAAACTCTTTCAAACCACAAAACAATAAATAATTTAATTTTGAATAAATTTTCAAAAATAGTTAGTATTAATTAACTAAAAATAATAAATAATTTATAAAAATTATTTTAATACCACATTTTATCTCAAAATTAACTAAAACATAGTATTTAATTATAATGTCAACAAAACACACCATTTACCTATTATTTCAAAATTTACAGAATATAATAATTTCTAAAAAATTAGATAAATTATCAAAAATTATTTTATCACTACTAAAATTACTAACATAATATACTAACACTAATTAACTCAAATATTTAACCAAAAATAATTAATTAATCACATTAACAAAATATACATAAAACTTAAAATACCTAAATAAATATACAAAAATTTCTATAATCTCAAATAAAATTAATATACCCAAAATAATTAACAATAACTACTCTAATTACTAATTAAACCCAAATTAAATATCAATTAAAATCAAACAAAAATAAAAAAAATTCTGTAAAAATTGGGAAAAATAAAAATAATATACAAAATTAGATTTAAGCCTCTAACTTTACAGAATTCATCATCTAACTTAAAAGAATTGAAGATTAACACATAAACTAGCTCAGACAACCAAAAATCAACCAGAAAACAACTCTGCGCAACTCACCTTCAACCTCACTTTCCGACGCCGAAAATGAGTGGTAGAGACAAGGCTGGACGTCGATCGACACCTGAGGAGGTGAGGAAGGTTGAGGGAACAATGACAGCACCGATCTAACTCCGACAAAGACGAGGAGACTTCAAAACGTGAGGAAGAAGGAGAACCTAGGGGAAGAAAAGAGAAGGGAGAGGTTGCTGCTGGTGTTGGCTGCTCCGGGAAGGGCTGAGACACGCTGGAGAAGAAGGATGATAGTGATGGTGGTGGTCGGAGAGGGAAGGTAGTAGCTGATGGGTGAGTTTTGTGGCTGTCGGGTTGTTTCCTTCTCCTTTGGTAACTTGTTGTTTTGTTTTGTTTTTTTTTTTTTTACATCTATATATATATATAGAAGATAACTTATATCTTATATTATATTCATAACTTTAATTCTCCACCACACACATGCACACAATACATATACATACATACATATACATATACATATATATATATATATATATATATATATATATATATATATATATATATATATATATATATATATTCACACACACACCTAATACTACATACATATATACATGTATATACACAAAAATAAATTAATTACATATATATATATATAATATATATATATATATATATATATATCTATATATATATATATAACACATAAAATATCTATGCAAATAATGTAGTTTAATAAAAATAAAAATAATAATAATAATAATGATAAAAATAAACAATGTCATTTTAAATAATAAAATAATACAAATTTGAAAATTACTTTTATTAAAATAAAATATAAGGTATTATATAATTATTAAATTTATTAATATGCCAAAATTAATTATTTATGTGTGTTTACTGGATGTCATTAGAAAGCTAAATGAGCCAGCTCTTTACTAAAGCCCGTGGCCTGTTTATTTGTTGTTTAGGTTTTGTTTGGTTAGAAGTTTTATTCTTATTTAAATTCTTGTATTAGGATTTAGCTTAGAATTGAAATACCTTGTTTTGTATATCAACTTTTGTCACAAAAAATAATGAGGACACATTCATATTTACACATAAAACAATCGGAAATTCCTTCCTTTGCTCCTGTAGCATTCTTTTCTTCTGATCACTTGATCAAGCTTTCTTGTAAGGCAAACTCTTATTGGATTCATTTTCAAGTTGGAAGGGTTAAAACCTGATTTTAATTCTACTATTACCCTGTGCTGATAGTGAATCTGTTCATTATTCTTGGTTTCGTTGTATTTAGGCTTACAGAACCCATTTCTAAAGGTATTTTTCTAGAAATATTTTCTTGGTAAACAATGTATATTTTGTATAATTTGAAAAAAAAAATACAATTACACTCAAATTAATTATTATAACTAGTAATTTTTATTTAAATTTCAGTATATATATATATACTCTCCTGAATTTTTTTTGGTGGTTATTATTATTATTATTTAAAAAAAAAGGAAAGTAAGCAAATGGCTCATGTACACGTGGGTGTGTGTCCATGAATAAAGGGGGAAAAAGGGTGTATGCAGAGAGGAAGAAGGAAAGCAACGGGAGTTTTGGGTGCAAAATTTCATTTTAGTACTTAAATTTTTCTTCTTCTCCATTAACTATCTAAACTACCTCCGCTTACCATCAAATTTGAACCATAGCTTCTCCTCATCTTCCTCTACAACCCAGTAGTTTTTGTTTTGCATGATTTGGTTGAAATTTGAGCAGAATTGGATAAAATTGTACAACCAACCACCACCATTCTAAGATTGCTATTCGTGTGTTCCTCTTATCACTAGAAGTCTATAGCCACCAATCACGCATCCAATATCGTCCAATTTAATTTTCTACCATTTTGAGATTGCTATTAGTGTGTTCCTCTTACACCAGGAGTATATTCATATTGGTAAGGTAATACTTTTCCCGTGAGAAATCCAACGGATCTCATCTTGAATTATGGTGAGTAATCAGTACCGACCTAAAAATAATTATGAAACTATTTTTAATAAATAATATAAATTGTGATGATAAATTTCTATAAATAGATTTTAGTAAAATTCTTTATAAATTTTCAGATATAATTTTTGGAATGATTGCGGTGGAAATTATTTAATTTCCGTTTAAATTAATTAACTCATCGGGAATAATCCTTAAGCCTCAAAATTAATCATTTAAGGCATTCCTAAATTAATTTCAATGATTCCATCATTTTAGTATTTTTTTCCAAAATTTTAGGAAGATATTAGGAAATTTATTATTAATTATTCATTATATATGTATATTGTTTAATTAGAGTATACCAGAGCAGAGATATCAGAAATAGGCGAACGAAAATACGTCAGCCTACTCACTCCACTCGTAAACTTAATATTTTGAAATGTATGCTAGAATTATGCAGAAAATATAGACTAGTTTATTATATTTAAAAAGCGAAATTTAATTAAAGAATTTATATTTTAATATTTGAAATATTCATATTGTTGATTCGATATATTAAAGATGTTGGTTATATTTTGATTATTATTATCAAATCAATCTTGCCATAATTATTGTTAAATAGATTATTTAATTAGAAAAATTAAATTTGAATTTTCATTCCTTAAATATTTATTTTACATACATCAATTGAAAAATAAATTAAAAATAAAAAGAAATCATGTATCAATTTATTAAAATCAATGGACCATGTTTAAATTGTAAAAAATATCAAAAGTCGTATATTTATTAGTAAATAGTCAAAATAATTTATTTTGACGTGACATTTATATGGAGTAATTTAAAATTTTCCGATAACCATATCAGTAAAGTTTTATCAAGTTTTCAACTAGTGTATGAAATTATAAAAATTAAAAATTTAGTGAATAACATTACTAATTATAATTTAAAAAACATGTCAAAATTACAAAAAACGCTAACAATCATGAATTTTTATTAATTTACCCTTCATTTTATTATATTTATATTATAATAGTTTATACTTCGTATGGCATAAATAAAATTAAAATGAATTACACATTTAGTAAATATTTTATTCGTGTACATTGCAAGTAAAAAAGACAACTAAATGTATCAAATGATTAAAATGGGTAAAATTTTTCAAACAAGTTAAATACATACTAACATTTTTGGAATATATATAGATTCCAAAAAAGTTACTATGTATTTATCTTGTTTGAAAATTTTTATATGAAGTAACAGTAACTTCGAAACCAATAACAGTAACAATACAAGAAGAAGACCAGCAAAATGAAAACGCGGCCTTCAATAACAAGAACAACGTCACAATCACCTTCTAAATCTGTTAAGTCCCATGTGTTGCCATTAACAATAACCATGAAATCGAACTATTTGTCATCACAATCAATCAGATCTGGTTTAGGGGTTCCTCAACATTTTTACATATTTGTTTTGTTTCAATAGTTGTTTGCTTGATAAGAAAGGAGAAAAAAATTTAAAAAAACGGAAAAGAAAATATTTGTGAAAAGAGAGTTTAAATGAGACATATGGTGCTGATATAGTAATGGTAAATTTAGCGACCCACAGCAGTAGCAGTCGCAGTAGGAAGCTGCCAAATGATAATTTTTTTTTATTGAAATATTTTTATCTCCGTGAGTTAATTAAAGAGGGTAATATATATATATTTTTTTATCATTTTACAGTCCCCCTTGCGTTTACTTTCATATTGGCTTCGTGTCATTTCTACGGGCCTGAAAATATCTTCTAGCAAAAACAAAAAAAAAAATCTTCGGTGAAAATAATCCTATAACCGATGAAAACAATGTACCTGGTGATGCTGAAGCATGTAAGCTCCGTGAGAGAGGCCGTTAGCATCGGTAACAAGCGTTTTACCAATCTCCGTCAGAGAGTACTTCCTCTCGACGGTGTTGGCCTCACTTTCAAAGGCATGAAGGTGCTCCCTGAAAATGCCATAGCTAGATAGTAATCGAAGGATACGTTGAAGATTTTCCGGATCACCATTCGGAGCGTTAATGTGAGAGAGAATCTCGGAAGCGGAGACCGGAGCGTTAGCTCCGTCTTGCCAAATGGCATCGGGGACGTTGAGTCGAATGACGGCGTTTAGCGACATAGGTACGCTTATTATGTTGGCTACCTCCATTATTGCTAGCTTCGTTTTTTTCCTCTGCTCTGAGCTCTCAATATTTTCCATTTTGCTGCTGCTGCTGTTTTTTTTTTTTTTTTTTAAAGTGAGTGAGGGACCAGAAGTACAAATAGTGATTTGGAGTGGCAAAATTGAAATTACTACAAATGAGAAGGGTATTAAGGTGTAAACATCGGTCGCATTATGGATTCTTGCATTGCAGCTTTATTTTCTTGAAAACCGGATTTCAAATTTAATAAAAAAAAATAGATTTTTGTTACAATAAATATATATATATAATTTATTACACCGTTGATACCATAACTTTTGATTATATTTTATTTTAGCACTAAAATTTTAATTTTTTTCTTTCTAATCTTAAAAATTCTATTTTTATTTTAAGTTGAAACAATTCAAACAGATCCAATTAAATTTAACATACGTGACAGCTGAAATAAATATATTTTTATTATATATACATTGTAAGCATTTCATTAAATAATTTAATTATCTTATTAGCTCCATAAAATAAAATTTATTTATGGGTCCCATAAAATAAAATTTTAGTAAAATTTATTTTATGGAATTTATAAGGTAATTAGATCGCTTAATAAGATGCTTACATAATGAATATACTAAAAAATATACTTATTTTGACTGTCATATATGCTAAATTTAATCAAATATATTCGAATTACTTTAATTTAAAATAAAAATATAATTTTTGGGATTGAAAAAAAAAATAAAAATTTAGTACCAAAGTAAAATATGACCAAAAGTTATAGTGCCAAAAGTGAACTAAACTCATATATATACATATATATATATATATATATATATATATATATATATATATATATATATATATATATATATATATATATATATATATATATATAAACACATACCATTAGTTATAATTAAATAAAAATTAATTTAATAATTTTTATTTTCTTCATATAAATATACTTGTGTATTGTATTGAAAAAATTTAAATAAATATAACAATTTATAAAAATAATTGTAAAAAAATTTTAAAAATAAACATAATAAAAAAACCTTATAATTTACAAATAATTTAAACAGTATAAGCGGATTTGAAAAGTTTGTGTCTGAACTGCTAGACCAAAATCGTGAAAACTAACTTGCTGCCATCTATAAGAATAATAATAAAAACACTTGCCTAAGTTTGAAATCACTTCCCCAAACAAAAGCACCTGCCTAACTTTATTTTAAAATTTTGAAATTTCATTTTATCATAATCAACTTCAATTAATTTTATATTCAAATCATATTATTTTAGCTGAATTGGATATCTAAAGTTTCATTTAGTCACATCTTAAAATTAGTAATCAAATGATGACTATGTTGTTCTAATTTGTTGATTTTCATTTAGCCACGTCTTAAAATTGATGATGAAATTATTATTGTACTTGTTATAACTTAATATTTTAAATTATTAAAATTTAATTTGATATATACAGTATTTATAATATTTTAAATTTTTATATATTATAATTATTATGTGTAATTTAAGTTTAGTGTGTATATGATTATTTATTTATTATTATTGTTATTATTATTATTATTATATGTATGTGTGGGTGTATTTGTGTCTTTTCTTATTTTAATATATATATATATATATATATATATATATATATATATATATATATATATATATATATATATATATATAAGATTTTTATCCTTTTTCCTTCCTTCCTCTCTTTTCTCTCCCCTCTCCTTTCCTTCCTCTTATTCTTCTTCTTCCAACGTTTTACACAGAGACACTTGTAATATCCCGAGTTTTTAAATATTTTTATACTGCATCGGAATATGTATTGTTAATAATTTTTGTATATATTTATGATATTTTAAGAGTTGTTATTTTTTTAAAGCTAATTTTAATTATTTTATATTATTTTAAGTATTTTACGTAAAATTTTTCTGGAAATTGTATTTTCGGAGAAATTGATATGTAAATAATTTAATATTAATTATTTTGACTAGTTTTACGAATTTGCATGAACTCATACATAAATTTTAAGTGCTAAATAAAATGTATATATATGTATTTATTTAATTAATTAGAGCTTAATTAATTTTCTTAATTTTATTATTTAATTTTTTTGTATTAATTAATTAATTTTAAGTGTATAAATTATTAAATATATTAAAATATTTGTGTGGTGAGTATTATTTGTGTGTGTGAATATATATATTACTATAATATAAGGTGGACATATATATATATATATATATATATATATATATATATACACGTTTTTTTTAAACAAAAAAATTAAAGTTGCCTTATTTATAATTTTGCCCCTCCCTTCATCTTCTTCCTCCCAACACGTTTTCAGCCATTTTCAGCCATTTCAAGCTGGTTTTCTTGCTGTCACTATGCCTCTTAGCCTTCCTCCTCCACCTCCAGCCATTTCCACCGCCTGAAACACTCTTTTCCGACGAGTTTTGACCGGTTTTTCACAAAGAAGTTGAAAATCGACTTAGCTCCGATCAAGCCATTTCCGGCCATCAAATTCGATGCCGTCAGTCTCTATCTTCTTCTTGAGCTCTGTTGAGTGTGATTCCAAACTGTGTTTCACTTAATTTGGTCTAGAATCGCTTAGGTTTTAATTTCTTCAGTTCAGCCATTTTGGGTTTCAAATTTTTTTTAGCTTCAATTTGATTGATTCATGAAAACTTACTTAACAAACTTTGTTCCTGGAAGCTTAATCTACATGTTGTAATTTTTTTAGAATTTTTGGAATTTATTTTAATTTTTGTGAATTTTTGATTATTTTATTAATATTTTCTAATTATCGAAAATTAATTAATTAAATTATGAAATTGTGTTTTATGGTGATTATAGGAGTTTAAAGGAATTATAGAAATTTATTTGTAATTTTTGTGAATTTTTATATATTTATTTGGAATTTATTAAGTTTATGTAATTTTGAAAAATAGGGTTAATTGTGTGTTAAATTGAAATTAATTGGTTAATTGAGTATATTTATTGATATTATTGAGATATATGTTGAGAAAATTAATTTTGAGTAATTATATTATTTTTGGTGAATTTTTGATTAATTTTAGTTATATATATATATATATATATATAGGGGTATTTTGGTAATTTTACACTAAATTGGCTAAAAATATAATTAAATTGGTTTTAATAATTATTTGAGCTATAAAAATGATTTCTGCAAATTTTTAGTATTTTTAACTAATTAAAACTATTTTTCGTAAATTATTTTCAAATTATATATAATATACTATTTTCCTAAATAAATGAGTTTTTATTGATTTTTAGTATGTTTTAGGGTTAATTACGTAATTTGGATTTATAAAATGTATTTTTATTATATAAAGGTATTTTCGGTATTTCAGTAATATTCTATGAATTGTGAGCCTCGGTCGGGAGAATTGTAGTTTGGAGTCTGACTGAGGGATTGTGATTGTGAATTTGGTGTTATTCCGAAGTGTGTTTTCTTTACAGGACCGGTTCTACTATTTAAGTAGAGAGATGTTCGTTTTACAGGGGAGGTTCTGCCGGATTTTTGGTAGAATTCTCGTAAAACGTGATATCCGGTCAAATTCCTATTCTAATTCTATGTCTAAACTTCTAGATCGAGTCTTTAGAATTTCCGTTAAATTTATTCTGATTTCATGTTATCATTTGTTTGTTTAGTTGCGCCGAGACCGAGGTCTAATGGATCAGGCCCACCAAGTTTGTCTCGTGGAACGCTAACATGTGAGTTATTATATTGTATATATATGCATTGCATATAAGATGCATGACTTACGATTTTTCATTTTCATCATATGTTTAAACGGTAATTTAATTATAATATGATTTGGTATATTTTTGATTTATTTTTAGTATATCTTGATATATAAATGTTTGTATATTTTTGATATACATTTAATATATCACTGGTATATTTAGAGTTTATTTTTGATATACGTATGTTAGATATTTAGGTTTATGTTTGTTATAATTTAATATTTATACACGATTTAAATGTGCATTGAACCATAATTATTTTATTAAATGATTAGTATAATTTAGGTTTATTCTTAAATAATTGCATGCTATATTATAAACCTACACTTAAATTATTCTTTTAAGTTTATTTTTGGTATATTTTGATTTATTTCCAAATAAATACATGTTTTATTATTAAATTAAACCTAACACATTAGTGGTATATTTAGGGTTCATTTTTTATATATGCATGCTAGAAAATTAGGTTTATTTTTAGTATATTTGTGAATATATGTTAAACCTAAACACATTTTTAAATGAATATTTATATATAAATGTTTTACTAAATGATTTATATACTTAGGGTATATCTTTTGTATATTTAAGTATATTTTTAAGAAAATGCATGTTATATTATTGTTACTCATTTAAATTTTTTTTAACCATATTAATGATTTATCTTTAGTTTATTTCATATTTTATTTGACATATATATATATATAAGCCTAAAGGAAAAGAAAATAAAACCATTCATATTTTACACTTTATTTTAAAACAAAACACATTATCAAACTGATTTTTCTCAGAATACACAAATTCAACTACTTAATAAAAATGTGTTTCAACATCTCATATTATAAATTGAAAATCTTATACATAAGCGTGGTTTACACAAATAAACTACACAATTATGTTTAAACCATACAATCCTTAGTACATATACTACTGTAGCAACCTAGATTAACACATAGTACAACTTATAGTGACCTACATAAAATAGCCGGTGAAGAAGAAACCCAGTGTGGAGGTAGTCTGAGGTCGAACTCCCAAGCTCCTGAAAAAAAATAAATTTAGGGGAATCAGACCTCACTGAGTAAGTCAATAAAAAGAGCTGTACAGTTTGAAAACCTTTGAAAATTATATATGTTTATAATGAAAATAATTTATAATATATAAGTATAGCTTTTGAAAAAAAATCTCAGTAGAACCCTAAACCCAAAATCTAAATGGCCAACCGAGCCCACTTATTCCAACTAGACTACCGATCCCCGAGAGCAAGGGCATCAACCGAGGCACCAAGCCATAGTCCTTCACTTAATCCAAACAAATGCCACTGGCGGTCCTCGAGAGCTAAGGCATCAACCGAGGCACCCATCCCAGTCCATTATTGACTTTTCAATCACTAGCGGTCCCTGAGAGCAAAGGCTTCCACCGAGGCACCTGTCCCAGTTTAACATTCACCAATCATATATACATCGGATCCATCTCTCAATCTCTATCATGTGCACACGGTCTTAGTGAAGCCCACCAGGTAGCCCGTTCTACCAAAATATCTCAAAACTGATTTTAAATAAATAAAATGCGCTTAAACTTTAAATAATAGCATTAAATTAAATAAATCATATAATAACAACAAAAAATTATGAGCGCACGCATCTTTAAATAAAACACATACACAAATCATTTTATCGACTTACAAGATGAATGCGAAGGCTGACGACCACGCGTCTGCCTCGGTCTCACAGCTTCTGCTCCAATATGCTCTAAAAGAAAAATAATGAATCGACTTTTAAAACATGACTAAGGAATTGAAATCAGAAATCAACAAAATAATAAAATTTCAGACTGACTCGAGGAAAACCGGACGAGACTCGACAGACAGGATTTAACCTAACTACCGGTAAGAATTTTATGAGTATCAAGTTTTACGAGAAAATCTATCGAAATTTTGACAGTCTCCTCTGCAAAACAGACATCTCTCTACTAAAGGTAGAGCCAGACCTACATAGAAAATGCACTTCCAATAATCACAAACACCCACACGCGAGTCGGGCTTCCAAAACTATAATTTGCCCCAAAACGAGATCGCAACTCAAACAAATATCAAAAATTAATAATATTTATTTCTCAAAATACACACACACACACACACACACACACACACACATATATATATATATATATATATATATATATATATATATATATATATATATATATATATATATATATTTTACATACACACATACTAAGAATAAATAGCATATTTAAAATCTTAATTATTCAAAATTAAATAATTAAATTTGTATTCCATCACCAACAATATAATTATAATTATTACCCAAATTAAACCTTTGTAATGTATTATATGAATATATATATATTGGAAATTGGACATTTAAAATTTTACCCTACTTAGGAAATTATATCAATTAATTTATAAAAATTATCTAAACCCTTTAAATATTAATAAAACTAATTAAAATATATATATATATATATATATATATATATATATATATATATATATATATCATATTTAGGGTAAAATTACATTTTTACCCCCCTAAAATACACAATTTACATAATGTGCTTTTAATACTAGAATAATTCCTTAAAATTCTTTAATCATGCCAAAAATTTATTTTCTTAAAATAAACCTCCCTAATATAATTAAAATATTTAATTAACCATAAATTTTCTCCCAAAAATTATTATTTAACCAAAAATCAAATTTGGCATAAACTCAAATATAATTATAAAAATAGTATAAAAATCTCAAAAATTATAATTTGAGTTCTAAAATTTATAATATTCACTAATAACCTCAATTATTAAAATTCCATAATTTTTAACCATAATTTTTGAAATTAGCCTAATTATTAAATTTTGACATAAAGTATAGAAATTACTAAAAATTGTATAATATTCTAAAAAATTTATTTTCTTTACCCTAAAATTTATATCAACTCATAGTAACACTAAAATACCAATTATTATTATTATTTATTATTTTTATAATTAATTCCCAAAAATTCCTAAAATATTATTAAAATATTCAAAAATTCACCAAAAATCAAAATAAATTCCAAAAATTATACAAAAATTCCTAGAGATAGATTGAGATGTAATGATTGAGGTTGTGTAATATTTTAGAGTTCTACTTTAATCCTTCACTGAAATATATCTTCAAGTTTTAGTTTATGTCAACTTTAGTTTTTTTTTTTTGAGCTTGATTTCTTATGATTCATAGTTGATGCCTTTAGAAATGTTGTTGTGTGTAGCTTGAGCTATTCAAATATATATATATTTTTAATTTTTCGAAATTATTTTGATTTTTGAGTGTTTTAGTTTCTGGTGACCCTCACTGGAAAACTTTTATATTTTTAATAAATTGTTTAGATTATTCGGATTGTAGAAAATTTTGATTCAATTATTTATTACAAATTTTTGAAAGTTTATGTGAAAAAATAATTTTTGGAAAAATTAATAAAAATTAGTAAATTTGGTGTTTTAATTGAAATTATTGTTAATTAGTATGTTTTAAATAATTTTGAAATAATAAATAGTAGGAAAATAATTTTTACGAATTATTTACTATTTTAACTAATTAATAATAATTTTCAAAAATATATTTAAATAATAATTTTATTTATTTTTTCTATGATTAAATGAACTTTTAACTATTTTAATTACTTATTTGAACTATTTAAAAAATTATTTGTGAATTTTACTATTTAATTTTGAATAATTGAAAAATGAATTTTTATTAACATTATATAAATTATTTGAGATTTATTAACTAATTTGAAAAAAAATTAGCTTTTAGATATTTATTATGTAAATAACTGGAATTGATGTATTTTATTGACTTTTATGGATTTTTGGTGATTTTAATATTTATTATTAAAATATTTGGCTTTTAGTGTATTTTGATTCTCGGTTGGGCCAATTGTAAAGTTCGGAGGTCCAACCCGAGAAGTTGTGCATTTGTGATATTTGAAGTGTATTTGCTTGTAGAATCGGCTCTACTTTTAGTAGAGAAACATTCATTTTACAGAGGAGATTTTGTCGAATTTTTGGTAGAATTCTCGTAAAATGTGACGTCTGATCGATACTGAGTTTTTAAATTGTGGTCAAGTCGTGTCGTACATCGAGTCACTTTTAGAATTCCTATAAGTATAAATTAGATGTTCGATTCTAATATATGATTATTCACTTATTTTCTATAGTTACGTCAAAATTGAGACCTACAAGACCAAGCTAGTCTACTATATTTAGAGGAGCGCAAAACTGTAAGTTATTATTTTATATATGTATTGCATGTAGAATACATAATTATGAGCATCCATGTTTTCATAATGTATTTAAACATGAATTATTTTACCAAATGGTTATGTATTTGTTGGTATACTTTTGGTATATATTTAGTATATTTGTGACTTATATGTTTGGTATATTTTATATATATATATTTGATATATATATGTGACATATATGTTTAGTATATTCTTAGTATATATTCGGTATATTTTTCGTATATACTTAGCATATATATTTGGTATATACTTAGCATATATATTTGGTATATTTTTGGTATACAATTGGTATATATTTAGTATATGCTTGATATATATTTGTATATGAGTGATATATTTCTTTAAAAATGGATGTCAACATGTTTAAATTACGCTTTTTATTATTTTAAATAAGTATATGATTTATTTGAAGGATAACAGTAGAATGTGCTACTAAGTGGGCTGCACTAGGACTGTGTACGTACCAATGCGTTATATTTTAGGGTTGAGATTATGAAATTATTTGATGTAAGACTTGATTATGTTGATTATTAAGAATTATGGTGAGAGAGTAGTGTGATTGTTGGAGCTTGGTTGACCTAGTGTCTCAGGGCTAATCACATTGATAGTGAGACTGCAGGAGCTCAGTTGACTTAGTGTCTCGGGGTCAACCTACTGTCCAAAAATGGAAAAGAGAATTATTTTGGAATTAAGTAAGCTTGTTGGCTAATGAGATGTAATGATTGAGGTTGTGTAATATTTTAGGGTTCTACTTTAATCCTTCACTCAAATAAATTTTTCTGCATTTATTATTATATAAAAGTGGATTTTAGCATATGTGTGAAATGTTTGTATATGTATATTTATATTGATGTTTTTCTATATATGACTTTAAGTTATATGTATATATATTATAATAATGTACTCAGTGAGGTCTGACTCCCCTTAATATTTTTTTACAGGATCTTCTTATTTTTCAAACTTCCCCCATAGTATTATACATCGAACTCTTTCCTCCTTGGCTGATTTGTGTAAATATTGAACTGTTGTTTTCTTGTATTTTAATAATCACTGCAATAGTGACGTTATTTTATTATAGCATGTTGTAGTATTAGAACCTTGTACCCAAATTTTTTATGAAACTATTTTTATTATAATGATATATAAGATTTTCTTTTATACTAAATAAAGTTTTAATTTTGGCATATTTTTATATTATTATTGCATGTGTTTTTATTTTTAAGGCTTGCTATGAGTTCTGGATTCGAAAGAATTCTTATTCTTTAGCACCGATCATGACTCTCTGATTTGGGTCGTGATAATACTACTTTATTTGTTGGTTTCAATTTAGTCACAACTTGAAATTAATAATAAAATAATGACTATACTTCTCTATTGTTGGTTTTCATTTATCCACGTCTTAAAGTTAGTGATGAAATGATGATTGTACTATTTTATTTGTTAGTTTTCATTTATCCATATCATAAGATTGTTGATGAAATTATAATTATACTAGTCTTTTTATTGGTTTCATTTAATTATGACTTAAGAGTGGTGATAAAATGATGATTGTATTGCTTTATTGTTAGTTTTCATCTAGCCACATCTTAAAGTTAGTGATGAAATGATGATTATACTACTTTATTATTAGTTTTATTTTGCCATGTCTTATGAATGGAATGAAATGATGATTGTTCTTCTCAATTTAAAAGTTTTCATTTAGCCACATCATAAGATTGTTGATGAAATTATGATTGTACTGCTATATTTATTGGTTTTACTTAGTCATGACTTAAGACTGGTGATAAAATGATGACTATATTGATCTATTATTGGTTTTCATTTACCCACGTCTTAAGATTGGTAATGAAATGATTATTATACTACTTTATTTGTTAGTTTTCATTTATCCACATAATAAGGTTAGTGATGAAATTATGACTATAATACTCTATTTATTGGTTTTCATTTAGTCACAACTTAAAATTGGTGATAAAATAATGACTGCACTACTCTATTATTGGTTTTCATTTAGCCACATCTTAAGGTTAGTGATAGTCAATTACTAAATTAGAGTGGCAAGAGGCTGAACTTTGTATATATTACCATTGATCTTACAGAGCTGAATACATTGATTCTTAACATGTTAAGAGACCAACTCCATCAATCATTATACAACAATAAGGACTGCTAACTAAAAATAATATTTACAAAACAAATATTTGAAACTAAGTTAGTTAATACACCCCCATAAGCTAAAGGTGTAAAGAAATGTAACTGAAGCTTGTCCAAGAAATGATTGAACTATACTTGGGCAAAGGTTTTGTGATCACATATGCAATCTGATTAGAGGAGGATAGAGAAGTAACTATAAGAACTTTGTTCATGACTTGATCACACACGAAATGTTAATCCACTTTGACATGATGAATTCATGCTTGAAAAATAGGGTTGGATGATAAGTAGACAACTCATACATTATCATACTAGATATGTGGAGCACAAGAGAGGATTATACTACGTTAGATGAGTAGGCATCACAACCATTTCAATTCAACACAGACATTGGCAATAGTCTTGAATTCAGACTCAGTAGAGGGCAACTGTTTATTATTTATGGGAATTCAAAGCAGTAAGATTTTTACTAAGATAAATAAAATATCCTCTTGTTGATCATCTGTCATCTGGGCAACCAGCCTACTCAGTGTCACTAAAGGTTGTTAATGTATGCTAATCACAATTGGTGAAAAATAACCCATAATGTTTGGTCTTTGCAAATAATATAAGACACATTTTAATGCTTAAAAGTGAGCATCAGATGGTCAATGCATGAACTGATAAAGCTTATTGACTGTGAAGGACATGTTTGGGTGTGTAATGTTAGCATATTGAAGGCTATCACAAAGATGGTGATAATGAGTGGCATCAGAAGAAGATAATAAGCTGCCTTATTGACGAGACAAAGAGGAATTACTTAGCAGTAGTGTGGCACTCACTTTTTAATTTTCCATCCTAGCTTTATTAAGAAATTAAAGATATAGGATTGTTGTGATAAAATCTAGCCTTGTTATCTCTAAAGTACTTGAATTCTTAGAAAATAATTTAAAAATCATAAGTCATGCAATGAAAATCTTGTGATAGCTAAGTAATGAGATTAGTAATCATAGAACTATCATTGCTAATTATTATGAGATCATCAATATAGACAAGAAGAAAATAAACTATATTTTAATGATTATATAAGAACAAAGATGAATATGCTTGAGAACCCATAAAACCAAGCTGCAATAAATAAATACTCAGCCTTTGAAATTATGCACATGGGGCTTTTCTTAGCCTATACAACTATTTATTGAGCTTGCAAACATAATTTGGATGTTGCTTATTAATATAGCCCTGTGGTTGAACCATGTAAACCATTTCTTTTAATTCACCATTTAAAAAGGCATTGCTCACATCAAATTAGTGAATAATCCAACCATCAGACACCACAATTAAGAGAATTGTTTAAACTGTCATCGACTTAATAACTAGACTAAAAATCTCTTTGTAATCTAACTCATACTTTTAAATGTATCCCTCAACCACTAACCGAGCTTTGAACCGTTCTATGGAGCCATTAATGTTACGTTTAATTATATAAATCCATTGATTGCCAATAACATTATTATAAGGAGATGGAGGTATAAGGGTCCAAGTGTTTTTTTTTATAATGCTTGCATTTCACTCTGTATTGTGGTTTGCCATTTAGGATTTTTAATAGCTTAGATGAAGGATGTAGGTTCAATGAAAATGGTTTGGATAAGGGTAAAAGTAGTGGTGAAATGAGTGAAATGTTTCTTTTGAAGAGTTGAAGTTTGTATTGCATTATATGGGTTTTGTCAATATGAGATGAAGGTTTAATTTAAGTGGAAATGGGATTTAGTTGTGTAAGGTCATTAGGATTGAAGAGTTGAATGGGACTAGGTAATCTGAATGGAGTAAAAGATTGATTAGTTTAGGAAGATAAGGATGTGTGTGGTTATAGTTGAATTAGAAGTTAGAAGAGATAAAATAGGTGATGGAGTTTGAAGAGAGAAGTAAAAAGTTTGTTAAACAATGATAAGGGAGAAATGTTACTTGAATGAGAGTAGGACTAAGTAGTTCAGTATAGAGGATGAGTGAGTTATAGCCATGGAGGAGTTGACATGCTTACTGAAGGAGCAGGTGTAGAGGGCATCAAAGTTTGGATATTGTGAAAATAAATAATTTTTCATCAAACTAAACTTGATGAGCTACATATATTTTACTAATATCCTTATCAAGATAGCGATATCCTAAATGGTAAGGAGAATAACCCAAAAACACATATTGCTTAGATTGAAATGAAAATTTGTGTTTGTTATAGTGACAAAGGAAGGGTAGACAGCATATGCAAAAGTTTTAAGAAATTAAAAATATAGTCATTATTTGTATAGTATTGTAAAAGGAAATCGATTATTTAAGGAGCTACTTGGCAATCAATTGATTGAAAAGGTAGCTATTTCAAAAGCATATTCCTAATACTTAAAGGGTGCACTACAATGTCCTAGTAATGCAATACTAATGTTAATAATATGTCTTATCTTTCTCTCAACATTCCTATTTTGTTCATGAGTATGAGGATATAAAACTCTATAAACAATGCCATGCTCTTTAAATAATTATGCAGAGGTTTATATTCATAACCAAACTATGAATTAAAAGATTTAATTTTGCTATCAAATTATCTTTCAACCATGACCTAAAATTTTTGAAAAATGGTTGGAACTTCATTCTTACTTTTCATAGGAAACAACCATATGAATAAAGAGTAATCATCTATGAAAAGAACAAAATATTTAAATCCATAAGAAGAGCACATAATAGTTTGACCCCATACATCATAGTGTATTAATTCTAAAGGACTAGAACTATAATTATCAGTCAATGATAAAGTGACACGATAAAGTTTTCCTAAACAATATGCTTCACATTTATTTGTAGTAGTTTTATTTGAAGATCATGGTAATTAAAAGTGGTGAACAAGTTTTTAAACAATTTGATAATTTGGATGCCCTAGTCGAGCATGCCAATCCTCTAAGTTTGCAAGGTAAACTTTTGCATTCTAAGCATAAGTCTTGCACAACTTTCCCTGAAGCTTATAGAGACCCAACTAATTTGTTCCTCAAAGAAGAATCTGCTTGGTAACTTGATCTTTGACAAAGTATTGGTTAGGATGAAACTCAAAGAAATAATGGTTATCATGATAATATTTTTTGAACTAAAAGTAATGGTTTGGTGATCGTAGGAACATGAAGAACATTATTTTAATTGAGTGATTTTTAAACAGAGGAAATGATACCAGTACCTTCCTGGATAATTGGTAGTTTGTTACCATTGCTAACAACTAAATTTTGCTTACCCTTATAATCATCAGTGATGTTTAGAGAGTAACATGATGGGTGGCTCTTGTGTCTAGGTACCATAGAGATAAAGTGCCATAGGAGTGGATTGATTTATGATGATTGTAACATAGATAAGTTCACTTATAGTGGAGAATGCTAATGGGACACAGATTTGAAATCTTATTGACTATACCAAGGAATAAAGTTTGAATTAAAATGGTAATGAAATTGAGAGCAATATGATTGGAGAGACCATATATTTGACATGCTTGTTGGAGCTATGATTGGAGAAGTAGCCTCATTGTACCAAAATTACCTTGTCTTTTGTGAGTAATGTTGAATTAGGTTAGAGTTACTGGATTATTATACTGAGTGAGATTGGCGACTAGAATCTGTTGCTGTTGTGACTTTAGCAATAATTCATATGCAACTAGTTAACAGTGTAATTCATGAAAGGTTACTGTTTCTGATTGTTGGAGTGCCTCAATGATCCCATTGTATTATGGGCTAAGTTTTCATAAGATAATGGCATTAAACTCTGAGGTAAAAATTGGTTGGCCTACTAAAGCTAACTAATTAATGATATTTTTAGCTTGTTACAAATACTGAGAAATAGATTGATCATCCTATGCGAGGTTATAAAGTTCAATGTGTAGATGTGTTTATTGTGCATTACTAACCATGTCGTAGGCTATTAATAGAGCCTTATAAACTTCAACTACTAAATTCAATCTAATCAATTATGGATACATTTCTTTGGTGATGGAGGAAAAAAGCCAAGAAAATAAAAGTTAATCCTTATTAAACTAGATAACATATTTAGGATTTGGTGTAGTTTGATTAGTGGCAGAATTAATAATTTTATTAGGTGGAGATGTTATAGTACCATCAATAATTCCATGTAGATTGTAAAAATTTAGCAATAGGGGTAAAAATTTAGTAATGGGGTGAATTGCATTTTCCATGGGACATAATTCTTTGAATTTAGTTTAATAGAAAAGGTTTGATGAATGTGCATAGGGGCTATAGGTAAAAATGTAGAAATAAGAGAGGGAAGTGTATTTAATATTGTCATTAAGGAAAAGGTAGAAGATGAAGACATATTTATGATCAAGCTTTGATACCAAGTCAATTACTGAATCAGAGTGGTAAGAGATTAAACTTTGAATATATTTCCATTAATCTTATAGAGATGAATACATTGATACTTAATATGTTAAAAGACCAACTTAATTGATAAGTCTACAACAATAAGGATTGCTAATTAAAGATAATCTTTACAAACAAAATATTTGAAACTAAGTTAGTTACAACTGGTGTTTGTTAATAATGACTATACTAATTTATTATTGATTTTCATTTAGCCATGCCTTATGAATTGGGAAGAAATTATGATTGTATTACTCTATTTGTTAGTTTTCATTTAGCCATGTCTTGAGATTTATGATGAAATTATAATTATGCTACTCTATTTATATGTTTTCATTTAGTCATGGTTTAAGGTTAGTGATAAAATGAAGATTGTATTGTTCTATTATTGGTTTTCATATAGCTACATCTTAAGATTAGTAATGAAATGATGACCATATTACTCTATTTGTTAGTTTTTTTTTAATGAAGCATCTTAGCACAAGGCATCAAGTGATGCACCAGGACATCCCAACTAGGCTAGCACCCCCCTAACATCAACATCACACACTAATGCTAAGACATTTATTAAATAAAAAAGAAAATACATATAGTAGCCAATACAACCTAAAAGGGCCAAGAGAACAATAGGAACATAACCTATAACAAGAAGAAATAAAAGTCTAATGAAATCTGTTAGTATGAGAGCTCATTGCATTATGATGAATAAGAGCATCATAGAATAGTGGATAAGAAGGCCACTAGGTTTCATTGCTCAAAGAAATCCCAATGTCAGAAAGTTTAACAACCATAAAGTTCCCTTTATGAAAAATATGATTAATGGAGGATTGAATAAAGTGAAGAGAAATGAGTGTCTGATGCCATTATTTGTGCAAATTCCAAGGAATATTATAACTTCAAGTAGATACCATATGAACTACAGTGGTAAAATCACTTTCTATCCATAAAGGAAGAAAGTTAAAATGTATGGAAAACTGAATAGAAAGTATAAGAGCATGTAATTCTACCTTAAAGGTAAATTTGGGACTAAAAGGTGCGGCAAAAAAGCCTAATGATGTACTATTAGGCATTCAAAAAATGCCACTAACACCTACAAGACTTGGACAACCCTTACCTACACCGTCTATATTGACCTTAGTCTAACTATAAGAAGGGGAAACGATTTAATAGCTCAAATAAGAGGGATAGGTCAATACTAACCATATATGGACGTTGGAGAATAAGCATATCAGATTAAGAATTTTGTATGTAACCCACTTTAAAAACATCAACTTCCTTTATATATATATATATATAAGTTTCCCTTATAGAAGCATTAATAGGTGTAAAATGACCATGAAAAAGAGCCTAATTACAAGCATGCCATAACAACCAAAATGATGAAGTAACGCCAACCTACCAGAGAGCTCCTATTTGGCTTGAAAAAGAAACCTTAGCTAAGGACTTATACAAATTAAGAGGAGATCCTAAGATTAAAAAACACACTTGAAAGAGATCTTACAAATTTGTCCAGAGCACAACAACATAAGGGCAAGAGACTAATGTTAGTGATATACACTAGGTCAATCATGTATGATCATGTTTTGACTTTATCATTTTATTTAATAAAGAAGCATTTTTCATTATCATTTTATGTTATGATAATTACTTGAATATCAAATCTTACTAAGGTCATCAAGTATGTGACTTGATAGTAAAACCCTTAGATTAAATATAAGTTCTATTCAAATTATCCCTAGTCATAACAATATGTTATGGCTAGTATGATGTTGATTGATGATTATGTTTTACTGATCATGAATATGAGATATTAAGTCAACTCATAGGTACTTATTTGGGAAGTAATGTACTGGATTGACCCATCATGAGAATACTACATAGATAATTGTCATAAGTAATTCTCATAATAATAATATTGATTTAGTCCTTTGACCTTGAAATCATCATGGATTTCTACATAACTATTATATATTTTGACACAATCTAACATTGTCTTTAATAGGATGATTAAATAGATTATTGTTGGATATAAAATAAGTTATGTGAGGAATGTGAGTGATTGAGAACGAATTTGTCCCTCATTTAATCTGAGTAAGATATCTATGGGCCCTTTGATAAGATAGACTGAGGAAAATACATGACCATGCTAAATTGAATTGATAAAGAATTATCATTATTAGTCTACTTAAAGTCAAGAAATAATATGATTGAATTATATAAGGATGATAGAAACTATACCTTATATTCAATCAAGATATCATGTGATAAAGGGATTACAATATTTATTATAAATTAGGTTATGTCGGATTATTTACTTCACATGACTTGGGTAGTCATAATGTCTTGCTAGAGGCCACTTATGACTTATTGGCCTAAATAGAGATTTAAAGCCCACTACCAACGTCATGTGAACCTCCAGGGTCATACACTTAGAACAGACCCAAAAATGGATATGGGTTTGAGAAGTCCAAATATGCTCTGTGGAAATATATAAATAGTTTATTTATTTAAGGTAAAGGTTATCTTAAATAAATAGAATATTATTTTTGATTTAATTTTAAATAAAATAATAATAATAATAATTGAGAAATTACCAAAAAGTTATTTTGATAAGTGAAACCCTAATTAGAGTTCTATAAATATGTTACATTCTCTAGGGTTTCACTAACTCAATCATTAGCCACCACTTGTAATTCATTTTTCTCCTCTTAAAAAGAAAAAACACAGAGTGTTTTGTTTTTTTATTTATGAGAAATCAAGAGAAGTACTAGCACACAAAGTTTTTCATTTTAATTCGTGTGGACGCTTGTGGAGGATGGATTCTTTTGGAGACGTCTTGATTCAAACTACCAAAATCAAAAGCTCGAGGTAAGGTTTCACCAAAGTGAACCTCCTCTCTATCTTCTAACAGTCTTGCCTCTTCTACATTTGTGATAAGATTTGAAAACCCTAGTTTTAAATCAATTAATCGAATTACTTGGATCCAGGTTAGGGTTTGTGGTTAAAATTTTTAATTTTCGCTACATTTTTGAATCATGAATCCCAATAACTAAGACATGTGCAATTGTCTCTTTAGTATTCAGACATAAATTGCATTAAGAAGTAAAGCCAAAACCCCTCTATTGAAGTATGCCATCTGAAGGCAGAGTAAGATGAAATCCTTGCCAACATACGAATGGTCTATTTAGAGGGAGGTAATACCTCTAAACATCACATCCTTAAGCAATTTTAGGACTTGAAGAACGATGGAAATCATATGCCCATTTGCTAGAAAAAGAACCATTAGATGAAAAATAGCATACAAATTGATCCAAATGAGAAGCCAAAGAAATGACCTGATGGAGATCATTCACAACATCTGAAAAATTAGTAGAAAATTCTAATAAAAGATACCACTCACCATCCTAATAAAAATCCCTAGCCGAGGCAACCAGATGCTTGTGAACTGATAAAGGAATGCCAATCTTTTTAGTAATAGAGTAACCTATAAAATTAAAGGTCCAAAACTTAAGATTTGAACTAGTAGAAGGAAACCACTGAGTAGTGTCTTGACATCACTATAAACCCCTTGAAGGGATGGCCAAGTTAAAAAGCAAACACAAGAAGTTTTTGGAATACATGTTTGAGAAATCTCATAAAAAGAATTTGATAAAAAAAATTCTCATTGCAATTAAGATTCCAAGCAACCCGAGAGAAGAGAGATTTATTAAAGTAGAAAAGACACTTTAAACCAATTCCACCCTCATCAAATGGTAAGCAATATTTATCCTAACTTACAAACACTAACTTCTTACAATGAATCAAATAAGTCAATATGAAATTTCTAATAGCCTTTTCCATTAACTTAAGGAGAGTAGAAGGGCATTTATAAATTATAAAGCTATAAAGAAAAGAGCCATAAATGGTGGATTTAATTAAAGCTAAGTGTTACACCATGGAAAGGAGTGACCCTTCAAAGACTCTAAAGTATCAATAATTTGATCCGTAATAGGCTTCAACCAATAACTTTTAGGAGCACCTATAAATATAGGGACACCTAAGTAAATGAAAGGAGGACAACCATCACACATTCTAGCTCTAAAGCACAAAGCATTAGCATGGCTTAAATTGACACTATTACTTAAAAATATTTTTGATTTATCCTAGTTGACTCATTGGCCAGATAAGAGTCTATAATCCTGAAAGACTTATGAAATCAAATCAATATTAGTACGAGAAGCTTTAAAAAATATAATAATGTCATCTATATAAAGCAAATGAGATGGATAAAGAACATTTCCACTACTAATCATAGGAGAAAGATGTCCCAAGCAAACTAAAGAAGAGAGCTTTCGACTTAAATACTCCTCCACCAAATAAAAAAGCAAAGGAGATAGTGGATCACCTTAGCAAACCCCACAAAAAATAGAAAAATAACCAAAATAAGACCTATTAAGAAGAACAAATAATTTAGCTGACTCAAAAATTGTCCAAATCTAATTATGAAATTTTGGCAAAAAACTAAAACCAAGTAAAATAGCTTGAATGAAGTCCCATTCCATTGAGTCAAAAGCCTTTTTGATATCAATCTTCATGGCCATATTATCATCCTAAAAATTGCCATTCATAATGTTAAAGCACTTATAAGCATCTACAATATAATCCTGAATATGCTTGCTGTAGACACCCAATTTTGGGATGATGAGTTATGGATGCGACAAAAGACTCCAATGATGAAAATGTCATGAATAGGTCTTTAATATTTTAACTTTGAAACTTCAAGGATCCAATTGCATTTTTCAAAGAAAGGATTTAATGTTTTCATGGACTAAATTGCAATGCTTTTTAGGGATCTAATTGCAAAACTTAAATTCTTTCAAGGACTTTTTTATAATTAAAAATAAAAAAAGGTCAGAATTATACTAATTCCGATTAGAATTAGTGTAATTCTGATCAGAATTATACTAATACTAATTCTGATAAGAAATATGTAATTTCGATCAAAATTATACTAATTCCGATCGGAATTACACTAATTTCGATGTAAATTATGTAATTCCAATCAAAATTACACAATTCTGGTTGGAATTAGACTCCTTTTGCTAATTCTCAAATTTTCCAGAAAAATCTCAAATTTTTCAAATAAATTGAGTCCTAATTGGTATAAAATTATTCTGATAGTGTTTTAAGGAAATAGAAGTCTTTTAGGGTTATAACTGGGGTTTCAAGATGTATCCCTATATAAGGAAGGTTTTGACTATGAAAATGAGAGGGAGGTAAGAGGAAAAAATGAAAAGGAAGAGAAAAAAGGGAGAAAAGGAAAAAAGAAAAAAGGAACGAAGAGAAGAAAAAAAGAGAGGAAAAAACGAGAGAAAAAGAGAAAAGAGAGGGAAGGAAAAAAAGAAAATTATTCTTTAAAAATTTCTTTTTGCTTTATTTATTAAAAAAAGATCTTTGAAGAATTTTTTTTGAAGAATGATTTTTGAAGTCCCATAAAAGAATAGTGATTCTACAAATCTAAGGAGCACTTCATTAAAATCATCCATAAGTATCATTTTTTCTTTGTTCTCTTTTATTTGATTTATTTATTTCATTAATTTTTAAGTTTTTATTATTTTATTATTTATTTACTAATTATAATTTTTATTTTTTTATGGTGATGGAGGAAAACACGTGATAATCACTCTTGGAGAATCAAATCCATAAGAGGTCCATGGAATGTCATGGATAAAACCTTGTAGAGATATAGTTTATAGGGTTTTTTATTATTATTTTATTATTATTACTTTATTTTATTTATTTTTGGGTTGTATTAATTATTTTTATTATTATTTTCAATAGATTATTGTAATAGCCCCAATAGTGGAAATAGTGGAATTAGGTGTGATTACATGTTTATGTTAATTAATTGATTAGTAAAATTAGGGTTTTAATTGGGTAATTAATTAAAATCAATGGAGGAAGTAGATTAACTTAGGTTGCATGTTAATGAAAATTAAGGTTTAGAAGGAAATAATTTAATTAGTTGTTTGATCTTTAATTTAATTATTTTAATATGTATTATTTGTTTTTAGGCTTGTTTATTTTATTTTTGGGCTTGTTTATTTATTTTTATGTGTTTTGTGCTTGTTTATTTATTCTTCTGTATTTTGGGCCTTAAGCCCATATTAGATTCTAATTCACTTGGATAAATTTAGGGTTTTTAGGTTTAATTAGTTAAAATGCATTTTAGGCCCATAATTAATTAGATTTTTAGGTTAGACATACTTAGGCCCATTTAGTGAAGCGGGTAGAATTGTATAACCCTAGTCTCTAGGACTTAGTATAGAGTAAGTATGGTGTCGAACACTCGGAAATTTGGAATAACCTTATATTAACAAGTAGATAATTAGATGGATAGGCAAAGTAAAATCAAAATGATAATAAGAATTTTAAAAAAAATAACTATTCTAATACTAAATATTTTAATTATGACTACAAGTTCTTAACATAGAATATAAAGGAGAATTACAATGTTAGTTAAATAACGATTAAGTAAATGTTCTTATTATATATTGATTGGAAATTAGTCTAAAGTTTTTAAATACAATTCTCATTGTCAATTTAAAGTCTTTAAAGGTAACTCTCATAATCAATTAGAAGTATTTCCTCTTAGAGTCTGCAAGCCCTCTCGTTGTATTGTAGATGTCAGATGAAATCATAAATCACATTATACTAATAAATCCTTAAAAGCAACTCTCATTGTCTATCAAGGATGATTTCGTCTAGAGTCTACAATCACTCTCATATCTTTGTAGAGATAGACAAAAATCAATAAATATTATACTAATTCTTTTCCCTTAAAATGAATTCCTTGTCTCAAAGTAAATCCAATTTTTAAGTAATTTTAATTATATGTCCACCAAATTACTCCAACTCTCATTGTAAGTAATTTTGATTAAAACAAGTTACATATGGTGATCAATCATAAATAACTTAATTAAGAACTAACTGAAATTAAATAATAAACAAAATTAGATAGAAAATGTATGATCCTTATTCAATCAATCATTGCAATTCCTTCAAAGACTTAGCCAATATATATAGTTAATTCAATAAAAAGATAATCAAATACAATATAGAAAAGAAAATATTAAGTTAATAAAACCCTTTAAATATCTTCTAATATTGCTTGGCCAAATTGATCTTCTTTCCTTCTTGGTTGGCTTTATCTTCTAAAAAATGAACTCCAAATAAGAAACTAAGTAGTAATTTTCTATTAATCAAAGTAATATTTTTTCAATCATCCCTCTTTTCAGATGGATTCATCATAATCCCCCTTTTTACAGGTCACAAATGATGTATATATAGACCTTAGAGGTAGTTACAAGAAGTTACAATTGGAAAGGCACCTTTTGGCATGAAGGATCATAACCTTATGCAGATATAGTAACTTCAAGGGAACTTTTGTCCATCTAAAGGACATTATCTTTAGAAAATCCCTTCATGAAAGTTCTAGATCTATGAGTTATCTTTCCAAACCAACTTGAATCACCTTAATTGGATGTTTGTAGAGGAAATTATAACTGAACTACAGAAACTGCACAAAGTTGGAAAATGATGGCCTTCTTGGACTGACTCGACACTAAGTCACGAGTCAGCATCGACAAGCTTTGTTACAAGTCGGCACATAGTAATGAGTAGGCATAAATTAATTCTTAGCAAGGCAAACTCTTAGTCATGACTCACTCCACTGGTGACGACTCGGCATGAAGGGTCTCTTTGACGACTTGATCCACTGATAACGACTCGGCACAAACTTGAACTGACTTCCCTTTACTATGCTAACTTCACATTTCATTTAAATCATTCTAAGGTATTTTCCATGAACCAATTGGACCTAAAAACAAATATAAAACATAAAAACAAACCTAGAAAGCAATTGGAAATAAAAAAATAACACTTGCATAACTAAAAACACACAATCATAATTAAAATCAAATAAAAATAACTACTAAAATACCCTAAATAAGTATGCATATTTGCATTGTATTAAACTCCCCCACACTTAGACCTTGCTTGCCCTTAAGCAAGTATGATTAAATATGAAAAAGTTAACAAAATTTTCATTTCCTCCATAATAAATGTAGCCTCCTTATCAAGTCATTCTAATCATGAATGAAGTTAGAAAAGGGTAATTCAATAAGTGAATTTTCAATGCTCAACAATGATAGAATAAAAAAGTCTCATACCATAGGCAACAAGTTTACCAATTTATCTCAATATACTAAGAATAAAATAAAAAATGTAAAGTCAAAGTTCTAACTAATCTACTTAGCCAAAATAGTCATGCTTCAAACTTAGGAACTCTAGAGGAAAAAATAACCTTGAGACAATGTTAAGCACACATATCAACATACTTTTCTCATGAAATTTTTAGACATGTTATTCATAAGCATACTTACTAGATATACTCTTTCCGAATGAATGCAAATTAGGAACAAACACAAATGCACTCAACTTACTCAAGATCCATCTACTTGTGACATTATACATCTCTTTCCGAATGAATGCAACTAAGGAGCATATTCAATTGCACACAACTTACTCAAGATGCATCAACTTACAAGCATTTTTAATATTTTATTTTTCTTTTTTTTTTAAGTCTTCATCCATTATTGAAAAGCAATTTTCATATGAATTATGGCTATAGTTTCCTTAAGGTTACCTAAGTCTCTAGAAAACCTAAGCTTTAATCATTACTACCTAGCCTTAAGCATAGTTAGCAAGTTGACTAAAGCATTTTTTAAACTTTAAAAATAATAAAAACTAATAAAAAACATAAACTTGCTATGTATACTACATGAAACTTAAACTTCTACCACTTGAGCAATAAGAAATTCATTATTAATAAAATGTATTGATTTCATCAAAATTAAAAAGACTATTAAGGATGGCTTCTTATTAAATATAACATAAACACAGAAACACAAACATATATAACACCATAATATATATATTATAAATTAAAACTAATATCCCTTCCCCCACGCTTAAAAGCATGCATTGTCCTCAATGTATATAAAATAAAGTAATGGAAAGGATAGAAATACTCCCCTAGTCATCGGTTGGAGTAGTAGGTAGGGACTCAATTGAGTATCCAGATTGAGCAAAGTATTGGTTCAACTTGTACTCCATTTTTCGTTGACGACGAGCCAATTGTTTTTAGTGAAACTCCATCTCATTCAATTGTCCTTGCATGGCAATTTGATTGTTCAAAATTTGGTCCCAAATGGGAGGGTGATCATGTGAAGATCCCGGTGCACTTTAAAGAGGATAGGTTAGTAAAGGAACATCTCCAAATGGTTGATAACGAGGAAGTTCCTCTTTTGAATCAGTTTCTGTGCGATATACAAAAGGGATTGGAGGTTCATCAGCTTGGGATGATCTAGCAAGTCCATGCCAACAAGAACATGATTGGGCGGGAATAAATTGGAATCCTGCATCAATGACTTCCCCTCTCATAAAAGCATGGTTAGTAAAATAAGAGCATTCAACCTTACAAGTATAACCGGCAAGATCAACATTCAAAGCCTTAGCTACTATTATGATAATATGTCCATGTGTTAAGGGTGAATCCTTACGTAGAGCACAAGACAATAATTGATTGAATATCCAATAAGGCCAAAAAGTTTGCTTCTTGTTATGAATACACCACATAAGAAAAATTTCTTATGCAAAAACCCTATTGAACTCAGACTTGTGAAAAATAACACATGCTAGGACCTTATGCAACAACCAGTATTTCATGTCTTTAATGAGCATGACCTTGGCTTTCTTAGGTCAAAAAGGGCTTTGCAAATCAGTTAAAAATGTCCAAAATTCATTCAACTTGAAGTTAGATTAGTGATCACATAACCCATCCTTTTTAAAACCAAACACATGATGCATGAAAGAATAGGTTAATTAGTGTTTCTTTCCTTCCATTATAAATTCCAGAATTTGGGAATTGTTCTTATTAACATCCAAGGTAGTGTAGAATTTAGTAATTAAATCAACATAGGTGTCCTTATACATAGAAACAAATTTCTTAAGGCCACATTGAGTTAACATTTGATTAAACACCTTAAGCATACCTACATTGTTCAAGAGAGAGTTAGGAATATACTTACAACCTAAGATTTCTCTAAACCTGAGTGTTGTCAACTTAGCACCTTATGTATAGGAAAGGATTAGAAACCTAGCTTTGTAAATCTTGCTCAGATTTTCTTCCTCTTGATGGGATTCTTCAATGTGTGGCCTCTTGGAGGATGATCCTCTAGTCTTTCTCATGGTGTTATTTTTGATTGAATGAGGTTAAGAAGTGTAGAAATAAGTAGAGAGTAAGAAATGAAAATGGAAAAATATAATAAAGAAAATGGGATAGGAAAGGTGGTGTTGGTTCGGATAGGGTTTGGAAATAAAGAAATGAAGAGTCTTATGTTTATGGAAGAGAGAATAAATAAAATAAAGGAATAGGAGGTGTTGTATGTATTTAAGTATTGAAATTCATATGGAAATTTAAGAATGGAAGAGATATGGGATTGCATGGTCTAAAGGGTGTATTTATTGATAGTATAGGGGTGTAAGATGTAGGGGTGTAAGTGATAGTGAAAGGGTATGTAAGAAGTAAGTGAAAAGGTGGCTATAGATTGGAAAAGGTGTGTAGAGATATGAAAAGGTATGAACATTTTTAGAAAAAAAAAACTTTTCAAATATAAAATTGCATTTAAAATAAATAAATAAATAAATAAATAAATAAATAAATAAATAAATAAACATAAAAATGTAAAAAGGTGCTAATTGATATCTGCTACAAGTGTATGTAACTGAATGTGTAAAATGCACATTACTATGCAGGAGGGACGAGTCATTCCGGGGTGTCGAGTCAGTACGGACACAATCTGTATCGAGTCGTTCCATAGGAATGACTCATTACATTTTCTTGTGGGATGAATTGAGTCATTCTTAGCGTAATGACTCGGCACGGAATGTTTCTGTAATGACTCATTACAGTGGAACAAGTCGTGACAGTCCTTCTAATGTGCAACACAATTTCAAATTTATCAACTAAGCAATATATATAAATAAATGCATGAAAATGAGATAAGAAACTAATTATAAACCAAATGGATACTAAAACTAAGAATACCTAAGTGAAGAAATGTGAATAAATAAGATTAATTAAAATAAAAAGAAATGATATAAAAGAAAATGTGATTTAAAAAAAATAAGTTTATAAGTATAGAAACCTAAAGTAAGTTTGCTAACTAAAATGAAATGAAAAATAAAAAACATAAAATTTAAAAATGTGTAAAATAAAATAATAAAAAATGTATTTAGTCTTACCATTCTAAATTTAAAGGTTTATAGCTTGACCTTACCTTGATTTCATTAAGATGTAGAAAGGGAGATAGATCGTGATGTATTAATTGCATCACTGATTAAGTAAGGTTTTAGATGATGTCCATTAACCTTGAAGATTTCCCCTTTATTATTAGCAATGTCCACTACACTATGAGGATATACCTTAACAACTTTAAATGGACCTAACCATCGCAATTTCAACTTTCCCAAAAATAACTTCAATCTTGAATTAAAAAGGAGAACAAGCTCACCCTCATGAAATTCCTTCTTAGTTAAATGGTTATCATGCCACAACTTTGTATAATCCTTGTATAGCTTAGCATTTTCATAAGCATTCATTTTCAATTCATCTAATTCATTGAGTTGAAGTAGCCTTTTCTCACCTACCTTCATCATATCAAAATTCAGAGCTATTGTTGCCCAATATGCCTTGTGCTCAAGCTCGATAGGTAAATGACAAGATTTCCCATGGATTAATTGATAAGGAGTAAGGCCTATTGGAGTTTTGAAGGCTGTCCTATATGCCCATAATGCATCGTTAAGCTTCAATGCCCAATCTTTCCTTTAAGAAGACATTGTTTTCTCAAGAATCCATTTAATTTCTCTATTACTCACCTTAACTCGCCCACTCGTTTATGGATGATATGGAGTAGCAACCTTGTATTTTTTCAAGAGAGCTTCAATCATATGGTTATAAAAAAGGAAACCTCTATCACTTATCAATGCTTTAGGGGTTCTGAATCTTAGGAAAATTATCTTCGTAAGCATCTTCTTAACTACTCTAGCATCATTAGTCAAGGTTGGCAAGGCTTCCATCCACTTAGAGACATAATCGACCATGATCAAAATATATTTGTAACCCAAAGAACTAGGAAATGGACCTATGAAGTCTATTCCCCAAACATCAAAGATCTCGACTTTAAAAATCCCTTTCAAAGGCATCTCATGTTTCTTTGATATATTTCCCATCCTTTGACATCTATCACATGTAAACACATATTCTCTAGCATCCTTAAACAAAGTAGGCCACCAAAATCCAGATTGAAGTACCTTAGATGTTGTCTTTGAAACTCCAAAATGTCCTCCAACATCTAAAGAATGACAATGCTTCAAAACATCTTGGACTTCATCTTAAGGAATGCATTGTCTAATCAAGCCATCTGCACACCTCTTGTAAAGCAATGGTTCCTCCTAATAGTAGAATCTGTTGTCATGTGAAAACTTTTTACTTTGTCTATAATCCATACTATAAGGAAGAACACCACTCATAAGATAATTTTCAATATCCGCAAACCATGGAAGCTCCTTGGAAGCAACATTAAGGAGATGTTCACTATGGAATGTCTCATTGATTAGCACACCATCATCATCTTTCTTCAGTCCTTCTTAATTGAACCTTGATAAATGATTTGCAATTAGGTTCTCACTCCCTTTCTTATCTCTCACTTCTTAATCAAATTCTTGAGGCATTAAGATCCATCTCAGGAGTCTAGGTTTTGCATCCTTCTTGCTTAAAAGATACTTAAGAGCAACATGATCTGAATAAACAATCACTTTTTTCCCCATAAGGTATGGTCTAAACTTATCAAATGCATAAACAATAGTGATTAACTCCTTTTTTGTAGTGGTATAATTGATTTGGGCATCATCCAATAGCTTGCTAGCATAGTAAATCACATAGGGCTTACCCTCTTTTCTTTGACTCGAAATAGCCCCCACTGTGAAATTGCTTGCATCATACATCACTTCAAATGGTTATTCCCAATTAGGGGTTTGGAAAACTGGTGCTGAAATAAGAGCCTTCTTTAATGTCTCAAGTGCTTTTAGGCATGCATCATCAAACTCAAAAATGGCTTCCTTAGCAAGCAATTTACATAATGTTTTAAAATCTTAGAAAAGTCTTTGATAAATCTTCTGTAAAAGCTTGCATGTCCAAGAAAGCTTCTTATATCCTTAACACACTTCAGAGGTAGTAAATTAGCAATCACTTCTATCTTTGCTCTATCAACTTCAATCCGTCTCTTTGAAACTAAATGACCAAGAATGATTCCCTCTTGTGCCATAAAATGACATTTTTCCCAATTCAAGACCAATCCATGCTCAATAGATCTATCAAGAACTTTAGATAGATTATCTAGAAAATTGGAAAAGTTAGTATCATACAGGCTAAAGTCATCCATAAAAATGTCTATATAATTGTCAAGTAGATCACTAAATATGGAAAACATGAATCTTTGAAAAGTTACGGGTGCATTGCATAAACTAAAGGCATACACCTAAAAGAAAAAGTACCATATGGACATGTAAATGTGGTATTAGCTTAGTCCTTAGGGTGTATAGGAATCTGATAAAATCCACTAAGTCCATTTAAATAACAAAAATAAGAAAAATTAGCCAACCTCTAAAGAACTTGGTCAATAAAAGGCAATGGGAAGTGATCCTTCCTAGTTCCTTTATTTAGTTTTCGATAGTCTATACACATATGCCATCCTGTGATAGTTCTAGTAGATATAAAGTCATTAGATTCATTCCTAACAATGGTTAAGCCTCCTTTCTTTGGTACAACCTGAACAGGGCTCACCCATTTACTATTACTAATGGAATATATAATTCCATTATTAAGCAGCTTAGTCACTTCTTTTCTTACCACTTCTTTGAGAGTAGGGCTTAATTATCTTTGACCTTTAGTGGAAGGCTTAACATTATCTTCTAAAAGAATTCTATACATACATATATGAGTACTAATACCCTTTAAATCATTTATAGAATAACCAATAGCATTCTTATGACTATTCAATTCATCATATAAAGCTTCAATATTATTACTACATAAGTATGAATTAATAATAAAAGGAAATTTAAAAGTAGAGTTAAGAAATGCATATCTTAAATTTGATGGTAGAGGCTTGAGCTCTAACTCAACTTCTTCACCTGATGTAGTGTCTTTCGATTCATCCTTTCTTTTTAAAGGCTTAAACCTTGGTAACCAATGTAAAGGTTGATATTTAGTCACTTCCATAACATGCTCATTAGCTTTTTGCACCATGTTTATTTCCATAGAATCTTGCTTCAAATACTCATGAATCACTTCTTTAATGCACTCATCAATAATGTCTATAGATTTAATTTGGCTTGCTACTTCCACCAGTGTGGACTTCATGATCTTGTGCACATCAAACTCCATGTACTCATTGTCCATTTCCAATGCGATCTTTCCTCTCCTCATATCAATAATTGCTCCTGTTGTCATTAAAAGGGTCTTCCAAACAAGATTGGAATCTCAAGATCTTCCTCCATTTCCAAACAACAAAATCAGCTGGGATCATAAACTTCCCCATTTTAGTTGGCACATTTTCAAGAATGCCAAGTGGATATTTAACAGATTTATCCGCCATGGATTGACATATATTGGTAGGCTTGAGCTCATCCAAATTTAGCTTTTTATAAATAGAATAAGGCATAAGGCTAACACTAGCACCAATATCACATAATGCTTTATCAAAATGAGTACCTTTAATTACACAAGGGACTGTGAAACATTCAGGATTCTTAAGCTTTGGGGGTGACTTGGAGTATATAGCCTTGAACTCTTCAACAAGGGATATTAAACCATAATCTTGAAGCTTGTTCTTATGATTGATAATATCTTTCAAAAATTTACCCCATGCTGGTATATCTCTTATTGCTTCCACAAATGGTATGGTAATGGTAAGTTCCTTCAGGTAATCGAGGAACTTGCCAAATTGTTTATCCAAATTGTGCCTTATGTACCTTTAAGGAAAAGGAAGCATTTTAAAGTCTACTTTGAGTTCATTCTCTTTGGGTGGCATGGTAGCATCTCCATTCATGCTTTTCATTACACACTTATCATCTTTTGTACCACTGACTTTTGCTTCTTCAATCCTTACCTCATCATCATCAACCATAATTATTTTTTTCTTACTAGAACTCCCTTTAACCTCCTTATCGCTTCTTAAAGTAATTGCTTGGCAAGTCTCCTTTTGAGCATACTCCAGTTGATCAGGAAACTTCCCCAAAGGTTTAGCATTTAAGGAAGAGGCTTGTTGGGCAATTTGTGTTTTAAGGATACGGTTATGAGCGGCAATTTGTTGATGCTTAGAAACTAATTTTTTAAGTTGCTCCTCATTTTGTTTGTTGATGGTTATTTATTGGTTAGCAAACTGCTCTATAAAATTCTCAAGATTGGGTTTAGATTGGTTGGGGTTGAAGGATTATTGCTTAATGGAAAATCCAGGTGGGTTTTGGGGTTTGGTGTTTAAGTTGATTTAAGGGTTTAATTGGGAGGATAGGTTTGATCATGAGAATCTAGGGTGGTTTCTCCATTGGGGGTTATATGTATTTGAGTTGAGTCCCAATCTTGGGTTGTAATTGCCTTGGACATAATTCATATCCTCATTAGCACTCATATTGCATTGAGAATATGAATGAGCTCCTCCACAAGTCTCATAAACAACATTGGCACATTCTAATGAATTAACTTGATATTTACTTACTAAATTGGTGAGAGCATCTACCTTTGCATTCAGCATTTTAATTATGTCAAGCTCCAAAACTCCTCTTGCTTTAGCCATTGTGGTTTCCTCACCCATATACCCTTGAGATGTAAGTTCCTCTAATAAGGTTACAGTCTCTCTAGCCATTTTATCCATCCATTTCCCACCGAAAGCCATATTGACTATGTTTTTATTTTCATCCTTCAATCCATTGTAAAAGATTTGAGGAATCATCCATTATAGCAAACCATGATGTGGACATTGCCTTTGAAGTTCCTTAAACCTCTCCCAAGCTGAATAGATTGTCTCACTTCCACTTTGTTTGAAAGTGGTAATCTCATTTTGAAACTTGGCCGTCTTATGTGGTGGAAAATATTTATGCAGAAATGCTTGATTTAATTGATCCCATGTTGTGATTGAATCATTTGGCAAACTAGCTAGCCAAAGTTGTGCTTTGTCCTTGATTGAAAATGGAAAGAGTCTTAGCCTTATTGCATCATCAGTCATGCCATTAATCTTGAAGGCTGCACACACATTGAGGAAAGTCAAAATATGGGCATAAGGATCTTCTCCTTGTAAACCTCCAAATTGATTATTTTGTATCATTTGAATAATACTTGGCTTGATCTCAAAATTGTCATTAGCAATAGTCGGAGCCACTATTTCACCAAAACTACCCGAGATATCAGGCATTGCAAAATCGCCTAATGTCCTTCTTTCCGATTGAGCCATTATAGTAAAATTCAGTAGGTTCTCTCTTCTTTGTCTTTATTCCCTACATAAAACACGTAAAGTTAAATCAATTTCAGGATCAAAGAATAAATTACTATCACTAGTACTTTTAGTAAGCATCTACAAATGTAAATTCAAAGTTAAATAATTTAAAAAATTAACAAATAACAAGTAAATAATTTAAAAACAAAATAAAACCTAAAACAACCTTTCTCTACCTGAAGTTAATAAAGATTATTAATCAAAATCTTTGGCAACGGTGCTAAATTCTGAAGTGGGTAGAATTGTATAACCCTAGTCTCTAGGACTTAGTATAGAGTAAGTATGGTGTCGAACACTTGGGAATTTAAAATAACCTTGTATTAACAAGTAGATAATTAGATGGATAGACAAAGTAAAATCAAAATGATAATAAGAATTTAAAAACAAATAACTATTTTAATACTAAATATTTTAATTATTACTACAAGTTCTTAATAAAGAATATAAAGGAGAATTACAATGTTAGTCAAATAAGGATTAAGTAAATGTTCTTATTATATATTGCTTGGAAATTAGTCTAAAGTTTTTAAATACAATTCTCATTGTCAATTTAAAGCCTCTAAAGGTAACTCTCATTATCAATTAGAATTATTTCCTCTTAGCGTTTGCAAGCCCTCTCATTGTATTGCAGAGGTAAGATGAAATCATAAATCACATTATATCAATAAATCCTTAAAAGCAACTCTCGTTGTCTATCAAGGATGATTCTGTTTAAAGTTTACAATCACTGTCATGTCTTTGTAGAGATAGACAAAAATCAATAAATATTATACTAATTCTTTTCCCTTAAAATGAATTCCTTGTCTCCAAGTAAATCCAATTTTTAAGTAATTTCAATTATATGACCACCAAATTACTCCAACTCTCATTGTAAGTAATTTTGATTAAAAAAAGTTACATATGGTGATCAATCATAAATAACTTAATTAAGCACTAATTGAAATTAAATCATAAACAAAATAATATAGAAAATGTATAATCCTTATTCAATAAATCATTGCAATTCCTTTAAAGACTTAGCCAATATACATGGTTAATTCAATGAAAAGACAATCAAATACAATATAGAAAAGAAAAAATTGAGTTAATAAAACCCTTTAAATATCTTCTAATATTGCTTGGCCGAATTGATCTTCTTTCCTTCTTGGTTGGCTTTGTCTTCTAAAAAATGAACTCCAAATAAGAAACTAAGTAGCAATTTTCTATTAATCAAAGTAATCTTTTTTCAATCATCCCTCTTTTTAGATGGATTCATCATAATCCCCCTTTTTATATGTCATAAATGATGTATATATAGACCTTAGAGGTAGTTACAAGAAGTTACAATTGGAAAGGCACATTTTGGCATGAAGGATCACAACCCTATACAGATATAGTAACTTCAAGGCATTTTTGTCCATCTAAAGAACATTATCTTTAGAAAATTCCTTCATGAAAGTTCTAGATCTATGAGTTATCTTTCTAACACAACTTGAATCACCTCAATTTGATTTCTATAGAGGAAATTATAACCGAACTACAGAAGCTGCATAAAGTTGGAAAATGATGGCCTTTTTGGACTGACTCAGCACCAAGTCACGAGTTGGCATCGACAGGCTCTGTTACGAGTCAGCACGTAGTAATTACTAGGCATAACTTAATTCTCAGCAAGGCAAACTCTCAGTCATGACTTGATCCATTGGTGACAACTCAGCACGAAGGGTCCCTGTGACGACTCGATCCACTGATAACGACTCGACACGAACTTGAATTGACTTCCCTTTGCTATGCTAACTTCACATTTCATTTAAATCATTCCAAGGTATTTTCCATGAACCAATTGGACCTAAAAACATATATAAAACATACAAACAAACCTAAAAAGCAATTGGAAATAAAAAATAACACTTGCATAACTAAAAACACACAATCATAACTAAAATCAAATAAAAATAACTACTAAAATACCCTACATAAGTATGCATATTTCCATTGTTTCATTTAGTAAATTAGACAAAGGCCTATCTAATTTAATTTAATTTATTAGAATTAGCCCATTTAAATTTAAGCCTTGTTCATAATTTATAGATTTAAGATTGCCTTAGCATTAAAGCAAGTAGAATTATGCCTATTAATTTAAATACCTTTATAATTTGTAGATTTAGACTCATTTTTAGAATTAAAATAAATAGACTTAGGTTCATTTAATTAAAATTAAAAGGAATTAGTTTTTAGATCATTTGTAAATTAAAAAATGTAGATTTAGTTCATTTAATTAAAATTAATGTATACTAGACTAACTTAGGGGTTATATGTTTCAATGAATGCATTATTTACTTGTATTTTCATGACTAGTTTGCCTTACAGTTAATTTCTAGAATAAGTGTTTATATGAAATTGCATGTAAATATAGGGTAATATAGTAATTCATAAAGTAATTCTAAATGAATATAAGACTGAAAGAAGTTGGTATTCCATACCCAAAATCTCCTGGTTGTGGTGCTAGTTTTCTTTTAAGGACTTGAGTACCACCTTTTTTATTTGTCCCAGTTATTATACTGGGTGATGACTCCTCATCTCCATGCCATGTCTTTATGACAGTGGTTAGTGTGTTCCTGAGAGCTCTGAGCTCAAACAGTGTCGTGGTTGCTAAAATCTTGGACGGGCACTAAACCTCGCTGTCTACAATGGCAATTTTACTAGGGATAAAAGATATTGATTTTACTTGTGTTCTTTAGAATTATTTTATTAATTATTGTTTTATTCTTGTATTCATTCTACATGTCCCTATTAACTGATGTCATTGGTTTATAGTTCTATGATTGCACTAGCTTCATGAGATTATAAATTGGCTAACCATCACTCTTAGCCATAACTTAATTCAAGAGAGATTACTGGGCTTATCTGACCAGAGTTTGTAACCCAAGTCCTTAAAGGGGTAGTCTTCTCTCGAGTTTGCAAAAGATGTCGGGCCCCTCTGACCTTGGCTTGTGACTCAAGTCTTGAAGGAGGGCATCTTGCTAAAGGAACCTTGACCTTTTTACTAAACCCTAACCATATATAATGGCTTAGTTACTTCCCCTAGGATCTACCCAAATTGCTTATGAATGTTGCCATGAGGTATTTTTATTTATAAAGGCCCAAGCCCATACTTTAAAGGTCCATTTAGACTAATAAAGATTGGGTTACTTTTTTATACCTAGAAATATTATTTCTATGTTTTATTGCTTTAAGAGAGATCTGGCATGCACATCGATCCTTGATATCCCCTATTGATATTAAGGCCAAGATAAAAAATCCTAGGAAAAGAGACTCACCATTGAATACGTGTATGGAAGGAATAAGGTTGGAAGGATGTATGTATACCTAACTTGTTACTTGCTACTTGTTGCATAGCACATGCATCATGCATACATGCATCTCATGCATCATACAAACATTTGTCTTTCAGCCATCATAGATTCATTTGGGTCTACCTGTGTTTGGAGTTGAAAGGGTGGCAGACTAGTGAGAATTGATTCGAATTTACAATCGATTGTGAAAGAACTCCTTAGTAAACAGGAAAAGAGTCCCATTAATCCACTCTACTTAGAAGTTGCACGACCAAAACAAGCCAAAGAAATGGAACAATAAGGAGGAAACTAGACCCTAGAGGATGTCAAAGGAGCACTAATGGATGACATGAGAGCAATGATGCAAGATGAGTTAAGACATGCTTTAGCTGGATTGATGCCAACACCTACTACTACTGCACCTCCTGCGGCCAATCCACTTATTGTGACCAATCCACCTGCTATGGGTACACCACTTGCTAACAATGACAATGCTGGGGAAAGTGAAACTCAAGGATGTTGAGAGTTATATAGTTGAAATGGAGAAAAGGGAATCACTTGAGCAAGTTCAAGAGCTGGAATCCAAGCAAATGAAAGTGCTAACTCAAAAAAAGTCCAAAATAGAGGAATTAATGAAAGGACAGGGAATTGGATACTTATTTGATTTTACTGATGTACTGTAATTTAGGGAGGACAAATTGCTTGAAAAATTCAAGATGCCACAGTTGCAGAAGTTTGATGGTACTGGGGACCCGAGAATTCACCTTAGTCAATACACAACTACCATGAGCACCAATAAGCTCCTTTGTTCATAGTTACCAAGCTATTTATATTGTTATTGGAGGGTATGGCTGTCAATTGGTATAATAGGTTGGAGAAGTTTATCCGTGCAGACTAGAGAGAACTGTGCGTTGCTTTCCTAAAGCAATATAACTACAACACTAGGCTCAAAGTGTCTATCAGAGATCTAGAACTAACCAAGTAGAAGCCTAATAAGTCATTCTCAAATTTTCTAACCAGGTTCATGAAGAACAAGCTGGCTGAGAAGGATTAAGTTAGGATGATAGTCTAAACTGTGCTACCTAATCTGGTTGAGAGGTTGCAAATGATGAATCCCAAGACATTTATAGATCTTTACTATGGTGGGTTACAAGCTAAAGAGATAAAAAATGAGAAAAAGAAGGTCACTAGGAGCACTTGAGAGAGAAATTACCGAACTGGGGCACATAATAAGGAAAAACTAGCTGGGTTGTAGGAGTTCATGCTATCCAACAACACAAAAGATTCTTAAACTTCAACTAACCCTTATCCAAAGTCCTAGACCATCTCACCCAAAAAGGCCTCCTTAGACCTTTAACCCCCACTCGACCACCAAACCTAAATCTCCCTAGCTTTATCCCTAAACAGTTACTGCAAGTTTCACCAAGTTGCTGGTCACCTAACTAATTCTTGCATGTGCCTTAAACATGAAATCCAAAACCTCATAGATTCTAAAAAAATCATTGACTTTGAGAAATTAAATCCAAACCCAAACACATGAAATAATCCTTTCCCAAATTATTGAAACATGCCACCTCCAACAACTATGATGATCAACTCGCGAGTAAGTGAGGAATAAGTGCTAAACTCTTTTGAGGATCTAAATCTTAAAGCTGATGAGAAATCTCCTATTGCCCTTAAAGATGTGGAAATGGTAGAAGACTAGCTGGGTCAACCCTCGAGCAAGTTTGATTATAAGGTGTTTTATTCTAAACCACCTTCTTTTGACATATCCATTGATACAATTGAGCCTACAAGATGGGGTGATGAGTTCGATGATGAAAAACTGCTAGTCAAAAAGGAGAAATGCATAGTTGAAGTATGGAAAGATGGAAAGATGGAAAGAGGGACCGTATTATTAGGGCTATTAATATTTGGTATAATTCTGATGAGGAAGGCACTGAAAGATGTAATGTATGGCTTGACAATCCTGAAGTCAGTCATGTCACCAGAAGTGGGAAGGGCTATAAACTAGTTAAGAAAACTACAGAGAGAGAAGAAGTCATTGAAGGGGAAGACTCAGATGAACATGGCAATGACCTGATTCTTGAACAGCTTAAGAAAGTAAAAACAAATGTGAGCATTTAGGAGCTCTTGATGCACTTAAGTAGACACGGGAAAGCTCTAGTTAATGTTGGGATTCGTGATACAAATGCAGCGAAAAAATTAAAATTTTATTATGTTCCCAAGCCTGGATCCATGTAATTCGACTACTTGATTAAATCTAGGGTTTTAAAATCTTACCAAAACATAGAAGAGGCAAGATTCTCTGGAAGGATGAGAGGAGGTTCACACCGGTGACACCTTACCTCGAGCTTTTTTTTTGGCTTGGTTGTTCGGATCAAGATGTCTCCAAAAGGATGTGTCCTCTATAGGTATCCACACGAACAACCCTTTACAAAATGAATTTGAGTGTGTGTGCTAGTAACCTCCTTAACTGTCTCACAAATCAAGAACAAAAGGAAAAACTCTGTCTTTGTTTTCTAAGAGGAAAGAAGACGAATTTGGAGGCAAGAAAAACAAGTGTGTGAAACCGTAGAGAATATAACATATTTATAGACTCCAAATTTGGGTTTCACTTACTAATGACCTTTTGGTAATGTTCCATTTATTATATTCTGATTTTGTTTAAAAAATAAATCAAAAATAATATCTTATTTATTTATTTAAAATAACATTTATCTTAAATAAATAAACAAAACACTTTAATTATTTATTTCCACAGAGTTTATTTTGGGCTTATTAAACCCATATCCGTTTTGGGCTTGTTCTAAGTGTGTGACCCTATAGGTTCACATAACATTGGCAGTGGGCCTAAATCTCTCTATTTAGGCCTACAAGTCATAAGTGGCCTCTAGCAAGACATTATGACTACCCAAGTCATGTGAAGTCAATAATCCGACATAACCTAATTACAGTGAATTTTATTGTCCCTTTATCACATGATATCTTAATTGAACATAAGGCATAGAATGTCATCCTTATATAGTTCAATATTATGACTTGATTCTAAGTAGACTGAAAATGATAACTCTTTATCAATTCATTTCAGCATGGCCATGCATTTTCCTTTAGTCTATCTCATCAAGGGGCCTTTAGATATCTTTCTCATATTAATGAGGGATAAATTCCTTCTAAATCACTCACATTCCTCACATAACTAATTTTATATCCAATAACATCCTTTTAATCGTCCGGTTTTAGACAATGTTAGAATGTGTCAAAACATAAAATAGCTATGTAGAAATCCATGATGATTTCAAGGTTAAAGGATCAAAATAAAATTATTGTGATAAGAAATACTTATGACAATAATCTATGTAGCATTCTCATAGTGGGTCAATCCAGTACATGATCTCTCATCATATACCTATGAGTTGACTTAATATCTCATATTTATGATTAGTAAAACATAACGATTAATCAACATTATACTAGCCTTAATACTTTAATATTCATATAATGAATAAATGGCTAAGGATAATTAGAATAGAACTCTTATTTTAATCTAAGGGTTTTACTATCAAGTCACATACTTGATGGCCTTAGTAAGAATTAACCATTCATGTAATTATCATTAAATAAAATAATAATATAATACCTCTTTATTAACAAAATAAGAAAGTCAATACATAATCACAAATGATTGACCTAGTGCATATCACTAATAGTTAAGGCTTTAGCTAAGATGAACATTAGAACTACTGCTACCCTTGAAGCAATGGTGGCCAAGGTTATGGAAAAAAAGCACGGGGTTATTACTTTCTCTGATGAGGATTTACCTATAAAAGGAAGGAATCATAATAAAGCCTTATTTATTCCAGCTGAAGTGAGAGGGAAAAGGACAAATTATGTGATAGTGGATGAGGGGTCCATAGTTAATGTTTGCCCATTATGGATCCTACTTAATCTAGGAGTGAAGGTGGAGGATTTGGCAAAGTTAGACCTAGTAATTAGGGCTTATGATGATAGCATGAGGAATGTAGAGGGAACATTTATAGCTCCTGTGAAGACTGGGCCTATAGAAGCAATGGTGAAATTCACTATGCTAAACATTCCTGTCACCTATGCCTTATTATTGGGCAGGCCTTGGTATCATGTTTTGGGAGGAGTGCCTTCAACTTTGCATCAAAAGGTGAAACTCCTACATGAATGGGAGGTTATAAATTTACGAGTATGGGTAAAACTATGTCTACAGTTATGCATAGTCAAAAGTAGGTAGTTGTTCCTCCTAGCTTCCAAATAGCCATAATCTCAAAGGGAATTGCGATAGATCCAAGGGTTATAAGCATGATTGAGAAGATGCTTTATCAACTTGAACAAGGACTTGGAAAAGATGAGCAAGACATCCTAAAATTACCAGACTTCAAAACCCAAGATGATATAAGAGGATTGGGCTATACTAAGGTTGGATTTGGTAGAAAAATGGCAAAGAGAATGTTTTTCAATAAGAATAACCTCCTAAGCAATGTGGGACCTCTGAAGGATAAATTTGTCAAACAAAAAAAGGAGAAGTTCTATCTAGGTGAAAAGGAGCTTGTTCAAGGAGCTGATATGGATATCCCTAGGTTTGAGATCTTTAAAAAGCATATAGTTGAGAGGCTGGTACAAGACAACAAAGATAAGGTGATGAAGATAGTTGTTGAAAAGATGAAAGCTAAGGACAATGAAGAGTTACTTTGTCTACCAACTAATGAAGAATGACTATAAGATTTACCTAGCATTATTAATAATAGTTTTAGTGATGTTTTTTTTTATGAAGAAACTGATGTAATAGCATCTGATTTGTTTGAGGATGAAAACTCTATTTTTCCCGAGGTTAATGATATGAATTATGGTTTGGCTTACTTGTGTGATGTTGATTCTGATGGTCTTATGCATTTTAATAATCATCATTCATTCATGTTTGACATTAATTCTATTCAATTATATTCATTAAACATGGGCACAAATAAATAATCAAAACACATTTCTATATCACATGATTTAACTCCTGAAGCGAGAGAGAAATTTGAGAGAATATAAAAACAAAGGTAGTATTTGCTTATTCCTATGAGGATATGCCAAGGTTAGACAGAGAAATCATGAAGCATCACATTCCAATATATCTAGAAGCTAAACTTGTTAAGCAAAAGCTTTGTCAGTTGAGGCCAGAGTGGATAGAAAAGATAAGGGAGGAAATCACTAAGTAGATCTAGGCTAACTTTTTAGAAGTAGTGGAATACCTTTAATGGTTGAAAAATATAGTACTAGTTCCTAAGAAAGATGGAAAATTCCAAATGTGCATAGACTTCAGAGATCTGAATAAGGCATGACCAAAAGATGACTTTCCTCTACCTTATATTAATGTGATTATTGATAATGCAACATCTAGTATAATGTACTCCTTTATAGATGGGTTCTCAGGTTATAATCAAATAACGATGGTAGTTATGGACAAGATTAAAACTACTTTTATCATGGAGTGGGGGATGTATTGCTACAAGGTGATGCCCTTTGGCTTGAAGAATATTGGAGCGACTTATCAAAGAGCAGCCACTGCCTTATTTCATGATATGATTCATAAGGAAGTGGAAGCATACGTCGATGATATGATGGTTAAGTCAGAAATAAGAGAGGGACACTTTAAGGCTTTGGATATGTTCCTTGCAAGAATAGAAAGATATAGCCTAAGGCTTAGTCCAAAGAAATGCAACTTTGAGGTAACTTCTAGAAAGTTATTGGGGGCACATATTCAGTAACAGAGGAATATAAGTCGATCCAGATAAGATCAAAGCCATTTAGGAGATGCCAACACTAAGAATGGAGAAGGAAGTACGAGGGTTTATTTGTAATATCCCGTGTTTTTAAATATTTTTATACTACGTCAGGATATGCAGTGTTAATAATTCTTATATATATAATATTGGTATTTTATGAGTTTGTTATTTAATTAAAGCTAATTTTAATTGTTTACATTATTTTAAGACATTTACGTAAAATTTTCCCGGGACTTGCATTTTCGGGGAAATTTTCACGTAAATAATTTACTATTAACTATTTTAATTTGATTTACGGACTTGCATGAACTCATATATATTTTTATAGTATTAAATAACGTATACATGTACATTTATTTATTTAACTAAGGTTTAATTAATTACCCTAATATTTTATTATTTATTAATTAGTTTTATTGTTATTTAATTATTTTTATTTAGTATTAAATTTTAAAATATTAAATTATATGTGTGTGGTGTATATTTAAGGTGTGTGATTTTATATTATTTTAATATATAGTGTAGAGTATATATATATATATATATATATATATATACATATATACATTTAATATTAAACAAAATATAAAGTTTGGTTTATTTACAAAAATTGCCATCGTCTTCATCTTCAACCCGTGCACGCCTCCCTCACCATGACAACCATCTGTCATGCCGTTCCCTTGCTATTGGTGTGCCTCCCGGCATGCCACCTCCTTCCTCTAGCCGTTCCGTCGCCTGCAGAGCTCATTTCCGACGTCGGAGAAGCTTGATATCGCCGGAAGCCGAGAGTTTGCATTTTCTTCTTCCCTCGCGATTCCGGCCACCAAATTCCATCATTCCTATGTTGTTGGACTCCCCTGAAGCCATAGAAGACAATTCCAAGCTTTTTTTAAGCTCAAAACTTGATTTGGTATGGTTTTTGTCAATTTTTCAATTCGGCCATCTTAGGGTTTTTGATTTTTTTTGAGCTTCAAATGATTGATTCATGAAAAGTCCCTTAACAAATGTTGTTCCCCTTAGCTTAATCTACATGTGTGAATTTTTGTAGAATTTTTGGGTATTTTTGAATATTTTAATATTATTTTCTAATTTTCAAAAATTAATTAAATAAATTATGAAATTTTGTTTTATGATAAATATAGGTGTTGAAATGAATAATAGGAATTTATTTGGAATTTTTATGAATTTCTATGGATATATTTTGAATTTAATTAGGTTTATGTAATTTTGGAAAATTAGGTTAATTATGTTTTTAATTGAATTTAATTAGTTAATTGAGTTTAATTATTGATATTATTGATAAATATGTTGAGAAAATTAATTTTGTGCAATTATATGATTTTTGGTGAATTTTTGGAGTAATTTTAGTATATTTATATATATAGGGGTATTTTGGTAATTTTACCTTAAATTGCCTAACATGTAATTAAATTTGTTTTAATAGTTATTTAAGGTATAAAAATGATTTCTACAAATTATTTAGTATTTTTAACTAATTAAAACTATTTTTCATAAATTATTTTCAATTATATATATAATATATGATTTTTCTAAATAAATGAGTTTTTATCGGTTTTTACTGTGTTTTAGAGTTAATTATGTAATTTCTACTTATAAAATGTATTTCTGCGATATAAGGGTATTTTTGGTCTTTCTGTATTGTTTATGAATTGTGGACCTCGGTCGGTAGACTGTAGTTTGGAGTCCGATCGAGGGGTTGTGGATGTGTTTCTGTGTCTGTTTTTCGAAGTGCATTTCTTTGCAGGGCCAACTCTACTCTTTGAGTAGAGAGATGTCCATTTTACAGGGTAGGTTCTACGGAATTTTTGATAGAATTCTCGTAAAATGTGATGTCCGATCAAACCCTAATTCTGATTCTGTGTCTAATATTCTAGATCGAGTTTCTAGGATTTTCTATTAAGTTTATTCTGATGTCTATTATTTTTGTTTGTTTAGTTGTGCCAAGACCGAGGCCTAGTGGACCAGGCCCATCGGACCCCTCTCGAGGAGCGCACTAAGTGTGAGTTACTATTATATATATATATGCTTTAGGGTGCATGATTTAGAAATGTATGTTTTATTTTGATTAAATATGCATAAATGGTTTAATTATTACTTAAGTTTATTTTTAGTTTATTTTTGGTTTACTTTTGGTATATTTTTAGTATATATATGGTTTATGTTGCTATTTTATTCAATTCATGCATCATTTACTTTTATGAATGTATGCTTTATATTTTAATAAAGGATATCAATAGAACGTGCTACCTAGTGGGCAACACTAGGACCTAGTACGTACTGGTACGCTTATAGCAGATAGACTATATTACTAACCTATTTGTGGATATTAATTGGATATGATTATTTGATGTGAGATATGGTTTGGAGGTGTGATTGCTGGAGCTCGGTTGACCAAGTGTCTCGGGGCCAATCACACTGACAGTCAGACTGCTGAAGCTCGGTTGACTTAGTGTCTCGGGGCCAGTCTACTGTCCAAATGGAATAAGTAGACAAATTTAGAATAAGTGAGCCTGTATGGCTAGAGTGTTGTATAACACTATTTTGAGGTTGCAATTTTCTAGGGTTCTATTTGATCCTTTATAAACGATGATTTTCAATAAAATATATAAAATGATTTTACTGCATCTGTGTATTTGTCTGTATATATACATATTAGATATATACTGTTGACTGTATTCATTGGCATTTAGTATGCATGTATATATATTATAGTAATTCACTCAGTGAGGTCTGACTCCCCTCCGTTGATTAATTTTTCAGGAGAGTCTTCATCTTCAGACCTCAGTAGTAGGCCTGTACATCGGATTTCTTCTGCCCCGGTTTCTTTATGTAAACTGCTCACTTGAGTTTTATTTTTATAATCTAGACACTGCAGTAGTCGTAAATTCATTATGGGTTTTATGTATTATATTTGTGTGAGTTATGTATTTTGAGAAATTGAACTGAAACTTGTATTAAAGGATTTATTTATATATGATATGAGTATTCAATTTAATTTCGTTTGACGAAATTATTATTTTGATATTTATGATTTTATTTCCGCTCTATTAAATACTATTATTATTATTATTGCATATTTTATTTACTTTTAGGCTTGCTACGGGTTCTGGATTCAAAAGAATTCCCGTTCCCTAGCGCCGGTCATGACCCCTGTTTTGGGTCGTGACAAAGTTGGTATTAGAGCGGAGTTCTGTGTCAGGGCTTAGTTATATGAGTTGTGGGCCTATTTTTTGAGTTGGGTTTTATTTTGGTAACTACTGCAGTGAATTAGGTTCGAGTATGTCTTGATAAGTATTCCTTGCTTTAGTTTTCTGCGTTATTCCTCCATTGTCTGTTTTGTTTGAATCTTTTCATTTGTCTTTTTAGAATCAGGAGGCGAGCGCGTGTTGCTCCACCGATCGTTGAGGCTGAGGATGATGAGTCTTTTCAGGATGAGGTTTTACCTCCTGAGCAGCCAGTTAGACATAGAGGTCGTGGCAGAGGTAGACCTCGAGGAGCGGCAGGTCGTCGTAGGCAGAGAGAGTTACAGGACGAGGAGCCTGTAGAGCCTGAGTTTGATGTTCCTATGCCTCTAGTTGTTCAGCCTATTTAGCCTGCCTATCAGCAGGGTATGTCTGACCCTGAGACAGCTTTATTCTATGCCCGAGTTGGCAGAATTGCGTTTGATGGGACTTTTAATTTGCTAGATTTTCTGCACGCGATTGAGGCTAGGACTTGGACTGCTCATACCGAGTACCAGCGGATCATGATCGTTGAGTTGTCTGTTGAGGGACCAGCCCTAGATTGGTTTATTTAGATGATCCAGCCTTACATGATGACGATGACCTGGGCTCAGTTCTGAGAGCAGTTTATGAGGAGATTCTATCCAGAGCCTCTTCATATGAGCTATCGTCTCTGATTGACCAGCATTTCTCACGGTGATCGATCGGTAGAAGAGTATACCTGAGAGTTTCTTCGGCTGGGTACATATGCAGAGGATCTGATGCGAGACCAGTATTTTGCAGTCACTACATATGTCACCGGATTGGGTTCAGCATTTGCTGGTATGCCTACAGCAGGCCTTACTCTAGAATCTATGATAGAGTTAGCCAAGGAGATTGAGCTGAGGTTAGTTAGGCAGGGAGCGATGCCTGATTATTACCAGCTAGGAGTTCAGTCTAATGGATTGCAGGCTACTCTGTATTTGAGTTTTCATATTGGATCGAGTAGTCAGCAGCGAGGTCCGACTCAGCAGAGTTAGAGGCAGCAGCAGCGAGTGCATCAGAGCAGTAGACATGGCCATGGAGGTCAACGTAGATCATTCAGATTTGGGTCAGAAGCAGCAGCAGCAGTGGTCGTAGTTCCGGATCAGCAGCCAGTGTTTGCTAGACTTACAGTAGAGTCCATCAGGGACCGTGTTATCTGACACCACTGACATGCTTCAGATGCGGGCAGACAGGACATGTTGCCAGATCGCATCCTTATTTTGGGTATTAGCAGCCGTAGATTCCATGATTTCCATAGCAGTCGATTGCTAGTGTTGTACCCGTGCCATTTCAGTTACCAACAACCCAGCATCAGAGTTCCACTCAGCTTGTTCCACAGCAGAGTCATGGTAGAGGTACTAGAGGAGGTGCCAAAGGTGTTGGCCAAGCTTCTACCAGCCAGCAGGGAGGTCGAGGACAGGCCAGAGTCTTCCATCTCACTCAACAGGATGCTCAGGCATCTAATGCAGTTATGGCACATATTATTTCTGTCTGTTACCTGGATGCATGGGTTTTGTTTGATCCGGGTGCCACGCATTCATTTGTTTCTCCTATTTTTGCTTCCAAGTCTTGTTGGCAAGCTTTGAGGATGGCTTTTCCTTTGTCTATTGCCACTCCTCTGAGCAATTCCTTGGACACCGATATTGTTCTTTCTGGTTGTCCAGTTCTCGTGGGAGATAGAGAATTACCTGTTGATTTGATCTTAATGGATGTGATGGAGTTTGATGCTATTCTGGGAATGGACTGGTTATCTCAGCACTATGCCGTGGTAGATTGCAGGAATAAAGAGGTGATGTTCAGAATTCCTAATGAAGAAGATTTTAAGTTTGTGGGTGATAGGAGTTCAGCACCTCAGAATCTTATTTCTGCTATTACGGCTAGGAAGTTATTGAAGAAAGGATGTCAGGGATATTTGGCATTAGTCAGGGATACTTCAGTGGAGAAGTTGTCACTCACAGATGTTCCTGTTACCTGTGAGTTTCCTGATGTTTTTCTCGAGGAGTTTCCAGGTTTACCACCTCATAGAGAGATTGAGTTCTGTATAGATGTGGTACCAGGTATTACTCCTATATCTATGCCACCCTACAGAATGGCTCCTGCAGAGTTGAAAGAGTTAAAGGAGCAGTTGCAAGAGTTGTTGGATAAAGGTTTTATCAGACCCAATGTTTCTCCTTGGGGTGCACCATCCTGTTTGTGAAGAAGGAAGGTACCCTGAGACTGTGCATTGACTACAGAGAGCTGAATAAGGTGATGGTGAAGAATAAGTATCTTCTCCCAAGGATAGATGACTTGTTTGATCAGCTATAGGGTGCACAGTTCTTTTCCAAGATTGATCTGAGGTCGGGTTATCATCAGTTGCGGATTAGTGAAGCTAATATTCCTAAAACAACATTCCGCACTCGATATGGCCATTATGAGTTTCTGGTGATGTCTTTTGGTTTGACTAATGCACCAGCAGCTTTTATGGACCTGATGAATAGGGTATTCAGACCATATGTGCATCAGTTTGTGGTAGTCTTCATCGATGATATACTAGTTTATTCAAGGAGTATGGAGGAGCATGTATATCATTTGAGGATTGTACTGCAGACACTGAGAGATCATCAACTTTATGCTAAATTCTCGAAGTGTGATTTCTGGATGGAGAGTGTTTCTTTTATTGGACACGTAGTGTCTAAAGAAGGTATTCAGGTTGATCCACAGAAGATTGAGGTAGTGTCTGAGTGGCCTAGACCGACTTCTGTTACTGAGATTCAGAGTTTTCTGGGTTTAACCAGGTATTATAGGCTGTTTATGCAAGATTTTTCTAGAATTGCAGCCCCTATGACTCACTTGACTCAGAAGAATGTTAGATTCGAGTGGTCAGAAGCTTGTGAGAATAGTTTCTAGTTGTTGAAGGAGAAATTGACCACAGCCCTAGTATTAGCTTTGCCTAATAGTGTGGACAAGTTCACAGTTTATTGTAATGCCTCTAGAGTTGGCCTTGGTTGTGTACTGATGCAAAATGGAAGGGTGATAGCCTATGCTTTGAGGCAGTTGAAGAAGCATGAGCAGAACTATCCTACACATGACCTTGAAATGGCTGCAGTGATCTTTGCTTTGAAGATTTGGAGACATTATTTGTACGGGGTGACTTGTGAGATATTTACTGATCACAAGAGCCTTAAGTACATTTTTCAGTAGAGAGATCTGAATCTGAGGCAGAGGAGATGGTTGGAATTATTAAAGGATTATGACTGTGAGATTTTATATCATCCGGGTAAAGCTAATGTAGTAGCAGATGCCTTGAGTAGAAAGTCCTCAGGCAGTCTTGCTCACATCGGTATTAAGAGGAGACCGTTGATCCAGGAGTTGCATCTGTTGGTAGATCAAGGTCTGATGATGAAGATCAGTAGATCAGGTGGACTGCTAGCTCAATTTAAGGTGCGATCTGTACTGAGGGATAGGATTAAAGCAGCTCAGAGCTGAGATCCTATTCTAGAAGAGCTTGCAGAGAATGTTCAAGCAGGGAAGTTCACTGATTTCACACTTGATGATGATGGTGTGTTGTGGATTAGTGGTAGATTATGTGTTCCTGATGTGGATGATTTGAGAGAAGAGATCCTAGAGGAAGCACATTCTACAGCCTATAGCGTTCATCCGGGTGTCACTAAGATGTACCACAGTATCAGAGATTTGTACTAGTGGGATGGATTGAAGAAGGATGTCACTGATTATATTGCTAAGTGCCTGACATGTCAGCAAGTGAAAGTTGAGCATCAGAAGCCTTCTGGGAAGCTTTAGCCTCTTCCTATTCCCGAGTGGAAGTGGGAAAGGATAGCTATGGATTTTGTGGTTGGTTTACCTCGTTCTAAGGATGGATACAATTCCATCTGGGTAATTGTAGATAGGTTGATGAAGTCTGCACATTTCTTACCTATGAAAGCCACTTATTCTGTAGCTAGATTGGCAAAACTGTATGTGAAGCATATTGTGTGCCTTCATGGGGTACCTGTGTCCATTGTATCAAATAGAGGTTTAGTGTTTACTTCTCATTTTTGGCAGAAGTTGCAGGAAGCGATGGGCACTAGATTGGACTTCAGTACTGCTTTTCATCCTCAGACGGATGGTCAGTCTGAGAGGACGATCTAGACACTTGAAGATATGTTGAGGATGTATGTCCTGGATTTGGGAAGTAACTGGGATGATCATTTGCCACTTGTTGAGTTTGCATATAATAACAGCTACCATAGCACTATTGGTATGGCACCGTACGAGGTGTTGTATGGAAGGAAGTGTAGATCCCCATTGAGTTGGGATGAGATTTGTGAGAGAGCTTTGACTAGACTTGAGATGGTTCAGGATGCTACAGAGAAAGTCGCTGTGATTAAGCACAGACTAGAGACCGTAGTTAGTAGGCAGAAGAATTATATGGATCCTAGGCATAGAGATGTGGAGTTTCAGGTCGGAGATTTTGTTTTTCTGAAGGTATCTCCGATGAAGGGTGTTATGAGATTTGGCAGGAAGGGTAAGTTAGCACCGAGATATATTGGACCATTTGAGATTCTGGAGAGGGTTAGCACTATTGCATATCGGTTGGATTTGCCTCCGAGTATGTCATAAGTGCATCTAGTGTTTCATATCTCGATGCTAAGGAAGTATGTCTCAGACCCTTCACACGTGTTACAGCCAGACAGTGTAGAAGTGAGTGAAGATTTGATGTTTGTGGAAGAACCTGTGGCGATCGTTGATTATCAAGTTCAACAGTTGCGTTCGAAGCAGATTCCGATGGTCAAGGTTCTGTGGTGTAGCGATAGAGTTAAGGAGCATACATGGGAGACTGAAGCTGAGATGCGAGCTTCTTACCCATATCTCTTTCCTTCTTAATCTTGTGATCATTTTCTTTCTGGAATTCGAGGATGAATTCTTGTAAGGGGGGAAGACTGTAATATCCTGCGTTTTTAAATATTTTTATACTGCATCGGGATATGCAGTGTTAATAATTCTTATATATATAATATTGGTATTTTATGAGTTTGTTATTTAATTAAAGCTAATTTTAATTGTTTACATTATTTTAAGACATTTACATAAAATTTTCCCAGGACTTGCATTTTCGGGGAAATTTTCACGTAAATAATTTACTATTAATTATTTTAATTAGATTTATGGACTTGCATGAACTCATATATATTTTTATAGTATTAAATAACGTATACATGTACATTTATTTATTTAACTAGGGTTTAATTAATTACCCTAATATTTTATTATTTTTATTTAGTATTAAATTTTAAAATATTAAATTATATGTGTGTGGTGTATATTTAAGGTGTGTGATTTTATATTATTTTAATATATAGTGTAAAGTATATATATATATACATATATACATTTAATATTAAACAAAATATAAAGTTTGGTTTATTTACAAAAATTGCCATCGTCTTCATCTTCAACCCGTGCGCTCCTCCCTTGCCATCATGGCTGTCTGTCATGCCGTTCCCTTGCCGTCGGTGTGCCTCCCGGCATGCCACCTCCTTCCTCTAGCCGTTCCGTCGCCTGCAGAGCTCATTTCCGACGTCGGAGAAGCTTGATATCACCGAAAGCCGAGAGTTTGCATTTTCTTCTTCCCTCGCGATTTCGGCCACCAAATTCCTTCATTCCGATGTTGTTGGACTCCCCTAAAGCCATAGAAGATGATTCCAAGATTTTTTTAAGCTCAAAACTTGATTTGGTATGGTTTTTGTCAATTTTTCAATTCGGCCATCTTAGGGTTTTTGATTTTTTTTTAGCTTCAAATGATTGATTCATGAAAAGTCCCTTAACAAATGTTGTTCCCCTTAGCTTAATCTACATGTGTGAATTTTTATAGAATTTTTGGGAATTATTTTGATTTTTGGGTATTTTTGAATATTTTAATATTATTTTCTAATTTTCGAATGAAATTGTGTTTTATGCTAAATATAGGTGTTGAAATGAATTATAGGAATTTATTTGGAATTTTTATGAATTTCTATGTATTTATTTTGAATTTAATTAGGTTTATGTAATTTTGGAAAATTAGGTTAATTATGTTTTTAATTGAATTTAATTTGTTAATTGAGTTTAATTATTGATAAATATGTTGAGAAAATTAATTTTGTGCAATTATATGATTTTTGGTGAATTTTTGGAGTAATTTTAGTATATTTATATATAGGGGTATTTTGGTAATTTTACCCTAAATTGACTAAAAATGTAATTAAATTTTTTTTAATAGTTATTTAAGGTATAAAAATGATTTCTACAAATTATTTAGTATTTTTAACTAATTAAAACTATTTTTCGTAAATTATTTTCAATTATATATATAATATACGATTTTTCTAAATAAATGAGTTTTTATCGATTTTTACTGTGTTTTAGGGTTAATTATGTAATTTCTACTTATAAAATGTATTTCTGCGATATAAGGGTATTTTTAGTATTTCTGTATTGTCTGTGAATTGTGGACCCCAGTCGGTAGACTGTAGTTTGACGTCCGACCGAGGGGTTGTGGATGTGTTTCTGTGTTTATTTTTTGAAGTGCATTTCTTTGTAGGGCCGGCTCTATTCTTTGAGTAGAGAGATGTCCATTTTACAGGGGAGGTTCTGTCGAATTTTTGATAGAATTCTCGTAAAATGTGATGTTCGGTCAAACCCTAATTCTGATTCTGTGTCTAATATTCTAGATCGAGTTTCTAGGATTTTCTGTTAAGTTTATTCTGATGTCTGTTATTTTTATTTGTTTAGTTACACCGAGACCGAGGCCTAGTGGACCAGGCCCATCAGACCCATCTTGAGGAGCGCACTAAGTGTGAGTTACTATTATATATATATATGCTTTAGGGTGCATGATTTAGAAATGTATGTTTTATTTTGATTAAATATGCATAAATGGTTTAATTATTACTTAAGCTTATTTTTAGTTTATTTTTTGTTTACTTTTGGTATATTTTTAGTATATATATGGTTTATGTTGCTATTTTATTCAATTCATGCATCATTTACTTTTATCAACGTATGCTTTATATTTTAATGAAGGATTTCAATAGAATGTGCTACCTAGTGGGCAGCACTAGGACCGAGTACGTACTGGTACGCTTATAGCAGATAGGCTATATTACTAACCTATTTGTGGATATTAATTGGATATGATTATTTGATGTGTGAGATATGGTTTGGAGGTGTGATTGCTGGAGCTCAGTTGACCAAGTGTCTCGGGGCCAATCACACTGACAGTCAGACTGCTGGAGCTCGGTTGACTTAGTGTCTCGGGGCCAGTCTACTGTCTAAATGGAATAAGTGAACATATTTGGAATAAGTGAGCCTGTATGGCTAGAGTGTTGTCTAACACTGTTTTGAGGTTGCGATTTTCTAGGGTTCTATTTGATCCTTCATAAATGATGATTTTCAATAAAATATATAAAATGATTTTACTGCATCTGTGTGTATTTGTCTGTATATATATATATTAGATATATACTATTGACTGTATTCATTGGCATTTAGTATGCATGTATATATATTATAGTAATTCACTCAGTGAGGTCTGACTCCCCTCCGTTGACTAATTTTTTAGGAGAGTCTTCATCTTCAGACCTCAGTAGCAGGCCTATACACCGGATTTCTTCTGCCCCGACTTCTTTATGTAAACTGCTCACTTGAGTTTTATTTTTATAATCTAGACACTGTAGTAGTCATAAATTCATTATGGGTTTTATGTATTATATTTGTGTGAGTTATGTATTTTGAGAAATTGAACTGAAACTTGTATTAAAGGATTTATTTATATATGATATGAGTATTCGATTTAATTTCGTTTGACAGAATTATTATTTTGATATTTATGATTTTATTTCCGCTGTATTAAATACTGTTATTATTATTATTGCATGTTTTATTTATTTTTAGGCTTACTACGGGTTCTGGATTCGAAAGAATTCCCGTTCCCTAGCGCCGGTCATGACCCCTGTTTTGGGTCGTGACATTATTAGAAAACTATGGTACATCAGCAGGTTTATTGTAAGACTTAGCATGGTCTATGATCCAATCTTCAAGCTCTTAAGGAAGAATAAGCTAGTGGAATGGAATGAAGAATGTCAAAAAGCCTTTGATAAGATTAAGGAATACCTTACTAACCCGCCTGTGTTAAGACCATCGAGGCAAGGTAAACCTTTAATCTTGTAATTGGCATTAGAAGAAAAAGTAATGGGGTAAATGCTAGTGCAAGAAAGACCAAATGGGGTGGACTACACGGTGTATTATCTCAATAAAAAGTTCCTACCATATGAAGAAAAATATAATCTGGTGGAGAAGAGGTGTTTGATAATGATTTAGACTACAAAGAAGCTAAGGCATTATTTCCAATCTTACAAACTATAAGCTATCTCAAAGATAGATCCTTTAAGGTACTTATTTGAAAAACAATCCCAATGGCCAAGAAATTAAACTTCAGGGTTATAAACAACATGGTTGAGTATGAGGCATGCATCTATAACATGGAAACAACATTAAAAGTTGGAGCTAAAGACCTACTGGTTTATGGAGATTCCCTGTTAGTAATTAGTCAAGCTAATGAGGAGTGGGAAGTGAAAGAAGAGAGGTTGAAACCTTACGTTTGCTATTTGAGAAAGCTAATGAAGAATTTCACTAAATGTCTCTTCATGCACTTAGTAAGAGATGAGAATCAAATGGTGGATGCCTTGGCAACACTTTCTTTAATGTAGGATAAACCAATGGGATCAATGATGAAGCCTTTGGTAATAATGAAAATGAAAGCTCCATGTTATGGTGAGGAACAAGTCAGAAGCATATAGATAGGGCCATAAGAAAAGCCATGGTTTTACGACATCCATAGATTTATTGAGGAAAGGAAATACCCAGATGAAGCAACTTCTAAAGAAAGATATGCTCTTCATGTTCTTGCATGCCATTATGCAAGTTATGATGGGATATTATACAAAAGGATGCTGAATGGAATACAGCTGAGATGTCTCGTGAAGGATAAAGCAGAATAGGTAATGAGAGAGATTCATGCAGGAGTTTATGGACCTCACTTGAACAGGATGATTCTGGCAAAGAAAATGGTTCAGCAAGGGTGTTACTGGATAAGCATAGAAATGGACTATATCCAAGTAGTGAGAGAATGTCATTAGTGTCAAGTACATGAGAACCTCAATCATCTTTCCCTTACAGTGCTAAATAGTTTAACATCTCTGTGGCCCTTTGCAGCTTAGGGAATAGATATAATAGGAGAAATAAAACCAACTGCTTTAAACGGGCACAAGTATATAGTAGTTACAATTAACTACTTTTTGTAAAGGGATAGAAGCATAGTCCTTTGGTACCTTGAAGGATAAATAGATGGCAAGGTTTATCAATAAGAATCTTATTTATAGATATGGGGTCCCGCATCATGTTGTCATAGACAATGGTGTTCAATTCTAGGCAGAAATGATTGAATTATTATAGAGATACAAGATTGAGCATCATAAGTCCTCGCCTTATTGACCTCAGGCTAATGGTATAGTTGAAGTAGCTAATAAGAATATAAAGAAGATTCTCTTTAAGATGGTGAAAATGCATAAAGATTGGTTTGAATATCTCCCTTTTGCTTTATAGGGACACATAACTACAACACGCACTGCTACAGGATAAACTCCTTTCTCGTTAGTATATGGTTATGAAGCAATTTTGCCTATATAGACAGAAATTAAATCCTTAAGAGTCATTACGGAAGAAAAAATTCTTGAGAGTGAATAGATACAAAAAAGACTCGATCACCTCATTTCTCTAGATGAGAAAAGGATGGATGCTCTATTTCATACTCAGATTTATTAGAAGAGAATAGTGAGAGCTTTCAACAAAAGGGTTAAGACGAGGAAGATAAAAGCTAGAGATATGGTAATAAAGCAGAAAAGGGTGATGGTGTTTGATCCAAGAGGAAAGTTCAGACCAAATTGGGAAGGACCATATTTAGTCAAGATGATCCTGCCCAAGGGAGCTGCAAAGATAACCGATCTAAAAGGGAATGAGTTCACTAAGCCAATCAATTTGGATCATCTCAAGAAATACTAACTTAAAAAAAAAAAGAAGTCTACTAGCTAGAAAACCTGAAAAGGCTAGTCAAACAAAGGTTAGGATATTCCTGCTCTTCAAAAAACCCACAAAGGGCTGACAAGCAAAAATAAGGGAATAAAATAAAATAAATGATCCCACTGATAAGAAAACTTACAAAGGGCTGATCAGGCAAAAATTAGGGAAACAAAAGTGAGGAAAAATATTTAGTTAGAAAACCTGAAAGGACTAGCTGATAACATGAGTTATGTCATATGATGTATTAAATGTAATAATTTTTTCCATAATTAATGAAATAAATTGAAATAATATTTCAGTCAAATATTGTATATTCTATCTCTATTACAAAGCATAAAGGCTTAAAGGAAAAATAAAACATAAGAAATCTGACTTATAAGATCACTATTGTTGTTTCTATTTTTTCTTTCATGACTCATCTAATAACACTTCAGTCCTTTTGTAGCTAGTAAATTCTGGTGGTTCTATAGATTGTTTGACAACCCAAGCTTTGTAGTCATCATCAATAGTCATGTCAACATTCAAATGCATATGCCTCTCTAAAGCTCTATGAGGCCACAAGTTCTTTACTTTGTCTATAAAGTCTTATCTCAAAAGGAAGCTTTCAAAGTTAGTTGTAACAAACACAATTAATTGGGGGCAACCATATTGGCGGCAAAGGCATGAGGGAGAAAGAAAGTTTGAAAAGTGCAACCTAGGAATAGGAACACAATAGTCATATCGGTAGATGGTCATGAATTTTAATCTCCATCAAGGAAAATCCAAGTAATATCAGTATCAGTAAGGCCTTTCATCTAATCAATCCATTGATTTATAGTGTGCTTGTCCCTTATCTTCAAAGGATGAGGCTATAAATGATGAGGTTGATAAATCAAGGCATTGGGGGGAGCATTAAACAGACTCAACTTCTCCTATAACCAAATCTTAAAAAAAGGGTTACATACCTAAAGGAGAAGCAAACTACCCGAGAGCTATTTTTAAACCTTGAAATTATCTAACCCAATGATAGTTTCAGCAAGGATGACATGCATAGGATTAGTTCCCATTCCAACTTGTTCCAAGATACTGATAATTCTTACATCAGCATCTCCATGAGAAGACACTAGCAGAAACTGAGCATACAAGCATAAGGTGACAATTTTGATCCAAGCATCATTTTTCTTGTCTCTAGCTTCACAAGAAGTAATTAGAAAAGGAAGACTAATAGTACCAGCATTGTGTGCATGCATGTAGATGACATCTAGGGGCATAAAAAAAAATGTTACTAATCTATTGGGAAATTTCATTACAAGATTAGGGAGAGCAATTATAGCTGTCGAATCTAATGAACATCCAAGAATAGTAGCAAATTCCTCAATTAATAGACATAACTCTTGTCCATTGAATCTAAATACATGATCTTTAGCATCCCAGAATGTAGTAGTAGCATGGAAGAAATTACTGTCTATTTTCAGGTGTTGAAGGGACTTTAGGGATTTGGCATGGAAAGGTGGCACTTTGTTCTAATAATCTCTATTCATGGTCTTGAGAAATTTCTTCATCAGACTAAGAGTAGCTTGTGTCATGATAAAGAGAAATAAAGAGAGGGATGCACAATAGACTCATCTATGACTCTTAAATAGCTTCAAAAAGATGATGTTGATGGGATTAGGATTTTCCCAATTGTGTTTTTAGAAGATGGATAGGATTAGGATTTATTTTGGTCATTTTTAGACCAAACTCGCGTCGAAATAGGAAAATATGCAGAATAGGGATGAATTCTCAATCGGAATTCTAGAAATTCGATTGAAAATAAGAAATTCTAATTAGAATTCTAGATTTCTTATTAGAATTCTAGATTTTTGATGCAGAATAGGGATGAATTCTCAATCAGAATTCTAGAAATTCGATTAAAAATAAGAAATTCTGATTAGAATTCTAGATTTCTGATCAGAAATCTAGGATGTTAGGCTGATTTCCAACATTTCCAATACGAAAACAAATAAAAAGGCGGTTTGGTCCAAAATAAAGGTCTAAAATTCACTTATAAAAGGAAATAATTTTGAAGAATCTAAAATATAGTTATGTTAAAATAAGTCCTAAAGAAAATCAGTCATCCTGAACTCTAGTATCTGGCCAAAGGCTCCATCCTCTAGCTGGATAATCACTTTGATATGGGGGCATAGAAGTCCTAACATTATGACTATCAAAGTCAAGACCAGCAAGCTATCGTCGAAGCCTCTCGTTCTCACACTTAAGATCCCCTGCATAACTCAGTTGCATTTAAAATAGTCAGAATCATGCATATCATACAGAATATGAATACATTTGCATATTTATTGAAAATGTTAATCCTTTAAGTATCTATAATTTGTATAGTAAATAATCTCTGGGAAGAGGCAAGACTGTATAGATACTCTGCCTGTGTCCTAGGGACTTGTAAAATGAAGTTTACTAACTCAACAATAAGTGCTAGTTTGTACAGGGTTGGAATGCAAATCAAACTCACATGTGAAGCATCAGGAGGAGAGAAACTAGGAATCTAAGCTACATCAGAGTACATATGTCGCTCAACAGGAGTCTGCACTATGGGAGCCCAATAATACATGGACCTATTGAAGGGGGGAACATCACCCAAAATAGTATTCAAGGAAGTATCACCATGAGTAGCCTCACTATGATAAGCAGTCTCAACCTCCTGCTCAGTCTCCTTGGTATCATCATTAGTCTCCTCTATAACAGTATTAGGGACTCCTTTAATTTGTGCAAGAAGTGAATGTCATATGAAGGAATGAAAGAGATGAAATAAAGTAGTGACAGAAAGCATACCTTAGCTGGATTTATAGGAACTTGCTCTAGGAGATTCTCTCGAATGTACTCTCAATAATGACGTGAACGCTCGAGCAGAGTCGAAGCCTCATATCCCTTCAGAGCTACTATGAGCTCGAGACCAATTATGCTGCTACTTCGTAACATCGGGGAGAGAATAGAAAAAGGAACATGCCTCATGGAAGGTCCCATATGCCAATGATAAACATGCTCACCAAGATACCACATCTGGCAGCCACAACTAGGGAGTAGAACTCTCATAATTTCAAGCCTCATAACTACTATCGTTGAATGTCTTTAGCACCAGCCAACTAATCTAATCTAACCCGCAAACTTATTTATTTAAGTTTATTGAACTTTTATAATTAATGAAATACTAAAGATCAAATTTTTCTTACCAGGTCCCACTCTAAGGAGTTCAACTGATCTCGATAAGTCTACAAGTCATGCCTAATGCTAGCAAGATGAGAGGAACCCCACCTCTGCATCAGGGGAAGACTCCTATCAAAGCTAATAGCACTAAAGCCTTAGATCACTCCTATCTCAATGTCCCATATCTGAAAGAGAGGAGATGAAACAAATAAGGAGGAAAATGTGAAAATAAGCAAAGTTGAAAAGGATAGGAGACATATGTGCAAGACGTGCTAGAAATCGTACATTGTCACAATGCCTTTGTAAACAGTATCCAATCTATAGTAAAAATAAGCAAGCATCGCAAATCCCCAATCTAAAGTAGCAACCATACCAAGATCCTAAAGGGGACTAAGAAGAGTGATGATAACATCATGACCAGTCTTGCAAAAGAGAGTCATGCTAAGTAATATCAATAAGAAGCATCTCGCCTTTTGAAGAATTTAGTGAGGTGTAGTGGTAGGTAGTCTCTTAAAACCTTGAACAAGAGAAGAAAGAAGCACGTTCTTTTGATTCTTCCATGCCGGAATAAACCTAAGCAAGTCGTGAACATAATGACTCCTAGCATCCTTTGAAAGAGTGCAGTAATGGATATTAAAGGGGATTGGGGCACCTTTAAATGCAATCCTAATAATAGCAGAGAAGTTCATCGGGGAAATAGTCAGCTCACCCACTCGTGTGTGAAAAGTATGAGTGGTGTCCATCCACATCTTCATAAGAGTAAAAAGTGAGTAGTGCTCTAACTTTCCTCAAGCAGTTGGTAAAGCAGCAATGAAATGTCAAAAGCCAAATGACTAGATATGCTGTACTACCTTGCCAGACAAGTCATGGAATAGTTCTCGAGCTAGGTGAAAGCAACCTAAGAATTTCAGTGGTTTTTGAAAGATATAGAAAATTAAAAATTGAAGACATAAACAGGAAATTTACCTCATTTCCAACTTGAAAGCATCTATGAAGGTGTAAATGAGTCAAAGGAAGCACATCTTCACCTTCACGAAATCCCAAATCATTTTGGAAGAAAATGCAAATGTGAAGTGATGGGATTTGACTGTCTAGAACTATTCCCACGTAGTCTGCATTATGGGTGAGCCATAGGATTAGACATATTCAAAATCGAACTTCAGATGAAAGAATAATGGACAAAGAAAAATTTGAAAATAAAGAAAAATTTGAAAATAAAGAGAATATGAAAAAGAAGAAAAAAGAAAAAGGAAGAAAGATAGGAAGAAGAGAGAATGAATCGGCAAAAGGGAAAAGTGTGTATATTAAAGGGGCAAATATCCACTTTGGTCTTTTAGCTTTTGGTTTGCATTTAAGTCCATTATTTTCCTTGCAATGTAATAATGAATTGCAATGTCTCCTAATTTAAAAATTCAATGAATTATTAAATTTGTCAGTCAACATTATCAAAGGCAAATAATAAAAGGATTACAGTCAAGTTACAAGCAATTATGGGTTACAGAATCATCAGTGAGCAGTTATGGACTGTACTAGCATAATCAGTGAGTAATGAAAGGGTTGTAGTTAATCATAAGCAATTATAAATTATAGCATAATCAGACTATACGAATAGTGTAGTCGACATTGTACGATCGAGTGTAATGTATCTTCAATTAAGATTATACGACCGAGTATAATCGGCATCATACTACTGAGTGTGATGTTTCTTTTTAAAAATAGATTATATGATCAAGTGTAGTCGGCATTGTATGATCAAGTGCAATGTATCTTCAATTAAGATTATATGACTGAGTATAACCAGCATCATATGATCGAGTATGATGTTTCTTTTCAAAACAGACTATACAACTGAGTATAGTTGGTATTGTATGACCTAGTGTAATGTATCTTTAATTAAGATTATATGACTAAGTATAATTAGCATCATATGACCGAGTGTGATATTTCTTTTCAAAACAGACTATACAACTGAGTGTAGTTAGCATTGTACAACCTAGTACAATGTATCTTTAATTAAAATTATACGACCAAGTATAATCGGCATCATACGATTGAGTGTGGTATTTCTTTTCAAAATAGACTATACGACTGAGTGTAGCTAGCATTGTATGACCGAGTGCAATATATCTTCAATTAAGATTATATGACCGAGTATAATCGAGATCATATGATTAAGTGTGACATTTCTTTTCAAAACATATTATACGACCGAGTGTAGTCGGCATTGTACGACTAAGTGCAATGTATCTTCAATTAAGATTATACGATCGAGTATAATCAACATCATATGACTGATTGTGATGTTTCTTTCCAAAACAGACTATACAACAAAGTGTAGTTAGTATTGTATGACCCAGTGCAATGTATCTTCAATTAAGATTATACAACCGAGTGTGGTGTTTCTTTTCAAAAAAAACTATACAATCGAGTGTAGTCAGCATTGTACGACTGAGTGAAATGTATCTTCAATTAAGATTATACAACTGAGTATAATCGGCATCATACGATCGAGTGTGGTGTTTCTTTTCAACTTAGACTATACAATCGAGTGTAGTTAGCATTGTACAACCGAGTGAAATGTATTTTCAATTAAGATTATATGACCGAGTATAATTGGCATCATACGATCGAGTGTGATATTCCTTTTCAATTCAGGCTATACGTCTGAGTATAGTTAGCATTGTACGATCGAGTATAGTGAGTTCCTTTCACCTAAGACTATATGACCGAGTATAGTCAATATCATATGACTGAGTATGATATGTTACATCAATGTTGTATGTCCGAGTATAGCTAGTTCATAAGCAAAAGCTTCATAAAGCACAAGTATCTTAACTTTTAATTAAGAAATTGGGTGTTAGTTTACTTTGCCTCAATTTGTTAAACAAACAACAACAAAAGGGGGCAACTGTAGACAACCAATTTTATGATGATGAGTTATGGATACAATAGAAGACTCTAATGATGAAAATGTCATGAATAGGTCTTCAATATTTAAACTTTGAAACTTCAAGGATCTAATTGCATTTTTTAAAGAAAGGATTTAATATTTTCATAGACTAAATTGCAATGCTTTTTAGGGAGCTAATTATAAAACTTAAATTCTTTCAAGGACCTTTTTGTAATTAAAAGTAAAAAAAGAGGTCAGAATTACACTAATTTCAATTAGAATTACACAATTTCAATAGGAATTAGACTCCTTTCGCTAATTCTCAAATTTTCTAGATAAATCTCAAATTTTCTAGATAAATTGAGTACTAATTGGTATGAAATTCTTCTAAAATTATTCTGATAATGTTTTTAAGGAAATAAAAGTCTTTTAGGGTTATAACTGGGGTTTCAAGACGTATCCCTATATAAGGAGGGTTTTGGCTTTGAAAATGAGAGGGAGGAAAGAGGAAAAAATGAAAAGGAAGAGAAAAAAAGGGAGAGAAGGAAAAAAGAAAAAAAGGAACAAAGAGAAGAAAAAAATGAGAGAAAAAGAGAAAATAGAGGGAAGGAAAAAAGAAAATTATTCTTTACTCATTTGTTTTTTCTTTATTTAGTAAAAAATCTTTGAAGAATAATATTCGAAGTCCCATCAAAGAATGGTGATTTTACAAATCTGAGGAGCACTCTATTAAAATCATCCATAAGCATCATCTTCTCTTTGTTCTCTTTTATTTGATTTATTTATTTATTTATTTATTTCATTAATTTTCAATTTTTTTTATTATTTTATTATTTATTTACTAATCATAATTTTTATTCTTTTTTTTATGGTGATTATGGAGGAAAACACATGATAATCATTCTTGGAGAATAAAATCCATAAGAGGTCCATGGAATGCCATGGATAAGACCTTGTAGAGATATAGTTTATAGGGTTTTTTTTATTATTTCATTTTTATTACTTTATTTTATTTATTTTTGGGTTGTATTAATTATTTTTATTATTATTTTCATAGATTATTGTAATAGCCCTAATAGTGAGAATAGTGGAATTATGTGTGATTGCATGTTTATGTTAATTAATTGATTAATAAAATTAGGATTTTAATTAGGTAATTAATTAAAATCAATGGAGGAAGTAGATTAACTTAGGTTGCATGTTAATGAAAATTAGGGTTTAGAAGGAAATAATTTAATTAGTTGTTTGTGTTGGGTTCCGTGATGCAAACGCAGCGGAAAAATTAAAATTTTATCACGTTCCCAAGCCAGGATCCATGTAATTCGACTAATTGATTAAATCTAGGGTTTTTAATAATCTTACCAAAACGCAGAAGAGGCAAGATTCTCTGGAAGGGTAAGAGGAGGTTGACACCGGTGACACCTTACCTCGAGCTTTTTGGCTTGGTTGTTCGGATCAAGACGTCTCCAAAAGGATGCGTCCTCTATAGGTATCCACACAAATAGCCCTTCACAAAACGAATTTGAGTGTGTGTGCTAGCAACCTCTTGACTGTCTCACAAATCAAGAACAAAAGGAAAAACTCTGTCTTTGTTTTCTAAGAGGAAAGAAAACGAATTTGGAGGCAAAAACAAGTGTATGAAACCCTAGAGAATATAACATATTTATAGACTCCAAGTTAGGGTTTCACTTACCAATAACCTTTTGGTAATTTTCCATTTATTATATTATGATTTTGTTTAAAAATAAATCAAAAATAATATCTTATTTATTTATTTAAAATAACATTTATCTTAAATAAATAAACAAATAAATAAATAAATAAAACACTTTAATTATTTATTTCCACAGAGTTTATTTTGGGCTTATTAAACCCATATCCGTTTTGGGCTTGTTCTAAGTGTGTGACCCTGTAGGTTCACATAACATTGGCAGTGGGCCTAAATCTCTATATAGGCCTACAAGCCATAAGTGGCCTCTAGCAAGACATTATGACTACCCAAGTCATGTGAAGTCAATAATCCGACATAACCTAATTACAATGAATTTTATTGTCCCTTTATCTCATGATATCTTAATTGAACATAAGGCATAGAATGTCATCCTTATATAATTCAATATTATGACTTGATTCCAAGTAGACTGAAAATGATAACTCTTTATCAATTCATTTCAGCATGGCCATGCATTTTATTCAGTCTATCTCATTAAGGGGCCTTTAGATATCTTTCTCATATTAATGAGGGATAAATTCCTTCTAAATCACTCACATTCCTCACAAAACTAATTTTATATCCAACAACATTCTTTTAATCATCCGGTTAAAGACAATGTTAGAATGTGTCAAAACATAAAATAGCTATGTAGAAATCCATGATGATTTCAAGGTCAAAGGACCGAAATAAAATTACTGTGATAAGAAATACTTATGATAATAATCTATGTAGTATTCTCATAGTGGGTCAATCCAGTACATGATCTCTCATCATGTACCTATGAGTTGACTTAATATCTCATATTTATGATTAGTAAAACATAACCATCAGTCAACATCATACTAGCCTTAATACTTTAATATTCATATAATGAATATATGGCTAGGGATAATTAGAATAGAACTCTTATTTTAATCTAAGGGTTTTACTATCAAGTCACATACTTGATGGCCTTATTAAGAATTAACCATTCATGTAATTATCATAAAATCAAATGATAATATAATACCTCTTTATTAATAAAATAAGAAAGTCAATACATAATCACAAATGATTGACCTAGTGCATATCACTAACAGTTTTATCTTTAATTTAATTGTTTTAATATGTTTTATTTGTTTTTGGGCTTGTTTATTTTATTTTTATGTGTTTTGTTCTTGTTTGTTTATTCTTATGTTTTTTGGGCCTTAAGCCCATATTAGATTCTAATCCACTTGGATAAATTTAGGGATTTTAGGTTTAATTAGTTAAAATGCATTTTAGGCCCATAATTAATTAGATTTTTATGCTAGACATACTTAGGCCCATTTAGTAAATTAGACATAGGCCCATCTAATTTAATTTATTTTAATAGACTTAGCCCATTTAATTTTAAGTCTTTTTCATAATTTTTAGATTTAAGATTGCCTTAGCATTAAAATATATAGAATTAGGCCCATTAATTTAAATACCTTCATAATTTGTAGATTTAGGCCCATTTTTAGAATTAAAATAAATAGACTTAGGTTCATTTAATTAAAATTAAAAGGAATTAGTTTTTAGATCACTTGTAAATTAAAACATGTAGATTTAGTTCATTTAATTAAAATTAATGTATATTAGACTAACTTAGGGGTTATAAGTTTCGATGAATGCATTATTTACTTATATTTTTATGACTGGATTGCCTTGGAGTTAATTGCTAGAATAAGGGTTTATATGAAATTACATGTAAATAGAGGATAATATAGTAATTTATAAAGTAATTCTAAATGAACACAAGACTGAGAGAAGTTGGTATTCCGTACTCAGAATCTCCTAGTTATGGTGCTAGCTTTCTTTTAAAGAATCGAGTGCCACCTTTTTTTATTTGTCCTAGTTATTACCCTGGGTGGTGAATCCTCATCTTCACACCATGTCTTTGTGATAGTGGTTAGTATGTTCTCTAGAGCCTTGAGCTCAAACAATGTTGTGGTTGCTAAAATCTTGGATGCGTGCTAAACCTTGCCATCTACACTTGCCTTTAACAAAACCAAACTGGTTATCTGAAATAATACTAGAAGCAATATTAGTAAGATGATCCACCATTATTTTAGTAATAATTTTAAAAACAAAATTACTCAAAATAATAGGCCTAAACTTATCCACAGAGTTAGCGCCAAACACTTTGGGAATGAGAATCATTAAACTAGAGTTAATACTAGAGGCAAGAGACCCAGAGAGGAAAAAATACGAACAACATTACAAACAAACAAACCAACAACATCCTAATAAGTTATGATAAAATGACCCATGAAACAATCAGGGCCAGGGGCATTATAGGGATCTAAATAAAAAACCATAGCCCGAATCAAGTCATTTAAAAGCATCAGAGTGAGAGCTAAATTATCAACCTCAAACACAAGCAATGGGGTAACCTCCTTAATGCTAGAGAGATCCCTAGGATTATGAGAAGTAGTAAAAACAAAGGAGTAATAGTGAACAATATAGTCATTAGTAACTTAAGTGTCAATATTTAGAGTCCCATCAATTAACATAGAGGAACCCAAAGATTGAGCTTATTGTCGAGCAAGCAGGCCATGATAAAATTTAGAATTTTTATCTCTATCCTTAAGCCAACGGATATGACTCTTGTCTTTCAATAAAGATTCCTGTCTAATAAGATGGAAAGAAAGATTATTATTAGCTGCAAACTCTCTATTGTGGAGGTTTTTTGAGAAACTGTAAATTTTAATTTCTTATTGGGTACTAATAAAGGAAAACTTAGCTTGAGAAATGAGATGATCCACATTACCAAAAACATGCTTATTCTAATAACAAAGAAAAACATGCAAAATCTTTAACTTATGCATCAATGAATACATCGAATTAGCCAAATCAAGGGTAGAGCACCAAAAATCCTTAACAGAACTAAGAAAATTATCATATGTAGTCCATATACGAAGGAACTGAAATAGCTTAGGGGCAACATTTAATTGACAGCAACATAAAAAAAAATAGGATTATGGTCCGAATAGAGTCGTGCAAGAGAATGACACTCTATGGATCTCCAATTATGAAAATTAGTGTCTGAACAAAACACCTGATCAAGATGAATATCCACCCTATGAGCACCCTATCTTTTATTAGTCCAAGTGAAAAGAGGACCTTTGATATTAATATAAGATAAGGAGCATTTAGCCATAGTAGAACAAAAATCCTGACAAGATCTTGCATTGGGAGGATGACCCAACTTCTCATGGGCACTAAAACATGCATTAAAGTCACCCAAAACAAACCAGTTAGAAGAGATCAAGGAAGAAATATACTTTAATTCACCCTATAAATGGCGACGGATGAAAGCTAAAACATTAGTATAAACATAAGTAATAAACTAAGTGTAAAAACCTAAATTTTTATGTATTAAATTAAGAAATTTAATTTCGGGATATGCAGTGTTAATAATTACTTTATTTTATATTATTATACTAAATTGTCAAATTTGATTTTAGTGAAGTTAAATTTAATTTTGGGGTTGTATATTATTATTATTATTATTATTATTATTATTATTATTATTTGTGAATATTATTAATTTAGTGTATTTAATATATTTTAATATTTTGGGGTGAATTTAATTAGAAAAGTAAATATTTAAATTAAAAATATTATGTTTACATTATTTTTTTCCTTTTCTATATATATATATATATTATTTTTATAACTATTTTGTCTTTTTCTAAAAAAAAGTTAAATTTTCAAGCCATCTATCAGTGCACCATTTCTTCGTATTCTTTTCTTCTTCCTCCTTTGCATTTTCTCCTTCTTCTTATTGTCTGACAACACCATCATGCCACCATTACTAGACCACCACCTTAGCAGCATCGTTAGCAGCTGCAGCTGCAGTAGACACCGAAAGTTGCCACATCTCTTTCCTTTTTTGTTTCTTTAAGGTTTTGAAAATTAGAGCATTTCGATGACTTTTTTTTGTCATTATTGTGCTTGAATCGAAGCTTTTGACTTGAGCTTCAATAATCCTCAATCAATTTTGAGAAATTTAATCGGTAACAACTCCAATTTTACAAAATTTAAATTTGGGAATTTTTGTTAAATTATGAAATTGAAACTTAATTTGAATTTTTTTGATATATGTTCTTTAAGACTAATTATTTTATGCATTATAAGGATTCTGAAAATAATTTTTATGAAATTTTTGAAAATTTTAAAATTTTCAAGTCTGGGGGTTACTATTCATAACACTATTCATGAGCCGACAAGTTTTTATATTTTTAATAAATTTTACTAGTTATTTTAAGCAATTTTTGTTAATTAAGTTCATTAAAATTATGCACCAAATTTTTATTACAAAATTTTGAATATTTATGTCAAAAATGAATTTTTGAGAAAATTAGTATAAACTGGTAAATTTTATGTTTTAATTGAAATTATGGTTAATTATGATGTTTTGGATAATTTTTTAGTAATACATAATATTAAAATAATTTTTATCAATTTATTCCTATTTTTAGCTAATTATTATTCATTATCGGAATAATATCCGAATAAAATAGTATTTATAATTTTTATGATTTAAATGAGTTTTTGGTTGCTTAATTATATAATTGAATAATTTAATTAATTTTTGGTAACTAAATGCTATTCACTTTCAAAAAATTTAGAATATGGACCTATATAGCAAAATTTGATTTTAATGTGAATTTTATTAAGTATTTTGTGAATAAATGTCTTTTATGTTTTATTTATGAAAATAAATTAATTTTGATATTTAAATGGAATTGTATCGATTTATATTTTGGTTTGTGAAAATTGGTTCTCGATTGGGTATAAATTATAGTTTGCGGGTCCAACTTGAGATTTGAAGTTATTGTGGTTATTTGAAGTGTTTTTCTGTGCAAGGTTGGCTTTACTTCATGTAGAGAGATGTCCATTTTATAAAGGAAACTCTACTGAAGTTTTGACAGATTTCTCGTAAAATGTGACATCGGGTCTATTTTAGCAAAATCGTATTTTAATCGAGTTTTTCCTTTGTAATATCCTGTATTTTTAAATATTTTAATACTGCATCGGGATATGAAGTGTTAATAATTTTTTTTTATATATATATGATATTTCATGAGTTGCTATTTAATTAAAATTGATTTTAATTGTTTTATATTATTTTAAGCACTTTACGTAAAATTTTCCCGGGACTTGCATTTTCGGAAAAATTGACACGTAAATTATTTATTATTAATTATTTTAAACAATTTTACGGACTTGCATGAACTCATATATATTTTTAAAGTACTAAATAACTTATATATGTGTATTTATTTATTTAACTAGGGTTTAATTAATTACCCTAATATTTTATTATTTATTAATTAGTTTTAATATTATTTAATTATTTTTAGTGTATAAATTATTAAAAATATTAAATTATATGTGTGTGGTGTATATTTAATGTGTGTGAGTTTATATTATTTTAATATATAGTGTAAAAGTATATATATATATACATATACATTTAATATTAAACAAAAAAATAAAGTTTGATTTATTTACGTTTTTGCCCTTGTCTCCTTCTTCTTCCCCGACGCACGCCCGATCATCCAACCACCGCCTGCCATCCCATTTTCTCACCGTCAGTGTGCCTCCCAATGTGCCACCTCCTTCCCCAGCCTTCCCTACTGCTAGCAGCTCCCTATTCCGTCGTGGTTTGGCCGGAATAAGCTCGGGAAGCCGAAACTTGAGCCACCATCGTTCACGGTGTTTTCGGCCACCATTTTCAACACCGCTGGTCTATTTCTTCTCCTTGAGCTCTGGTGAGTGTGATTCCAAGCTTTGTTTCACTTAAAATGGCCTTGATTTGCTTAGGTTTCGATTTTGGTAATTCGGCCATTTTAGGGTTCTTAATTTTTTTGAACTTTGAATTGATTGATTCATGAGAAATTCCTTCACAAATGTTGTTCCCCTTAGCTTAATATACATGTGTGAATTTTTGTAGAATTTTTGGGAATTATTTTGATTTTTGGGTATTTTGATTATTTTATTATTATTTTCTAATTTTCAAAAATTAATTAAATAAATTATGAAATTATGTTTTATGATAAATATAGGTGTTGAAATGAATTATAGAAATTTATTTGGAATTTTTATGAATTTCTGTGTATTTATTTTGAATTTAATTAGTTTATGTAATTTTTGAAAAATAGGGTTAATTGTGTTTTTAATTGAAATTAATTAGTTAATTGAGTTTAATTATTGATATTATTGAAAAATATGTTGAGAAAATTAATTTTGTGCAATTATATTATTTTTGGTGAATTTTTGGAGTAATTTTAATATATTTATATATATAGGGGTATTTTGGTAATTTTACCCTAAATTGACTAAAAATGTAATTAAATTTGTTTTAATAGCTATTTAAGGTATAAAAATGATTTCTACAAATTATTTAGTATTTTTGACTAATTAAAACTATTTTTCATAAATTATTTTCAAATTATATATATAATATACGATATTTCTAAATAAATGAGTTTTATAGGTTTTTTGTGTGTTTTAAGGTTAATTATGTAATTTCTACTTATAAAATGTATTTCTATGATATAAGGGTATTTTCGGTATTTCTATATTGTTATGTGAATTGTGAACCCCGGTCGGTAGACTATAGTTTGGAGTCCGACCGAGGGGTTGTGGATGTGTATCTGTGTCTATTTTTCAAAGTGTGTTTCTTTACAGGGCCGGCTCTACTCTTTGAGTAGAGAGATGTCCATTTTACAGGGGAGGTTCTACCAGATTTTTAGTAGAATTCTCGTAAAACGTGATGTCCGTTCGAACCCTAATTCTGGTTTTGTGTCCAATATTCTAGATTGAGTTTCTAGGATTTTCTGTTAGGTTTATTTTGATGTCTATTATTTATTGTTTGTTTATTTACGTCGAGACCGAGGCCTAGTGGACTAGGCCCATCGGAGCCATCTCGAGGAGCGCACTAAGTGTGAGTTACTATTATATATATATATATGCTTAGGGTGCATGATTTAGAAATGTATGTTTTATTTTGATAAAATATGCATAAATAATTCAATTAGTATTTAAGTTTATTTTTAGTTTATTTTTGGTTTATCTTTGGTTTATTTTGGTATGTCTTAAATTATATGCATGCTTTATTAAACAATTATATTTAAAATGTTTTTAAACATATATTTAGATTATTTTACGATTATATTGGATTTATTTGACGTATATACACTCAAAATATACCTGGTTTACTTTTGGTATATTTCTAGTATATATATAGTTTATGTTGCTACTTATTTCAAATTCGTGCATCATTTATTTATGAATGTATGTTTTATATTTAATAAATAAAGGATATCGATAGAACGTGCTACCTAGTGGGCAGCACTAGGACTGAGTATGTACCGATACGCTTATAGCATTTAGGCTATATTACTAACCATTTGTGGATATTGATTGGAATTGATTATTTGATGTGTGATATGATTTGGGAGTGTGATTGCTAGAGCTCGATTGACCTAGTGTCGCGGGGCCAATCACACTGACAGTCAGACTGCTGGAGCTCGGTTGACTATGTGCATTGTCATTTAGTATGCATGTATATATATTATAGTAATTCACTCAGTGAGGTCTAACTCCCCTCCGTTGACTATTTTTCAGGAGAGTCATCTTCATCAGACCTCAGTAGCAGGCCTATACGCTGGATTTCTTCCGCCCCGGCTTCTTTATGTAAACTGCTCACTTGAGTTTTATTTTATAATCTAGACACTACAGTAGTTGTAAATAAATTGTGGGTTTTATGTATTATATTTGTGTGAGTTATGTATTTTCAGAATTTGAATTGAAACTTGTATTAAAGGATTTATTTATATATGAGATGAGAATTCGATTTAATTTTCGTTTGACGAAAATATTATTTTGATATTTATGATTTTATTTCCGTTGCATAATATTTTACTGAATTGTGTTATTATTACTATTGCATGTTTATTTTATTTTTAGGCTTGCTACGGGTTCCGGATTCGAACAAATTCCCGTTCCTTAGTGCCATTCATGGCCCCTGTTTTGGGTCGTGACATCCTTAGAAATCTATAATTTATAGGAGTTCCATTTTTATTTATTTCTTTTCTTTAGTCATGCCTCCAGCTGAGCCGATTGGTTGGGGTTGAATACGACTATGCAGAGGAGTGCATTTAACCTGTAAGTTAATAATTGAATTGTGTATAGAAAATATATATAGTTATATTAGCATGTTTATATTAACTTTTTAGATGATTAGTAAATTTTATTCTATTTTATTGTAATCTTTCTTGTTTATTTATATTTATTTATTTTAAAATGAACTACAGTAGAATGGGCTACCTGATGGGTTTCATCAGAACTGTGTGCGCACCGATAGAATTGAGAGTGAGTTGTAAATGTATGTGGCTCCATGATGCTTTGCTCTCGAGCGTGGTTTATATATATTACTAGGGTTGGTAACTCGGTGATGCTTTGCTCTTGGAAACTGCTAGTAAATATAGGTTTAAGTGAATTGACTGTGGCAAGTAGCTCGATTGATGCTTTACTCTCGAGAACCGATAGTCTTTGGATTATAAGAGAGGCAAAATCCTATTAGATTTGTGGACTAGGGTTCTACCTAATTCTCTTATAAAAATGATTTAAGAATGGAGATTTCCATAAATTAAATAGTTTAAATTATAAATTTCTTATTTTCATAAATATATCTAAAGAAGATATTTGTACTATATACATTTCTTTTAATAACTTATTCAATGAGGCATGACTTCCCTTAATTATTTTTCATGATCTCGAGAGTCTTGTGCCTCTCAGCCTACCCTATGTTGAGTTTTTTTTCTCCGACTATTTTATATAGGTTTATTTGAGATATATTATCCTTCTGAATGAATTTAACTCTAGAACATCGTTGTAGTAGAAATGGTTAAATATTATGTTATATTTTATGGGTTGTCATATGTATTAAAATTTGTATAAAAGATTATTATTATATTTTATCAAAGATTATTTTGGATATTAATTCATTTGTGTTATTTATCTTTATATAAATATTTCATTTTATTTTGTCTATATTTTATTGCAATTTTCTTTAAGGCTTACTATGGGTTTCAGGTACTTTATATATTTCCATTCCCTAGTGCTAGTTACGTGCCCTTTTGGGTTCGGGTCATGACACTGAGGTTAATCACTGACCATACATTAAACTATTATATGCTAATCAGAACTCAAGAAAATAGATATAAAACTTGCACCTAGATCATTAGAAATAAGAATCCATATATTTGGGTTGTCCATCATAGTGGCAGTGAAAAAAAGACAGGTTTAGAGAATGCTAGGAACTATGATAAATTCATTCAAAAGCCACTTTAGGTTCAGTTAAGCAGACAAAAGTAGGATGAAGGGCATGACAATGATTGAAAAGGGCACGTTGAGTAGAGGGGTTACCTATCCTTCTATAGTTCTAATAGAAAACATTCATTGAGATGAGTAAGAGACATATCTTATTTGAGGTCTATTACCATTTAACACATGAGTCACTATAAATTTACCTTTCTTTTTCTTTATCGTGGCCACTTGCAATTCTCTTCTTATTAGACATATCAGCCCATGATTGCCTTATAATGACATCCATTTCCTTTTGAGCCAACTTCTGTTCTATGGAGATTTTGTTCCCCGAAGATTAAATAATATCATCTGTGGTAGGAGCATTCACCAGAGATACATTATCTTAAGAACTATTAACATTATCATTAGTACCCATTTCATCATTAAGAGGATTAGAGCTTAAAGGAGCAACCAATATAGAATGAATATTATAGTTTTGGGCATATATCTACTGGACTTGATCAGTCGAATCATCAGTGGCATTTGGATTAATAGAATGGATTACAGGATTGTTGGTAGTCCATTTAGGATGCCATATCTTTCAGACTTTAAAATGTCCTTTTGGTTTATCTTATTTTTTTGCATTAAAGTTTGAAGTTTCATGTCTCTTAGCTAAATGACAGGATGTTACACCATGTCCGATGAATTGAAAGTTCTGTAAAAAGTAGGTAAGTTCTTATAGATTACATCGATATCAAATAGGATGCCATTACAGTCAATCATAAAGAGAAACTGCAAGTTAGAGGCCAAGTCAACATCGACTAACACTCAGGCAAAGTGTCCAAAATCCCTATCAATTGTGGCTTTGTCTATTCTGACTGGCGTTCACATATTCCTAGTAATATCCATGAGGATTTGGGGATCCCAGAATTCCCAAGGTAAACGATAGAGTCTAATCCACAACTGTGTTGACGTCATTTTTTCTTTGCACGGATCAAAGCTTGGTTGCCATTATTGAATATGTAGAATACCTAGCTTCAATGATATTGAACCATGATTCCATACAGTATCTTTAGACTTAGCAAAATAAAGGAGAATATGATAAAAACCCCAACCTAATGAAATTAATCTCCAGTCATCTAGAAAATTCCAGATCGACAATAACCTGTCTTTTAATTTAGATAGTGCCTAGGGAGATTTAACCTTATTCAAGATAATTCTGGCTATTACCAAGTGTTGACAGAGGGTAATGCACTTCTAATAGACATCATTGTTGATTCTTATAGCCTGATAGGCTCCCTATTTATCAATAGAGGGAATTGGAATTGGGATTGTAGAATACATGCACCAACTACAACAAAAGTCTTCTGATGATGAGGAGCATCAAGCTACTGTGCTGAAGAGTTAGGCTTAAGAAATCCATTGGGTAGGAACATGTCAGAGTAAGTTATATAGGTATCATGATGTAATGGAAGAGTGGATAATAATAATAAAATATTATTGAATCATACACAACTGCCAATAAACGATATTCTATAGTAATTTAGGCTATAGACATCAAAATTTCAAGAAATTTAGGAAGAATAAAAGAGAACTCAAATTATCATAAAACTGCCATCCAACAATAACAAGGAAAGCTTAAATAGTAAATCCTATAAAAAAAACCCTAAACAAAAATAGGAAAATACCCTAAACAAAAATAGGAAAATAAAACCCTAAAAATAGGAAATAATAAAAATTGCCTATTTAAGGGCCTAAATGATGGGATTTGGCTGAAAAGTGATGGATCTCACAAGAAAAGCTTATGACTTCGAACCATTGGCCCATTTTCATATGAAATAGGCTTTTGAATCAGCCAAATCTGATAATTGGAACTTGCCCAAAATTATGAAACCGCCACTACCGTAATTTGTTAAATTTTTGCATAAATTTTAGGGCTTGTTCCTCTATGCGGCCTGCATCATTCTCCCTAGGGTGGATAGAATTCACCCTTGAATCTGATTCGTATGATGAATCACCTACAAAAGGAACCAAGTGCTTAACATTGAACACATTTACAGTCCGAACATGGCTAGGTAGCTTCAATATATAGGCATTAGGATTAATCTTCTTGATGATCTCCACTGATCCAATCTTCTTGGTAGATAACTTGTTGTATTCGCCTGTAGGAGATCTATCTTTGGTCATAACAGCCCACATAAAATTGCCCACATCAAATTTGACATGTCATCTCTTGTTGTTAATAACTTGTTTATTCTTGGAGGCAGCCTGCACCAGATGGTCATGGACAGATTGATGAACTTCCTGTAACCCATTGACAAAATTTAAGAATCAATCAACTACCACAAAGATAGAATCAGTACCTCACTGTGTGTGTGGTAATCCGAGCACAAAATCCATGTTGAGTTCCACCTAAGGCTATAAAGGAACTGGCAGAGGCATGTAGAGACCTACGTTAGATGATGCTCCCTTAAAAACCTTATAAATGTGACACCTCCCCACCAACCTCTCTACTTCTTTATGAATGGTAGGCCAAAAATAACGAGCCTTAACCAATTGCGCAGTTCTATCATGATTGACATGTCCCTCACTATGCAATTCCTTAAGAATCTTCAAATGCAAGCTACAGTCTGGGATACATAGCTAATTGCCCTTGAACAAAAATCCATTATGCACTAGGAAATCTATTCACTCACCTATTTTAACCTTATCCAAAATAACAAAAAAGTATGGATCAATCTTAAGTAATTATGCAAAGGAGTCAAAGCCTGGTACCTCAATGGTCATTTGGGTTAATAATGCCTTTCATCTACTCAATGCATCTACCACCTTGTTGGTAACCCCCTGACTTATGTTTTACAACAAAAGTGAATTTCTGAAGGTAAGCCACCCAACTTGCATGCCTAGTAGAAACTTTATCTTGCCGATGCAAGTGCTTCAAAGCCTTATGATATGTATACATAATAAATTCTTTCTGAAACAAATAATGATGCCAATGCTTAATAGCTTGGACAACAATATAGAACTTGACATCATAGGTACTATAGCGCATTTTGGCCCCTCTTAACTTCTCACTGAAATACGCTACCGACCTGCTATTTTGGCCTAAAATAGCCCCAATTCCCACATTCGAGGCATCTAAATGTAGCTCAAAAGGTTGATTAAAATCAAGCAGCACTAAGATAGGAGTCGTGGTAAGGCTTATTTTAATCAACTGAAATGCCATTTTTTCCTCATCAGTCCATACAAACTTCTCGACCTGCCTCATGCAATTAGTGATAGGCGCCATAATACTGCTAATATGCGGAATAAAATGCCTATAAAATGAGGCCAATCCATGGAAACTTCTCACCTCGATTATAGTAGTAGGTGTTGGCCAATGTTTCACAGCCTCAACCTTTGTTTTGTCCACCTGCAACCCCTTTCCAGAAATAACATAGCCAAGAAATAGCACCTTAGAAGTCAAAAATGCACACTTCTTAGCCGTAACATAAAACTTCTCTTTGCACAGCACAGTTAGGACCTCTCATAATTACTGTAAATGCTCATCTGGGTTAGCACTATAAATCAAAATATCATCAAAATACACAACAACACACTTGCTAATGAAAGGCCTCAGAAGCTAATTCATAACACACATAAAAGTGCTTGGTGCATTTGACAGCCCAAATGGCATCACTACCCACTCATACAACCCCTCTCTTGTCTTGAAGGTTGTTTGCCATTCATCGCCATCTCAAATTTGAATTTGATGATAGCCACTCTTTAAATCAAGTTTAGTGAAAATTATGGCCCCACTAAGTTGATTAAGTAAGTCATCCAGTTTAGGAATAGGAAAATGATACCTAACCATTATTTTATTGATGGCCCAACTGTCTATGCACATCCATCAAGAACTATTCTTCTTTGGTGTTAAGAGGGTTGGTATAGTACAAGGACTCAAGCTCTCATGAATATATCCCTTGGCCAGCAACTCTTGTACTTGTCTCTTCAGTTTTTCATGCTCACTGGGACTCATTGGGTAGTGTGGTTAATTTAGTAAAGCTGCTCCTAGTTCATGATCAATCTGATGTTGGATGTCTCGCATGAGAGGTAACCCTTTAGGAAATTCTTCTAGAAACAAGTCACTGAACTCTTCCAAAAGTGGTAAAACTACATCAGGAACCATTATCTCTTTATCCACCACCTTCATGAATAGGACATAAATAATTTCAGATTACTGCGCTACTTTGTCAAATTGGGATAGGGTTAATAAATTAACACAGCTCTTATTTTCACCCTATACAGTTTTAGATATTCAGAATCATTCTTAGGGACTAGCACTATTTTTGTTCCTTCAAACATAAAGCTATAGGTGTTAGCCTTTCCTTCATAAATCACCCCTCTATCAAACTGCCACGATTGCCCTAACAACAGATGACATTCATCCATGGGTATCACATAACACCAAACTTCATCCTTATACTTTGCCTCAATGGAGAAGGACATTAAGGCATGTTTTGAATCTGTTACTGTACCCCCTTTTTTAACCATGCCAATTTGTATGGCTTTGGATGTTTGACAATTGTAATTCCCAAATTTTGAACTGCTTCTATTGAGATTATATTCTCATAGCTACCCCTATCAATCATAAACCTATAAATTTTCTCTTTAATGGTGCAGGTAGAGTGGAATATATTATTTCGCAACCATTCCTTATCAATAGCCCTTGGCATTAGGCAGGACCTTCGCATAACCAATATTGTGCCTACATCTCCAGTCACGATCTCCTTATCCCCCGTATCTGCATCAAATATTAGGTCTCCTATCAAGTATGCAACCTCCTTCTCATCATGGTGCTCATCCAAATCAGCAAACATGGCTCTTTTTCCCTATTTCTACACTCAGTTTGCCTATGCCCTGTTTTGCCACATGAAAAATACTTGATACTGTTTGGCCTTGGTTCAGTTGCTGGTCTATTGGCAGCCCCAGTGGTCACATCACCACTTGGACAACTCGCACCAGCTCCTCCTCCCATGCTTTCCTGCCCAATATTCTACATAAAACCACCCAGATGCCTCCTCTCAATCTACAAGGCCCGTTGGTGTGCTGTAAAAATAGACATAGGATCAAACATGTTCACCGTATCCTTGATTTGTTCCCTTAGGCACCCAATATACCTCACCACTAATTGGTCCTCTGTCTCATGCACCTCATTTTGAGCGATCAATTTATAAAATTCAGTTGTATAATCATCAATTGAACGGGCCCCTTGCCTTAAATTCTGCAACCTTTGATACAATAAACATTGATAATTATAAGGCAAGAATACAACATGCAATTGTTTCTTCATCTTCTCCTAAGTCATAATTTTGGACTTTCCCAATCTAACTTGGGTTTGTTTGGTTTGTTGCTACCAAGCCATTGCCTATCTTAGAACCTCGTTGCCATTAATGGTACTCAGTGATTTTCTGGCACCCCCTTAAAGTCCATTACCTCCTCTACTATGGCTACCTAATCAAGGAACTCTTCGGGTTGTAAGGTACCACAGAATTCAGGTATTTCATTTCGTATACCCGCTTTCTATCATCACCTATCATCAACCTCTATCTGCTGTCGCTGATAGGGATGCTCATAATACCCGTCACCATCATCATCTTCATCATCATTTCCTTCAGCAAAAGGATTCCTTTGGTCATCAACATTAGGGTTCCGTCTTAGATCCTGATTTGGCTGCTCCCTATTTCGATTGACTAACAACAACTCCTCCATCCTTATTATGAGTTGTTCAATGAGGTTGTCAGTCTATTGATTCATCTACTCCATTTACTACTCGATATAATGTAAATCATTAGGCTCATAAACCTTTTTTACACATTGTAGTTGTGGTTGCTATTGCTGTTTTCTATGAGACATTTTGTATGAGGAGCACAACTCTAATACCAAACTGACGTAGCGGAAGAGTGGATAATAATAATCGAATATTGTTGAATCATGCACGACTACCAATAAATGATCTTCTATAGCAATTTAGGCTATAGGCATCCAAAATTTAAGAAATTTTGGAAGAATTAAAGAGAACTCAAATTATCATAAAATTGCCATCCAATAATAATAAGGAAAGCTTAAATAATAAATCCTATAAAAAACCCTAAACAAAAATAGGAAAATAAAACCCTAAAAATAGGAAATAACAAAAATTGCCCATTTAAGGGCCTAAATGATAGAATTTGGCCAAAAAGCAATGAATCTTACAAGCAAGGCTTGTAACTTCAAACTATTGGCCCGTTTCCGTATGAAATAGCTTTTCAATCGCCCAAATTCAATAATTGGAACTTACCCAAAATTACGAAACTGCCACAACCGTAATTTGTCAAATTTTTGCATAAATTTTAGGGCTTGTTCCTCTATGCAACCTGCATCATATCATCATGTTGATGATCATGTACCTAAACAGATTCAGGTGAAGGGATCATCTTTGGCGGCATGGCTGAGAGAACCTTAAGTAACTCCTTTAATTTTTTAGTTTTCATTTATCTACATCATAGGTTTGGTGATGAAATTATAACTGTACAATTCTAGTTGTTGGTTTTCAATTAGTAACAACATGAAATTGGTGATAAAATGATAACTATACAGCTCTAATGTTGGTTTTCATTTAGACATGTCTTAAGATTAGTGATAAAATGAAAAAATAAACAAAATAAAAAAGTTATAATTTACAAATAATTAAAAAGATTATGTTCTTATTACACTTATTTATAGAAGTTGATTTAAATAATAAGTAATCGACATAATAGATTTAAATTTGCGAAAGTTGACTAGCTACCATCTCTAAAAATAATTGTGATAAATTATTATTCTTACGTATTTATTTAAAAAGATTCATCTGATTTTATTTTAAAAATTTAAATGTACATTTTATTCTAATGAACTTTCATTACTTTGATATTAAAATCTAATTGTTTGAGCTGACCTCGGTATATAAATTTATTGAATGAGAATTATGAAAATTAGATTTATATGATAAGTAAAAGGCGAAATAACTTATCACCTCAAATTTTTTTAATAATTAATATAAATAATAAATCAAATATTTTCTTAAATATTATCAAAAATTAATATATTCAAATTAAACTATACTCCGACAATTAAGAAATATAACATTTCTATTTGATTATGTGAGATAAGTAGGTAATCACAATACATTTGCTTAGAGTTCGACTTAAAAAAAATTCATTTGAGTTCGTTTATTAAATTAAATGAGCTAAACATAAATTTTATTTTGAGCCTTGTAAGTTAAACTAGCCGAACTCAAACTTCTTTAAGCTTGGCTCATTTAAGTTCGCGAATAGGGTCGTTCTATAGGCTCGTGAACTAGCTTGGGAACAAACTCATTTGCATATGAATAATGAAATTATACAATTGTTTTTGTAAGTTAATATCAATACTAAAATTTGTATTAAATAAATATAATTTTAATTTCATGATAAATCATGTAATTTTGGAATAAATTAATATTAGTATTAAGTAAATAAAATTTTAATTATACGAAGTAAATATTATATAATATTAATTTAATATTATGTAAATAAACCTTAAATTATTAGGTATAATAAGAAACCATATGTGCTTAAAAAAATTATACAATTTTTGTGAAAATTAGTATGAGTATTAAGTAAATAAAATGAAATATTAATGTAGCATTAAGTGAATAAAAATTACTAAATATAATAAAAATTACATATTTATAATTTAAATTAATATTAGCATCAATAACAACATTAAGTTTAAATAATATATTAATAGTTAAAAAATTGAAAAATTAATTTAAACATCAAAATAGTAAAAATTAAAAAGGTGAAACACCATTGATACATATAAATGAAACATTGTAAAAACTAAAATCTCACAAAAAGTATTGAGATGTTATAGTGTAAGATACTAGCTCAAAAAAATATACAAAAGTTATTATAATTAATTATTTGATTTTTAGTTTGAAAAAATAAATAAATTGGAGAAAAATGGATGAAAAATATGTGGCTATGATATATAATACCCATGTTTAGAATCCCACATTGATTAGAAAATACAAGAAAAGTTACAAAGAAAATATAAATTGTTATGATGTATAATTTTAGAGTTCAAAATCCACATTGAATGAAAAGTGATGAACTTTCTTTAAAATATCATTTTCTAACCCTCGTGTAACCATATAGTTGAAAGGTGAGCAGAGCCAAGTAGTTATGGGCTGAGCCATTTAATTACATAACTTGTTGAGCTTGTTTAGCTCATGAGCTTGGCTCGAGCTCTGAGAAAATAAATAGGCTCAAATTCGGTTTGAGTTTATTAATTTTTAGATAAATTTTTAAAAGTTTGATTGGCTTGGCTCAACTTGATTTAAAACGTGGTCATGAGACATGCTTGTTGGAATCATTGAAAGACAATGACGCGCACATGGAGTGATTTTTACACTATTATTTATATTCACATTTTATTATTAATATTTTTAAAATATAAATAATATAGATATTTTTAATTATAATATCTACTTTTTTATCATAATTTTTATTATCATCTTCCACTATTAATATTTTTTAAAATTTTTGAATGGTATAAATATTTTTTATTTAAATATTTATTTTTTATCAATAAAATTTTGTAAAATCTATTTATTACTTACAAAATATTAAACAACAAATATGTAAAAAGATAATTTTTTTAGGCTCACAACATAAATTGTTAAGAAGTTTTTTTTTTTAATTTTAAAATTAGAATTATGATTTGTAATAACCCAAATATTTTAAATTATTTATATAAATATTGAGATTTTCAACGATACTAATTATCTTTATTTTATATTTTTATAATTTATATGTTAAAATTATTATATTTAAGTACTAAATTTAAAATTCTATTGAGAACTATTAATATTATTACTTTTATATTATTTTATTTTTATGCATATACTTTATTATTTTAATTATCCAAATATTTATTCATAGCATTACTATTGTTGACTATTATATTTATAGTATTATTTTATCTAGAGATATATTAATATTATTATTATATTTACAATATTATATATATATATATATATATCCAGTTGGTCAAAAGTTTATACGGGTTAAATTTTTTTTTTCCCGTATAAACGTGTAGACACAGCCGCAAGAGCGTGTAGAGATAGCAACGTGTAGTGACAGTAGCAAGAGCAGTAGTAGGAAAAGCAGCAAGAACGACAACAACAACAGCTTTCTTCCTCTTGATCTTGGCTTAGTTTAGTTGAGTTTTAGATTAGTTAGTTTTAAGTTGGTTGTTAGTTGATTTAGTTATTTGTTAGTTGATTTTAGTTAGTTTTTAGGTTTATTTATTTTTTTTTGATTTTGTTAATTATGAATTATTTGTTTAAATTATGCAGAAATTTTATTTTTATTATTTGGTTAATATTAGGTTGATCTATACATATATTACTTGATCTAAATTATTTGGGGTTGATTTTGATTAAGGGTATATAAAAAATGATTTAGATTAATTAAATTGATTTTATGGAATTTTGTATATTTATTTGGATATTTTAAGTTTTATGTATATTTTGTTAATGTTATTAATTAATTATTTTGGTTGAATATTTAAGTTAATTAGGGTTAATAAATTAAGTTACTAATTTTAGTGTGAATAAAATAATTTTTGATGATTTATTTAAATATTTGAGGAATTATTATGTTTATGTGAATATTGGAATTTGTGAGTAATTATGTAATTTGGTTGAAAATATAGTTAAATTATATTTTAAATGGTTTTAGAATTTTATTGAGTATTAGAATAATTTTTATAAATTAATTACTATTTTAAACTAATTAACTCTAATTTTTGAAAATTATATTCAATATTAAATTATTTATCGTTTTGTGATTTAAATGAGTTTTTAAATTAATATTATAGTATATTTAAACTCTTTGAGCAATTAAAGTTGAATTTACCTATACTATGTAGAATATTTGGAAAGTTGGATTTTTATTAATATTATATTATTATTTGAAATTATATTAAATTATAGTGAAAAATAAATGTATTTAGTGTTTTGATAATTGAATAAATTATGATTTATTATTAATTTTTATAGTTTTTACTGATTTTAATATAATAATAATATTTGATAATTGCTTATTTGTATTTTTGTGAACCTCGATTGGGAATTGTGCAATTTGGGATCCCAACCCGAGGTGTTGAGCTTCGGTGAAATTTTGAAGTGTGTTTACTTGTAGGATTGACTTTACTTCGATAGAGGGATGTCCATTTTACAGAGAAAACTCTATCAAATTTTCAATAAATTTCTCATAAAACGTGACACCGGGTCAATCCTAAACTTGTTATTCTGAGTTTAAGTCTTCCTTAGAAATTCTAGAAGTTAGGTTTCTATTTTTTGATTTGTCGTTTTCCTTTTCTGTCATTTAGCCACCCCTCCAGTTGTGTCTGCTAGTCGAAGTCGGACACGACGTGTCAAAGGAGCGCCTTTATCTTATAAGTTAGTACTTAAATTGTATGTCGGATTTTTAAATTAAAAACATATTAAGTTATGATGAATTTAAATTTATAAGATTCTAGTCGACGTTCTTCATATGATATTGCATGATTTAATTCATAGTTGATTTATTTTATTGTTATTTATTGTAATTTTCCTTATTTTATTTATTTGTAATTATTTTAAATAAACCAGGGTAGAACGGGTTACCTGATGGGTTTCATCAAGACCGTGTGTGCACCGGTAAAATATGTGGCTATTTAATTATAATACCAGGGCTAAAGGTCTGGTGATGTTTTGCTCTCGGACACCGCCAATAGTATAATATTTATTTATTTAATAAATACTAGGGCCGAAGGTCTGGTGATGCTTTGCTCTCAGACACCGCCAGTGATATTGGATTAAGTGATGTGACTATGGCTATGTATCCTGGTGATGCTTTGCTCTCGGGATCCGGAAGTCTTGGATATAAGTGAGTCTATTGACTGTTTCAAAATTGATAAATCGGGTTCTACCTCAATTTTTATGCTAAAATTTTTTAAGAAGCATTTAAATATTTAATTATTTCCTTTAAAAATGGATTTCTTATATGTATATCAAATGATTTGAATAAGTTATAAATATATTATATTTTCATAAAAAATTATTTTAAAGGAGATTTTCAAACCGCATTCATTTCTTTATTAACTTACTCAGTGAGGTCTGACTCCTCTCAATTTATTTTTTCAGGAGTTTGGGAGTTTCCTGTTAGGCCTACTTCTCTTCGCCATGTAGCTTTGTCACCGACTATTGTACGTAGGTTTATTTAGTTATGTTGTATTTATATTCATGTACCGCAGTAGAGAAAACTATATAACCACATATTTTATTTGGGATATCATGTATTTATAATTTATGTACTGAGATATTATTTGTATAACTGATATTTATTTATTTTATACACTATGACATTATGGTTTAAATTATATTAAGAAAAATTAGTTTGATAATGTGCATTATGATTTAATTATTTATTGTAAGGTTTCAAATTTTTAATATTCCACATTTTTTCTTTTAAGGATTACTATGGGTTTCAGTAGCTTTATGCTTTCCCATTCCCTAGTGCCGGTCATGTGCCCTCAGGTTCAGGTCGTGACAAAGTTAGTATCAGAGCTTTGGCTCATTTTTCATGCTTTTAACTATCAATGTCTATCTTTTTCTCATAATTCTACGATACTTAGGTTGTTAATGTCACTTGTCAATTTTTTTCTTTAGATTCAGCATCTAAGTCTGTATTCCTGTCTTGTTTTGAATTTTGGTTTTCTTATCTTTTCAGAATGAGGCATGCTCGGAATGCCCCTGTTGTAGATGCAAAACTAATGATGGTGAGCAGTCATTTCAGGATGAGATTCTCCCTCCTACCCCTTGACCTAGAGGTAGGGGTAAAGGTAGAGGTAGGGGTAAAGCTAGAGTGGCAGTAGCTCAGAGGTAGGATCAGCCTCCGACAGAGCCTCAAATTCTAGTAGAGGATCCTATAGCTTTTGTAGCTGGTATGGCGGGTATTAACTAGGGCATGGAAAATCTTAATTAGGCGATGCCCATTGTGCAACAGATGCTTCAGTGATAGAATTAGGGGATGTCTGATGCTGATGCAACCTTGTTATACTCCAATGTGGGGCGAGTTTATTTTGATGGTATTGGGGATGTGTTGGATTTCATTAATACTATAGAGTCTAGGACCATATCTGGATATTCTAATTACTAGAGGATTATGATTATGGAGTTATCAGTCTTAGTAGTAGCTCAGGATTATTTATGTAGTCCATTCAGCCCTTTATAACGATAATGACACGGTTAGGGTTTAAAGAGCAGTTTATGAGATTCTTCTATCTTTCGTCTGTGCGAGAGAACTATAGATGAGAGCTGCTTAATATTGATAGGGGAGATCGATCAGTGGAGGACTATACTCAGGAGTTCTATAGACTAATGAGACATGCTACAGGATGTCACCAGAGTAGTTGAGCTGTATGTGACTAGATTAGGTCTAGCCTATATCGGCATTTGATTAGAGGGTTGTAGTCTAGAGAGTGTTGTAAAGGAGGTGAGATAGCTGGAGCGGAGACACATCCGGCACGGTACCATACCTGACCCATATGATAGTGGCATTGTCGTACCAGTCTAGAGGGTGCAACAGCCAGTGTTTCAGATAGGCAGCTCGAGTTATTAGTCAGTAGGCCCTTCTCAACAGAGCAAATAGTTCAGGGCACATTGAATGAGTAGGCACTGCTTTTCTCAGGATCACAGGAGTAGTAGGGCTACTAGATTTGGTGGTAGTGCTAGAAGCAACAGTGGACAGAGCTCTGGGCATGGCAGTTCTAGGTCTGGAGCTAGTGCGTGTGCTACATGTGGACAAATGCATCAAGGTCCTTGTCACTTGATGCTAGATGTGGTTAGTTTGGAAATTTTTCTAGAGCTTGTTTGAACTATGGATTCCAGTCATCCTTTGCTCAAGGATCTTCACCTTCTGTTGTCCAACCCTTGCAGCAGGTGCCTTAGCAGTATCGGGCACCCATGTACCCTTAGCAGTGATCAATATAATTTATGAGTCAATAGGGTCGAGGCAGAGGACAGATTCAGCCATTCACCTTGTAGTAGCCAAGATGTTATTAGGCTAGGGTCTTCACTTTGACTCCTTATGATGCACAGGCATCCAACGCTGTGGTACCAGGTATTATTCCAGTCTGTTGCTCTGAGGCTAGAGTCTTATTTGATATGGGTGCTCTCCTTTGTTTGCCTCAAAAGTGGCTTGTCTTCCTTCCAAGATGAGTTTTCCTTTGTCTATTTGGACTCTGCTTAGTGATGAGTTGGAGATAGACATTTTCTTTCCATCTTGTCTCGTGTTGGTTGAAGGTAGAGAATTATTGGTAGACTTAATCCTTCTAGATGTGATCGAGTTTGTTGTGATTCTAAGAATGGATTAGTTGTCCCAATATTATGCTTCTATGGATTGTCGAGCAAAGGAAGTAATTTTTAAGATTCCAGGTGATTAGGAATTCAGATTCAGAGGTAATGGGAGTTCCATGTTTTGTATCCTTATTTCTGCCATCACAACTAGGAAGATGATTAGTAGAGGATGTTTGGGCTATCTAGCTATAGTTAAAGATGTTTAAGCAGAAGTGGGATCAGTGGAAAGGGTACTAATGGTACGTCAATTTTTAGATGTTTTTCTAGAGAAGTTACCTAAATTACTGCCATATAAAGAGATAGAATTCTATATTAATGTTGTGCCAGGTACATATCCTATCTCTATGCCACCTTATAGGATGGCACCTATAGAGCTGAAGGAGTTAAAAGAGCAATTGTAGGAATTATTTGAAAGAGTCCTAGATGGGGGGTGAATAGGACTATCGAACAAAAATAGAAAATTAAAGGAATTCTTTGCAAGAATTGAGTAAGAGTTGAGAAGGAAGAATGAAGAACACAAATATTTAAGGAGTTCGAAATCAACAATAATCCTAAGTCTCCACCTAACTTATCCCCAAGTTAGGATTTTTTAATCACCCATAATCTTATTCATAAGATTGAGAATAAATAAGTGTTTTATGGCTCACTTTTAAAACCTTATAACTTGAGTTTTCAAGGCTCACTTAAAAACCAAATTACAAGTGTTTTCAAAGCTCACACTAAAACCAATTTCCCAAGTGTTTTAATGGCTAAACACTTAAACCAATTCCTTTAGAATAGAATCTCACTTCCTATTTTCTAAACCCAAAAAATAGAAGAATAAGAATGTCTATTCTAATCACTCACTAACTCTCACAAGAGTTATACACAAAGAATTGTTTAAAGGAAAGTTTAAGAGCTCAATTGAATGTTTTAGATAATAATGAATGATAAATAAATTTTCTTAACCTTTCAATTGAATTCTAAGTTTTTTTTATATAGAAAAACACTTGAAAATATAGTTTTTGATGTATCAATCATGTCTCCAACATTTATAATTGATTTTGAATCAATTCTTGGACTTTTGGCAGCTTAAAGGATGCTCACGGGCAGCTCATGAGTGAACAATGCTCGTGAGGGGCAAAAATATATCCGTTGTATTCAAAAATTCCTGTTGGATGCTGTTAGTGGTTTAATCATAAGTGGGGTCATGAGCACTCAGCTCGTGAGGGGTGCTGCCATATTTTGGCAAAGACGTGCTCCAAAGGCTCCATTGAAGGATAGCTCATGACCACTTTGAAAGATGCTCATAAACGGGACTGAAGTCGATCGATTAAGATAAAAAGTTCTTCATAAAAATTGTAGATAATTGTCTGATATTTTTAAAAAACTTTCAATCACCTCAATTGGACATATTTAACTCAAGATATTGCTAAAATACCAAGAGCTATGCAAATTGAAATGCAAGCTGCATATGCTGATTTTGACTGAAGATTTTCATACCCAAATGAACTTCGATTTTGACAAGAAAGCTCAATTTGGAAATCTTAATATGTCTACTTCAAATGTGAAGAAGCTCATTTTCTCATTTAATAGCTCTAAATATGTCAAAAGTCTTCTTCAATCTCAGAGGTTCAATCAGCCCGAAAAGTCACTATTCATCCAAAAGTGTATATGTTTGGTATATAATTCCCTACACACTTAATTGAAATTATTAGTATAAAAATTGTTTATCAAAGTCCAAAATTAGGAGTTTGATCATGCAAATGGTCAACAATCTTCCCCTTTTTGGCTTTGATAACCAATTTGAAAAGATGATAAATAATATGTGTGTGTGTAAAAAATAAATAACATGTATAGGCATATTAATTAAAATAGCTCCCCTTTTCAAATTAAATGGATGAAAAATGAGAAAATATTTTGCTCCCCCTTAACATGTGCATAAATTCAATATTTATCATGTATCAGAGCATACAAATAAATGAATTATCATAGCATGTATAAGGGTTAAATAAATATATTCCTTTAACAAAAATATATTTCTTTATTTCTCGTCCTTTTTAGACATGATAAGAAATATAAATAAATTTTATTATCCTTCTTGTCAAAAAATAAAGACAACATAAAAAGTTATCAAGAACATGGCCTAACATAAAAAATGATGATAACATGATTATTAAAAAAAATGTTAAACAATATGAAGGAAATAATTTCAAACATATATGCATATAGTGTTACTATAATGCATCACAAAATAGTATATATGCTATATTCAAACATCACATGACCATGTAGAGTTTAATTAGTCAATCAATCATATATAATCATGTAGTACTTAGCATATCTTAAACACAATTATTTATCCCCTAAGCACATAGCTTCTTCTCCCCCTTTGTCAAACACAAAAAGAAAAGAGAGAGATATAATGGGAAATAGACCTAATAGAGCCAAAAAACAATAGAGGGAATAAAAGATCAAGAACCAAAATAATGAAAGCAAAGATACTTAAAATCTTTATAAAATTCATGTCATTTTAAAAGATAAAAACCATTCCCAAGAAAAATTTATACATGAATATGAATTTTGCATGAATAAGCACAATTAATAGTCATGCAAAATAAAAATTCATGTCATATAAAAACAAAGTAAGAAAAACAAGGCTATTTATCACAAGGACAAAACTAGCCACACTTACATTGTTAATATGCAAAAAAAATTCTGTGAAATAAATTCAAAAAATTTTCTCCCCCTATTTCAATGGATTTTAAAAAAATTGATATTAAGGACACACTATCACATAGTTATGTCACTTACATAAACACATCTTCGGAAAAAAAAAATTTCTTCCTTAAAAGAAAGTAACTAAGTATGCATGCAAACTCAATTATTTTTCCTCCTTTGTCAAATTGCAAAGATAAACCAAATCTTAAAAATATCCATGCATTATCAAAGATAAAAAAATTCCTAAGAAAACACAATAAATAAAAAATTAAACAAACTCAAATATTTTCTCCCCCCTTGTCAAAATGAAAATAAAATTTCATTAAAATAAGAAAGAGTTATAATGATATTAAAATACCAATTGTAATCAAGGCATAAAACTAACAGCTCATGACTTATATTCAGAAAATATCCAAAAGATAAACCAAACTGAAACTAACATAAAATAATTATAAAACAGACTAATAGCTCATGGTTTATATCCAGAAAATATCCAGAAAATAAACTGAACATAAACTAATGAAAAATAGTCATAAAACACACTTAACAGCTCAAAACTTAGATATGAAAAGTATACTGAAAATAAACCAAACAGAAAAAAAAAATTTTGTTGAGGAGGAGGAATGTTTATGCTAAATTAAAATAATTAATTAATTGAATTTAGCTCAATAATTAATTATTAATTTGTAAAATAGGAGGGATTTAAAAAAAATTAATGAATCCACACAAATCTAAATCAACTAAGATTAAAATTAATTCAAAGATCATGCAAATGGGAAATACAATATATCATGTATATGAAGAAAATTTTGCTAAAGCAAATACTTTTAAAACAAAATATATACATGATGCTAAAAATAATTTTTCTAAAGAACATGATCACATAAGACTCTAATAATCAATTTAACAAGTAATTAAGACAAGCTTGAGCCATCAATCATACCAAGTTCATGCTTAATAAAATTTAATCTTTCCTCATAAAGAGGCTTGGTAAAGATGTCTGCTAATTGATGATTAGTATCAATAAAATCAAGAAAAATATCACCATTTTGCACATGATCATGCAAGAAATTATGTCTAATATCAATATGCTTAGTTCTAGAATGCTGAATGGGATTTTTACTAAGGTTTATAGCACTTGTATTATCACACTTAATTATGATTAATATTAATGCCATAGTCCAAAAGTTGTTGTTTTTGCCATAGAACTTGGATGCAACAACAACTAGTTGCCATATATTCTACTTCAGCGATGGATAAAGGCAACATAAACTTGTTTCTTACTAAACCAAGAAACTAAGCAATTTCTTAAAATTTGACAAGTTCTGGAAGTGCTTTTTCTATTTAGTAGGCTATTGGCAAAATCAGCATCAGAATAACTAATCAAGTCAAAGGAAGAACTCCTAGGATACCAAAGTCCTAAATGCATGGTACCACAAAGATATTTAAAAATTCTTTTGATAGCATTAAAATGAGACTCTCTAGGACTAGATTGAAATCTAGCACACAAGCAAGTAGCAAACATAATATCAGGTCTACTAGCGGTTAAACAAAGAAGGGATCCAATCATACCTCTAAATCATTTTTCATCAACCGGTTTGCCATTCTCATCCTTGTTGAGTTTGGTTGTGGCGCTCATTGGAGTTTTGCTTGATTTAGCTCCATCCATTCCAAACTTCTTGAGAATGTCCCTTGCATATTTGGTTTGATTGATGAAAATCCCATCTTTACATTGCTTGATTTGAAGTCCAAGAAAGAACTTGAGTTCTCCCATCATACTCATCTCAAATTCTCCTTGCATTAACTTAGAAAATTCCTTACACAAGCAATAGTTAGTAGCACCAAAAATAATATCATCAATATAAATTTGAATAATTAATAAATCAAGCTTGGAATTCTTTATGAAAAGAGTTATGTCAACCTTTCTGTTAGAGAAACCTTTCTCTAGTAAAAAGTTACTCAATCTTTCATACCAAGCTCTTGGAGCTTGTTTCAATCCATATAATGCTTTTGATAATTTAAAAACATGATTTGGAGAGTCAAAATTTTCAAAACCTGGAGGTTGTTCAACATATACCTCCTCTTCAATAAAACCATTTAAAATTGCACTTTTAACATCCATTTGATAAAGTTTAAAATCCATGTATGATACAAATGCAAGTAACATCCTAATAGCTTCTAACCATGCAATGGGGGCAAAGGTTTCATTATAATCAATTCCTTCCTCTTGATTATAACCTTTAGCTACTAGTTTAGCTTTGTTCCTAGTTATGACACCTTGTTCATTCATTTTATTTCTAAACACCCATTTGATGTCAATAATAGGATGATGTTTAGGTCTAGGAACCAAGGTCCAAACCTTGTTTCTCTCAAATTGATTTAACTCTTCTTGTATAGCAAGGACCCAAAATTTATCACTCAAAGCATCATCAATATTTTTAGGTTCAATTTGAGAAATGAAAACTAAATTGACAATAGACTTGAGTTTAGATCTAGTGGTTACCCCTTTTGTAGTGTTACATATAATAAGGTCTTGAGGGTGAGCTTTCTTGAATTACTAATCCTTTGGAAGTTCATCCTTTTAGGTAGTTTGAGGTGTCTCCTCATTTTCCTTCTTGCTTGGATCTTCAAGTTCCAAAGGCTTACTAGCAATTTCTTCTTATGTTTCCACAATCTCATTGTCACCTACAAGATCATCAACACTACAAACATCCTTTCTAGGATCAAGTGAGTTTGATTTAACAAATACCACATGCATTGACTCTTTAGCTATTATAGTTCTCTTATTAAAGACCCTATATGCTTTGCTAGAGATGGAATAACTATTAGGGTTTCGTGATACAAACACAGTGAAAAATTAAAATTTTATCATATTCCTAAACCTGGATCCATGTAATTCGACTACTTGATTAAATCTAGAGTTCAAGAATCTCACCAAAATGCAGAAGAGGCAAGATTTTCTGGAAGGATGAGAGGAGGTTCACACCGGTGACACCTTACCTCAAGCTTTTTGCTTTGGTTGTTCAGATCAAGACGTCTCCAAAAGGATGCATCCTCTATAGGTATCCACACGAACAGCCCTTTACAAAATGAATTGGAGTGTGTGCTAGCAACCTTCTTGATTGTCTCACAAATCAAGAATAAAAGAAAAAACTCTATGTTTGTTTTCTAGGAAGAGAGAAAATCATTTATGGAGGCAGGGAAAAACAAAACTATCTTAAACCCTAGAGAATATAACATATTTATAGACTCCAAATTAGGGTTTCACCTACCAATGATCTTTTGGTAATTTTCCATTATATTCTGATTTTGTTTTAAAAATAAATCAGAATACTATCTTATTTATTTATTTATTTATTTAAAATAACATTTATCTTAAATAAATAAATAAATAAAACACTTTAATTATTTATTTCCATAGAGTTTATTTTGGGCTTATTAAACCCATAATTGTTTTAGGCTTATTCTAAGTATGTAACCCTATAGGTTCACATAACATTGGCAGTGGGCCTAAATCTTTATTTAGGCCTACAAGTCATAAGTGGCCTCTAGCAAGACATTATGACTACCCAAGTCATGTGAAGTCAATAATTTGACATAACCTAATTACAATGAATTTTATCGTCCCTTTATCACATGATATCTTAATTGAACATAAGGCATAGAATGTCATCCTTATATAGTTCAATATTATGACTTGATTCCAAGTAGATTGAAAATGATAACTCTTTATCAATTCATTTCAGCATGGCCATGTATTTTCCTTCAGTCTATCTCATCAAGGGGCCTATAGATATCTTTCTCATATTAATGAGGGATAAACTCCTTCTAAATCACTCACATTCCTCACATAACTAATTTTATAACCAACAACATCCTATCTAATCATCCGGTTAAAGACAATGTTAGAATGTGTCAAAACATAAAATAACTATGTAGAAATCCATGATGATTTCAAGGTCAAAGGACCAAAATAAAATTACTGTGATGAAAAATACTTATGACAATATTCTATGCAGTATTCTCATAGTGGGTCAATCCAGTACATGATCTCTCATCATGTACCTATGAGTTGACTTAATATCTCATATTCATGATTAGTAAAACATAACCATCAGTCAACGTCATACTATCCTTAATACTTTAACATTTATATAATTAATAAATGGCTAGGGATAATTAGAATAGAACTCTTATTTTAATCTAAGGGTTTTACTATCAAGTCACATACTTGATGGCCTTAGTAAGAATTAACCATTCATATAATTAACATAAAATCAAATAATAATGAAATACCTTTTTATTAATAAAATAAGAAAGGTAATGCATAATCAAATGATTGACCTAGTGCATATCACTAACAATAGCCTAGGAAAATTCCTTCATAGTCTTTTGAATCAAATTTTCCAAGATTATCGTTGGTGTTTAATATAAAGCACTTGCATCCAAATACTCTTAGATATGAGATTTTGGGTTTTCTATTGTTCCATAGCTCATAAGATGTTTTATTTAAATTCAGTCTTTTAAAAATTCGATTTGAAATGTAACAAGATGTGTTAACGGCTTTCGTCCAAAAGTATAGAGGCAAACTATACTCATGAAGCATCGTTCTAACCATTTCCACAAGAGTTCTATTTTTCCTTTCAACTACCCCATTTTTTTGAGGATTTCTAAGAGATGAAAATGTATGAGAAATACCATTTTCATTACAATAGTTTCTAAAAAATTCATTTTCAAATTCGGTTCCATGATCACTTCTAATGGATGAAATGCAAAATCCTTTTTCTTTTTGAACTCTTTTTGAAAAAAATTCAAAAGCTTTAAATGCATCATTCTTATGAGCAAGAAAACACACCCAAGTGTATCTAGAGTAATCATCAACCATTACATAAGCATAGTGCATTCCACCAAGACTAGCAACTCTAGTTGGTCTAAACAAATCCATATGAACAAGTTCAAGTGGTCTAGAAGTGGACACTACATTTTTTTAGCTTAAACGAAGACTTAGATTATTTTTCCTTTTGACAAGCATCATAAGGTTTATTTGTAGTGAATTCAAGCTTAGGTAAACCAATCACAAGTTCATGTTTACAAAGATAATTCAAAAGTTCAAAATTTGCATATCCTAACCTTCTATGTTATGTCCATATGTCATGGGAAATTGACATTAAACATTTTATGTCATTGTTATCAATTTTATTCAAATCAATAACACAAACATTATCTACTCTTTCACCACTAAAAATTACTTTGTCTTCATCAAGACTGCTAACAAAGCAATTTTTAGGATAGAAAGTCACCTTATTTCCTATATCACATAATTGACTTATACTTAGAAAATTATGTTTAAGACCATCAACAAACAACACATGATGTATAGATAAGGATTGAGGATTACCTATTTCTCCAATGCTAATAATTTTTCCTTTTGCATTATCACCGAAGGTAACGTATCCTCTATCCTTAGCATCAAGTTTATTGAATTGCTCCTTGTCTCCCATCATGTGCCTTGAACATCCACTATCGAGATACCACTTGCTTTTTGTTCTTGTAGATTTCAAGCACACCTACATAAAATATTTTAAATGTTCTTTTAAACCCAAACCTTTCTTGGTCTTGGTTGGTTAGTTTCAAGATAATCCAAAGGAAGTGAATTCATGTGTAGTTTTCTATAGAAGCACACATTATTGGTATGTCCTTTGATCATGCAATATGAACATACAACATTTTCAAATTTATTTCTCCTAGAATGAAATGCTTTCCTAGTGTGTGCAACATGCCTTTGGTGTTGTGTGTATCTCTTATTGTTTTGTGACATTGAGTAAGACATACATTGGCAATGGTGATGAATATTTTGATAAGTTTGTGCAATATGTTTATGTGCATTGTGTTGTGTAGCATGCCTATTATAATTATATCTAGTGTATATATAAGCATGCTTAGGTTGAGGTGCTCTGGTTTGAGCCTTACCTCTTTATGTTAATGAAGGGTTAATCTTATGAGACTTTGCCTTGCTATTTAACACATAAGATTTTTTAGCTTGAATCTTATTTGAGGTTGAAGGACTAGAATCATGTGAAGCTTTAACAAAAGTAATATGTGATGAGGATGATGAAGACATTCCATTTTTATATCCAATTCCATGGGTATCTCCATGAAATTTTTGAAATTTAAGAAGACTATCTAAAGTTTATTTTCCTCTCTTAAATTTAGCAATGGAATTTTTTAATTCTAATACTTCCTTAGAAAGCTTATGATTTTCATCATTAGCTTTCTTAAGCTGGTATACCAAAGAATTAGAAGATTTAGCATCACTTACAAGTTTTTCATTTGATGCAACAAGTTTAGCAAAATCAATTTTTAAACATTCAAAATCCTTATTTAAGCTAGCTAACTCATGTTTATATTATTTCTTCTTAAAATAAAAAACTTTTTCATTTAACAAGTAATTTGCTCACAATAGAGCTCTCATCATCATCATCACAATATTTATCATAATCATCAAAGGAAGAATAAGAAGTAGATGGTACCTCATTTTCGTTTTCAATGACAATGAAGCAAAGATTGGCAACTTCTTATTGTTCCTCTTCCTCTTCAAATTTGAAGGAATCATCCTAAGTAGCTTTGAATACCTTCTTCTTATCTTTTGCTCCCTTGCTCTTAACTTTGATTTTAGGACATTCACTTCTAATATGTCCCAGTTTCTTGCATTCATAGCAAGTAACCTCTTTTATTTTCTTCTTCCCATCTCCTTTAAACTTCTTTTTGAGGTCCCTTATTCTTGAGAAATTTTTCTTTCTTAAGAACTTCTTGAAGTTCCTAGTGAGCATGGTAATGTCACTATCTTCATCACTAGAATCTTTGATGCTCTCCTTTTCACTATCTTCTTGAAGAGCTTTTAGAGCAATCCTCTTTTTCTTTTCTTCTTTCTCTTCTTGTTCTTCACCTCTTTTCTTGATGGTGATCTCATGTGTTAAGAGCTTACCAATGAGCACATCGGCTGATAGAGTAGAGAGGTCTTGAGCTTTCTCAATTGAGGTAACACAAGATTCCCAATCCTTATTAGGTAGGATTCTTAGAATCTTGTTGTTTACCTCTTCCTTGGAGAAATATTTTCCAAGTTTCTTGAGGGTTGTGAGGAGAGCATTGAGACAGTTTGTCATCTCTGTGATTGATTCTTGAAGCTTCATTTTGAAAAGTTCATATTCATACATATAAAGTTGAACCTTCTTGCTTCTTTTTTAAATGTTTCCTTCATAGTGATTCTTTAAGGTCTCCCACATTTCTTTAGATGAAATGCAATGTTGAAGCTTGCCTCCTTCTTCTCTTATCATGGAGGAGACTAGAGTAATCATAGTCTTTTTATGTTTTTGATTTTCTTCCTTTTGATCAACACTCCATTGGCTTCTTTCAAGAGTAGTTATCACACCATCAATGATGGTTGTAGGTGGTTACCAACCTTTTAGGACAATATCCTAAAGTTTGATGGAATCACAATCAAGATATAATTCCATTTTGAATTTCCAATATGGATAGTCACTACCATCAAAGAATGGTTTAAGAGAAGAGATGTTTTGAGATTCACTCCCCATGATCTTGTATTCTAGCAATGAAGTACCTAGAATTCAAGCTCTGATACCAATTGAAAGAGTCCTAAAGGGGGGGTGAATAAGACTATTGAAAAAAAATAGGTAATTAAAGGAATTCTTTACAAGAATTGAGTAAGAGTTGAGAAGGAAGAATGAAGAACACAAATATTTAAGGAGTTCAGAATCAACAATAATCCTACGTCTCCACCTAACATATCCCCAAGTTAGGATTTTTTAATCACCCACATTCTTATTCATAAGATTGAGAATACACGAGAGTTTTATGGCTCACTCTTACAACCTTACAACTTGTGTTTTCAAGGCTCACTCAAAAACCAAATTACAAGTGTTTTCAAGGCTCACACTAAAACCAATTTTCTAAGTGTTTTAATGGCTAAATACTTAAACCAATTCCTTTAGAATAGAATGTCACTTCCTATTTTTTAAACCCAAAAAAATAGAAGAATAAGAATGTCTATTCTAATCACTCACTAACTCTCATAAGAGTTATACACAAAGAATTGTTTAAAGGAAAGTTTAAGAGCTCAATTGAATGTTTTAGACAATAATGAATGATAAACAAGTTTTCTTAACCTTTCAATTGAATTCTAAGTTGTGTTTATATATAAAAACACTTAAAAATGTAGTTTTTAGATGTATCAATCATATCTCCAACATTTAGAATTGATTTTGAATCAATTCTTGGACTTTTGGCAGCTCAAAGGATGCTCAAGGGTGGCTCACGAGTGAACAGTGCTCGTGAGGGGCAAAAATATATCCGTTGCATTCAAAAATTCCCATTGAATGCTATTAGTGGTATGCTCATGAGTAGGGTCATGAGCACTCAACTCGTGAGGAGCGCTCATAAGGGGTACTGCCATATTTTGGCAAAAACGTGCTCCAAAGGCTCCATTGAAGGACAACTCATAACCACTTTAAAATATGCTCATGAATGGGACTAAAGACGATTGATTAAACAAAAATTTTCTTCATAGAAGTTGTAGATAATTGTCTTAGCTTTCCATAAAACTTTGATTCACCTCAATTGAACATCTTTAGCTGAAGATATTGCTGAAATACCAAGAGCTATGCAAACTGAAATGAAAGCTGCATATGCTGACTTCGACTAAAGATTTGCATACCCAAATGAACTTGGATTTTGACAAGAAATCTTAATTTAGAAATATTAATATGTCTACGTCAAATGTGAAGAAGCTCATTTTCTCATTTAAGAGCTCTAATATGTCAAAAGTCTTTTTTAATCTCAGAGGTTCAATCAGCCCAAAAAGTCACTATTCATCCAAAAGTGTATATGTTTGGTATATAATTCCCGACACATTTAATTGAAATGATTAGTATAAAATTTTTTTTGTCAAAGTCCATAATTAGGAGTGTGATTATGCAAATGGTCAACATTATTGGATAAGGGGTTTATTCAGCCTAGTACATCTCCTTGGGGTGCTCCGGTTCTCTTTGTAAAGAAAAAGGATGGTAGCCTTCAACTTTGTATTGACTACAGACAGCTAAATAAGGTTACCATTAAGAATAAGTATCCACTCCCCAAGATTGATGATTTGTTCGACCAGTTACAAGGAGCTCGATATTTCTCTAAGATTAACTTGAGATCTGGGTATCATCATCTAAAGATTAGAAGTGAGGATGTACCTAAGTCAACATTTTGGACTAGATATGGCCACTATGAGTTCCTAGTGATGTCCTTTGGGTTGATTAATGCCCCAGCAGCCTTTATGGACTTAATGAATAGGGTGTTTAGGCCATTCTTAGACCAATTTATGATTATGTTTATTGATGATATTCTGGTCTATTCCAAGAATAAGGTAGAGCATGTGATGCATTTGAGATTGGTGCTGCAGACTTTGAGAGAGCACCAGTTGTATGCCAAGTTTTCAAAATGTGAGTTTTAGTTAGACCAAGTGGCATTCTTAGGCCATATGGTGTTTAAAGATGGCATTTAGGTGGATCCCAAGAAGATAGAGGCGATCACTGAGTGGCAAGACCTACAACGGTTACTAAAGTGAGAAGTTTTCTAGGTTTAGTAGGCTATTATAGGAGATTTATGAAGAATTTCTCTAAGGTTGCCATGCCTTTGACCAGACTAACCTAGAATAATGTTAGATTTGTGTGGACTGATAGGTGTCAGGAGCATTTCTAGTTACTTAATGACCTATTAACTTTGGCTCCAATACTGATGTTGCCTTTTAGTGATGATAGATACATGGTGTATTGTGATGCTTCCCGTGTAGGATTGGGATGTGTGCTAATGCAGAATGGCAGAGTGGTTGCTTATTCTTTGAGGTAGTTGAAGAAGCATGAGCAGAATTATCCCACTCATGATCTAGAGATGGCAGCAATTGTATTCACACTGAAGATTTAGAGGCATTATCTGTATGGTGTCACTTATGAGATATACACCAACCACAAGAGCTTAAAGTATATCTTCGAGCAGAGGGATTTGAACTTAAGGAAAAGAAGATGGATGGAACTTCTGAAAGACTATGATTGTTTGATTCTTAACCATCCAGGCAAGGTGAATGTAGTAGCTGATGCGTTGAGCAGAAAATCAACAGGTAGTCTTGCCCATATCGGTACTGAGAGGTGACTGATTATTCAGGAGTTGCATGAACTGATTAATTGAGGTTTATAGTGTAAAGTGACTAAGAAGTGCCTTTTAGCTTAGTTCAAAGTACGATCTGTGCACTTGGATAGAGTTAAGGCAGCTCAAAGAAGGGACCCACAGCTACAGAGAATTATGTTTGAGGTGCAACAGGGTCAGTCTAGAGAGTTTATGATTGACAGTGAGGGAGTTATATGCTTAGGTACTCGGTTATATGTGCTAGATGTTGATGATTTGAGGAGAGAGATATTGGAAGAGACACATTTTTCTATTTATAGTATTCATCTAGGTTCTACCAAGATGTATCATAATTTAAAGGATAGATATTGGTGGAATGGAATGAAGAAGGATGTTATAGAATTCGTATCCAAGTGTATCACATGTTAGTAGATGAAACTAGAGTATTAGAGGCCCTCAGGATTGTTACAGCCCATGCCTATCACAAAGCAGAAGTGGGATATGATTGCCATGGATTTTGTGATTGGTTTGCCTCGGACAACATGTGGATTGGATGCAATTTGGGTGATCATTGATAGGTTAACTAAGTTAGCTTACTTTCTGCCAGTTAAGAAGACATACTCTACTAATAGGATGGCATGGTTGTATGTCAGCAGAATTATTTATCTTCATGGAGTTCTAGTGAGCATAATATCTAACAGAAGAGCCACTTTTACATCAATTTTCTAGCAAGAGTTGTATAAGGCATTAGGTACCAAAGTTGACTTTAGTACAACATTCCATCCTCAAACTGATGGTCAGTCTAAGAGGACTATTAAGAATTTAGAGGATATGCTCAGAATGTGCGTGATGGATTTTGGAGGTCAATAGGATAACCACTTGCCACTAATTGAATTTGCATATAACAATAGTTATCATGCAAGTATTGAGATGGCTCCATATGAAGTGTTGTATGGTTGGAAGTGTAGATCACCCTTATGTTGGGAAATTAGTGAGAGATAGTTGACATGTCCAGAGTTAGTGCATATTACTTTTGAGAAAGTCCTTATCATTCAGCAGAGGTTGAGGACAACATTCAGCAGATAGAAGAGTTATGCTAATCCCAGAAGGAAGGATGTTTCCTTTCTAGTTGGAGATATGGTGTTTCTAAAGGTATCTCCAATGAAAGGAGTGATGAGCTTCGGTAAGAAGGGTAAGTTGGCTTTGAGATACATTGGACCTTTTGAGATACGATAATGAGTTGGGGAGGTGGCCTATAGACTGGTGTTGCCACCTGAGTTATCTCGAATCCACCCAGTGTTCCATGTGTATATGTTAAGGAAGTATATTCTTAATCCTTCTCACGTACTTCAGCCTCAAGCTGTGGAGCTCAGTGAAGATCTATCTTAGGAGGAGTATCCAGTGGCGATTGTGGATTACTTGGTTTGTCAGCTTCTCTCTTAGGAGATTCCAATGGTAAAAGTGCTTTGGAGTAACCACACAGCTGAAGATTGTACGTGGGAGACAGAATCTAAGATGCAAGCCGCCTATCCCTATCTTTTTCATCTATCAACCTTGTAATTCCTTGCTTTTCTTTGAAATTCGAGGATGAATTTCTATATGGGGGAAGACTGTAATAACTCGAATATTTTGAATTATTTATATAAATATTGAGGTTTTCAATTATAATAATATAAAATAAAGACAATTTTTATGTAATAGTTTAATTGGAGTTCGGCTCATTTAACTTACAAGTCGAGTAGCTCATGATTTGCTTAGAGTTCAGCTTAAAAAAAATTCATTTGAGTTCATTTATTAAATTAAATGAGTTAAGTATAAATTTTATTTTGAGCCTCATAAGTTAAACGAGCCAAACTCAAACTTCTTTAAGCTTGGCTCATTTAAGTTCGCGAATAGGGTCGTTCATAGGCTCGTGAACTAGCTTGCAAACAGACTCATTTGCATATGAATAATGAAATTATACAATTGTTTTTGTAAGTTAATATCAATACTAAAATTTGTATTAAATAAATATAATTTTAATTTCATGATAAATCATGTAATTTTGGAATAAATTAATATTAGTATTAAGTAAATAAAATTTTAATAATATGAAGTAAATATTATATAATATTAATTTAATATTATGTAAATAAAGCTTAAATTATTAGGTATAATAAGAAACCATATATGCTTAAAAAATTATACAATTTTTGTGAAAATTAGTATGAGTATTAAGTAAATATAATGAAATATTAATGTAGTATTAAGTGAATAAAAATTACTAAATATAATAAAAATTACATATTTATAATTTAAATTAATATTAGCATCAATACCAACATTAAGTTTAAATAATATAATAATAGTTAAAAAAATTGAAACTTTAATTTAAACATCAAAATAGTAAAAATTAAAAAGGTGAAACACCATTGATACATATAAATGAAACATTGTAAAAATCAAAATCTCACAAAAGTATTGAGATGTTATAGTGTAAGATACTAGCTCAAAAAAATATACAAAAGTTATTATAATTAATTATTTGATTTTTAGTTTGAAAAAATAAATAAGTTGGAGAAAAATGGATGAAAAATATGTGGCTATGATATATAATACTCATGTTTAGAATCCCACATTAATTAGAAAATACAAGAAAAGTTTCAAAGAAAATATAAATTGTTATGATGTATAATTTTAGAGTTCAAAATCTACATTGAATGAAAAGTAATGAATTTTCTATAAAATATCATTGTCTAACCCTTGTGTAACCATATAGTTGAAAGGTGAGCAGAGCCAAGTAGTTATGGGCTGAGCTGTTTAATTACATAACTTGTTGAGTTTGTTTAGCTCGTGAGCTTGGCTCAAGCTCTGAGAAAATAAATAAGCTTAAATTCAGTTTGAGTTTATTAATTTTTAGATAAAATTTTAAAAGTTTGATTGGCTTGACTCAACTTGATTTAAAACGTGGTCATGAGAGATGCTTGTCGGAATCATTAAAAGACAATGACGCGCACATGGAGAGATTTTTACACTATTATTTATGTTCACATTTTATTATTAATATTTTTAAAATATAAATAATATAGATATTTTTAATTATAATATCTACTTTTTTATCATAATTGTTATTATCATCTTCCATTATTAATATTTTTTAAAATTTTTGAATGGTATAAATATTTTTTATTTAAATATTTATTTTTTATCAACAAAATTTTGTAAAATCTATTTATTACTTACAAAATATTAAACCACAAATATGTGAAAAGATAGTTTTTTTAGGTTCACAACATAAATTGTTAAGAAGTTTTTTTTTTTATTTTAGAATTAGAATTATGATTTGTAATAACCCAAATATTTTAAATTATTTATATAAATATTGAGGTTTTCAACTATACTAATTATATTTATTTTATATTGTTGTAATTGATATATTAAAATTATTATACTTAAGTACTAAATTTAAAATTCTATTGAGAACTATTAATATTATTACTTTTACATTATTTTATTTTTATGCACATACTTTATTATTTTAATTGTCTAAATATTTATTCGTAGCATTACTATTGTTGACTTTTATATTTATAGCTCTCTCCTTTTCCTCCTCCAACAGACCATACCTCCCTTCACTGCGCCTCCACGTGCACCGCCATCTTCCTCACCATCAGTTGCTTCTTCTCCTTCTTACAGTCTGAACCGAAGCCATTACCCTGTTCTTCCTCCTTTATTGATCGAGAAGACAATAGTAGCAACATGCAAAGACAACAACAAGAAGCAGCAGGAATGGCAACAACATCAGCCTTCTTCCTTTTGATCTTGGCTTAGTTTAGGTGAGTTTTAGTTTAGTTAGTTTTAAGTTGGTTGTTAGTTGATTTTAGTTAGTTTTTAGGTTTTTTTTTTTGTTAATTATGAATTATTTGTTTAAATTATGCAGAAATTTTATTTTTATTATTTGGTTAATTTTGGGTTGATCTATACATATATTAGTTGATCTAAATTATTTGGGGTTGATTTTGATTTAGGGTATATAAAAAATGATTTAAAATAATTAAATTGATTTTATGGAATTCTGCATATTTATTTGGATATTTTAAGTTTTATGTATATTTTGTTAATGTTATTAATGAATTATTTTTGGTTGAATATTTAAGTTAATTAGGGTTAATAAATTAAGTTACTAATTTTAGTGTGAATAAAATAATTTTTTATGATCTATTTAAATTTTTGAGGAATTATTATGTTTATGTGAATATTGGAATTTGGGGGTAATTATGTAATTTGGTTGAAAATATAGTTAAATTATATTTTAAATGGTTTTAGAATTTTATTGAGTATTAGAATAATTTTTATAAATTAATTACTATTTTTAACTAATTAACTCTATTTTTTGAAAATTATATTCAATATTAAATTATTTATCGTTTTGTGATTTAAATGAGTTTTTAAATTAATATTATAGTATATTTAAACTATTTGAGCAATTAAAGTTGAATTTGCCTATACTATGTAGAATATTTGGAAAGTTGGGTTTTTATTAATATTATATTAATATTTGAAATTTCATTAAATTATAGTGAAAAGTAAATGTATTTAGTGTTTTGATAATTGAATAAATTATATTATGATTTATTATTAATTTTTATAGTTTTTGGTGATTTTAATATACTAATAATATTTGATATTTGCTTATTTGTATTTTTATGAACCTCAGTTGGGAATTGTGTAGTTCAGGGTCCCAATCCGAGGTGTTGAGCTTTTGTGAAAATATGAAGTGTGTTTACTTGCAAAATTGACTCTATTTCGGTAGAGGGATGTCCGTTTTACAGAGAAAATTCTTACAAAATTTCGGTAGATTTCTATAAAACGTGATACCGGGTCAATCCTAAACTTGTTATTCTGAGTTCGAGTCTTCCTTAGAAATTCTAGAAGTTAGGTTTCTATTTTTTGATTTATCGTTTTCCTTTTCTATCTTTTAGCCGTCCCTCCAGTCGCGTTTGCCAGTCGAGGTCAGACACGATGTGCCAAAGGAGCACCTTTATCTTATAAGTTAATACTTGAATTGTATGTCAGATTTTTAAATTAAAAACATATTAAGTTCTAATGAATTTAATTTTATAAGATTCTAGTCGACATTCTTCATATGATATTGCATGATTTAATTCATAGTTGATTTATTTTATTGTTATTTATTATAATTTTCCTTATTTTATTTATTTGCAATTATTTTAAATAAACCACGTAGAAGGGGCTACCTGATGGGTTTCATCATGACTGTGTGCGCACCAGTAAAATATGTGATTATTTAATTATATTACTAGGGCGAAAGGTCTGGTGATGCTTTGCTCTCGAACATCGTCAGTAGTATAATATTTGCTTGTTTAATAAATACTGGGGCCAAAGGTTTGGTGATGCTTTGCTCTTGGACACTACCAGTGATATTGGATTAAGTGATGTGACTGCGACTGTGTATCCTGGTGATGCTTTGCTATCGAGATCCGGCAGTCTTGAATATAAGTGAGTCAATTGACTGTTTAAAAATTGATAAATTGGGTTCTACCTAAATTTTTATACTGAAATGTTTTAAGAAGCATTTAAATATTTAATTCTTTCCTTTAAAAATGGATTTATTATATGTATATCAAATGATTTGAATAAGTTATAAATATATTATGTTTTCATAAAAATTTATTTTAAAGGAGAATTTCAAACTACATTCATTTCTTTATTAACTTAGTCAGTGAGGTCTGACTCCCCTCAATTTAAATTTTTAGGAGCTTAGGAGTTTCCTGTTAGGCCTACTTCTCTTCACCGTGTAGCTTCATCACCGGCTATTTTACGTAGGTTTATTTAGTTGCGTTGCATTTATATTCATGTACTGAAGTAGGAACAATTGTATAACTGCATATTTTATTTGGGATATCATGTATTTATAATTTATATGTTGAGATATTATTTGTATAACTGTTATTTATTTATTTTATGCATTATGACGTTATGGTTTAAATTATATTAAGAAAAATTAGTTTGATAATGTGCATTGTGATTTAATTATTTATTGTAAGGTTTTAAAGTTTTAATATTCCGTGTTTTTCATTTAAGACTTCATACGGGTTTCGGTAGTTTATGCTTTTCTATTCCCTAGTGCCGGTCACATGCCTCCGAGTTCGAGTCGTGATATGATTTATGTGTAATAATTTATTTTCATTTTTAACTATTAGAATTAAATTATTTAAAGAGTTTTAAATTATATGTAGAAATATATAAGAATTTTACATAAATTTTAAAAAATAATCAAAACTTAAAATATAATTTAAACTTATTAGTCTATTTGATAATAATGAAATTATACAATTTTATTATAAATTAATATTGATATTAAAATATGTATTAAATAAATATAATTTTAATTTCATGATAAATCATGTAATTTTGGAATAAATTAATATTAGTATTAAGTAAACAAAATTTTAATTACAAAGTAAATATTATATAATATTAATTTATTATTACATAAATAAAGCTTAAATTATTAGGTGTAATAAGAAACTATATATGTAATAACCTGAGTTTTTATGGTGGTTGTTGTTGTTCTTATAATAATAATAATAATAATAATAATAATAATAATCATCATCATCATCATCATCATCATGTGAAAATATCTAGTTTGGTCCCTTTATTTTTCTTAGTTAACCACCTAAACGACCTTCGATCGACATAAAATTTTGATTGTAAGTATTTATCAACGTCCTCTACACATTGGTGGTGTCTGTTTCAGTAGTAAAGGTGTCAAGAATTCCCAGTTTGCCCCTAACATTTATGTCCATATTATTGTTGTTGGAACACTACCATCGTCGCCTTTCAACCAAAACTATCATTGGCTAGTTGTTCCTCATCACTTTAGGAGTCCAAAGACACCAACCTCACATCTGATTGAATTTTTTACAAATTTTTCAATAAATTTCTTTTAAATTTTCAATCTCTTAATTCCGTGCATATTTTGGTGTGTTTGAGGCTACATTTATGTTTTTGGTGTGTTTGAGGCTACATTTATGTTCTACAAATTGTTGTAAATGCATTGGCATGTTTGGTTTGGTCGGGTGACATGTTTCTAGTGAGAAATCCAACATGTCCCACCCGAATTTCGATGAGAAAATAGTACCAAGCCAAAAAATTATGAAACTATTTTTAATAAATTAGATAAACTGTAGTGATCAATTTCCTTAATAGGAGTTTGGTCTAATTCCTTACAGGCTATGAGAAATAATTTCTAAAATAGTTGAAATTACTTATTTCTATTTAAATATGTTTAACTTGTTGGAAATATTCCTTAAGCCTCAAAATTAATTATCCAGAGTGGTTGCAAGTCAATTTCACTAATTCCTTCATATTAGTAATTTTTCTATAATTTTAGGGAATTAATAAGAATTTATTTATTAAATATTCATTATATAAATATTGTCTATTTAGAAAATACTTGAGTGAAAACATTGGGAAATAGGCAGACAAGAACACATTAGCCTCCTCACTCCACTTGTAAGTTAATATTTTGAAATGTGTGTTAGATTTATACAAAAAGGTATAGACTGATTGATTATATTTAAAAAAAGAAATTTAATTAAAAACTTTATATTTTAATATTTGAAATATATATATTGTTGATTTGATATTTTAAATATGTTGATTATATTTTGATTATTATTATCATTGTTATCTTGCCATAATTATTGTTAAATAGATTATTAATGCTAATGATATTATAGATAACAAAAATAAAAGTATTATATTTCCATGAATATTTCTCAGAATTTATTATGCTTTTATATATAAAAATAACTTTTGGAAAAGACTGGTGGAACGAGTTACCTAATGGGTGTCACCAAGACCATATGCACACAGATAATGATTCTCGAGTAGGGACCTTATTGAGAAATTTAATTGTGAAGTTCGGGTGATGCATAGCTCTCGAGCATATTTTGATTGAACAATTAATGGGACCAGTGGCTCGGTTAATGCTTAGCTCTCAGGAATTGCTAATAAATAATGGAATAAGAGACTAACTACAATTGGTAGCTTGGTAGAAGCTTAGCTCTAAAGAACCAACAGTCTTTGGATAAATGAGAGAGTCAAATGGCTTTTAGTTTTATGGTTTAGGGTTCTACCACTACTTTCCACTTAAGTTATTTATTAACGTTGTTTTATTATTTTACCTTTTTGTTATATATTTTTTTAATTAATGGGCATTTGGATGTTAATTTTTTGATAAAGTTACTAAATAGATTTTTGGTGTATTTATATATATCCAAACTTTAAAAGATTTATATTTTGGTTATATATGTAGTGTTTGGTAAATTAATGATTTTCTTTGAATATAATTTCATAATAAATATTTGTAATAAATGTTTTAATAAAAAGAATTATATTAGCTTACTCATTGAGGTCTAACTCCCCTCAATTATTTTTTCTAGGATTTTGGGACTCTACAATTAGTTCATCTTCTATACGCCAGATTCTTTCTTCACTAGCTCGTTTATGTAGGTTAACTTAATGTTGCTGTTGTATATGTAACAAATTTAGTTAATCTAGACACTACTATAGATATTGGATGTTTTGTTGTTGTCATGATTATTTTATACTAGGATTATGATGTTGGTGATTATGGTTATGATTATAAATATTATTAGGAGTGTATTTGCATTTTACAGGTTTAGGACTGTCCCAGTGCAAGGGAAACTCTACCATATTTTTCTTAGAATTTTAAGTTAGTTAATTTTTTTGTAATAAATTCATTAAAGCTTACTATAGTTTTTGAAGGCTTTATACTTTTGTATTCCCAGTGCCAGTCATGTAACCTTAAGGCTCAAAGTGTGATAAAGTTGGTATTAGAGCGATGGTTTTTTTTTTCTTTTGGTCATTGGTATCTTTCTTTTCTTAAAACAACTACGATGATTAGGTTGATAATGGTCACTTATTGTCATTATTACTTCTAGAATTCCTCATTAGTATCTTAGTTATGTCTTGAATCTTATTGATTTCTGTGCCTTCTTTGAATGAGGTGAGTGTGCATTACTCCTATTGCAAATGTAGCATATAATGATGATGAGCAATCATTTTAAGATGAAGCTCCTCCCTATGTTTGACCAGCTAGAAGAAGAGGTAGACCTAAAGCGGTAACATCTTAGAGATAGGAATATCAACCGCCAGTAAAAGTAGTTAATATAGATATAAATCCTATAACTTTTGTAGTTGGCATAGCAGGGACTAGTGACATTTAATCAAGCTATGTCCCTAGTATTGTAGATACTACAATAGAGGAATCAAGGGAATTCTATTGTAGATGTAGCCTTATTGTATTCCAAAATTATGAGAATTTCATTTGATGGTACGAGCAATGCTTTGGATTTTATAAATACTATTAAGGCTAAGATCATGACAGGGTATATAGACTAATAAAGGATGATTATGGAGCTATCATTTCAGGCTGTAACTCAAGACTATTTTATGAAGTTGATCCAACCATATACAACTATTATAATATTATTGGAGTTCAAAGAGTAATTTCTGAAATGCTTATGTTCACTTTCAATAAAGGATAATTATAGATGGTAGCTATTGCACATCGTTAGAGGAGAGCGATCAATGGAGTATGCCTACAAATTCTTCAAATTATCATATTATGTCGTAGACATGATGCAAAATGAGAGGGGGAGTGGTAGAGCTGTATGTTACAGGTGTAATAACCCAAAATTTTGGATATCAATATTATTATTTTCTTGATATTATTATTAATATTGTTATCTCATTTCTTATTATTATTATTATTATTATCATTATTAGTATTATTCTATTATTATTATTTTTATCTTTACTATTTTACTTATTAATATCATTATTATTATTAAGGTCTTATTGTTAATATAACTACAATAATAATAATTATTGTTATTATAACTATTACCCTTGTTAGTATTATTATTATTATTATTTGGTATTATTATTGTTGCTGTTATTATTATTATTATTATTGGTGTTATATATATATATCATGAGGAAGAGGTTTATTTTGGTGGAAAATTTTATTATAATACCAATTCTTTTCTTTTCTTTTTTTTGTTTAATAACCAAACGAACTCCAATTGACCTTAAATTTGAATGGTAGATTTGTCTCATCCTTAACTTCCTTCCTATAATTTTTACTATGTAAGAAACTATCCAAAAATAACTAGAAAGGTGAAGAATAGTAAGCTTTTTTCTTGCTTTTCAGCATTGTTTCAGTGGGTTTCAAGCAATGGGGTTGGCTCCATTACATTCCTCTCATCATCAGTAGTTCATAGGTACCAACTTTGAATAAGATCTACTCTTTTTTATTAATTTCCTTTACTTTTTTTTTATTTGTAAATCCTATGTGTGTTTTTGGTGCATTTGAGGCTATTATTGTGTTTTATTAATTATTAGGAATATTTTGGTATAACTTATTCAGTTGGGTGTTGTGTTTTCAGTGAGGATTCAGTAGGTCCCACCCGAACACCCATCAATGAACAGTGTCGACCTCGAGATAAATGCACGAAACTATTTTTTTAAAATAGTATAAATTGTGGTAATCAATTTCTATATAAAGAGTTTAGTTAAATTCTTTATGGATTTTGAGAAATAAATCTCGAAACGATTACGATGGAAATTAGTTAATTTCTATTTAAATTAGTTTAATCATCGGAGATAATTCTATTAGCCTAAAAAAAAAATCACATCTAGAATATTTGTAAGTCCATTTTACACATTTCATGAATTTTAACAATTTTCTGGAATTTTCGGATTTCAGGTTGCTATTCTGAGGTTTGGTTATTGTTCCGAACCCAAGTGTTTTCATATTCTTATTAAATTTTATAAATAGTGTAGATTAAACTTTGTAAAAGAAGTTTTGTGAAATTCCTTGTAAATTTTAAGATATAATTTTTAAAGATTATGTTTAATATGTGTTTTTAGAGAATTTTTTTTATTTTTTTATTCAAATTTTAATTGAATTTAAGATTACTTAATATGTTTAATATTGATTTTAAGCAATAAAGGTAAGAAAATAATTTTTATAAGTAAAAGGTAATTTTTAGTTAATCGAAAACAATTTCAAAAAAATATTTACTATTATTATTTAAAAGCTTAAAATGAGTTCCTTAATATTTTTATTATATATTTAGATTATTTAATTAGTTCATGTACATTTAATATTGATTTTTGATTAAGGAGGTTTAATGGAAGCTTTATGAATTTAATTATTTTAAATAGTTGATTTTGGTGATATTAAATAAGAGTTTTTATTAGTGATTTTATTAATTGTTTGAAAAAAATAGATTTCCTTTATATGTTAATTATTTAAATGAATTAATTGTAATGGTTTAACTAAATTTATTTTGTAATATATTATAAATTTGATAAAATTATGCTATTTCTATATGTGTATATCTATTAGTTCTCAATTGGGCATAAAGTGTAGTTTGGGGACCCAACTCAAGTAATTAGGTTGTGAACATTATATAAGTATTGTTTTATACATGAATGACTCTACTTTTAGTATAGAGATATCCATTTTAAAGAGTAGAAACTCCCGAATTTTTGATAGATTTCTCATAAAACATAACATCGACTTGTGTTAGTTTTTGAGTTTGCATAGTCTTATGTCTTAGTTCGAGTCTCCTTTTTAGAAATCTATAATATATAAGGTTAGGATTCTAATTCTATTTATTTTATCAATTTCATTATTTTAATAATTTTCAAGAATTTTTATGAATTCATTTGTTAAATTATATAAGCATATTTTAAATAAATATTATCTATTTTAGATGACTTTGAAGCAAGAGTTGTAGCACTTTGGCAGCCGAGAATGCGTCGCCTAATATGCTCAGCCTATGAGTAAATATTATAAATGTCTTTTGAAATAGATTTATAAATAAGAGTTCTTATATGATAAAAATAATATTAAAGTTGAACACATATATATGTTGAATTATTCTTATGAATAGTATCTGCAAGCATGTTTATTTATTTTATTGTTGTTAAGGATTTTGGAAAATGTGGCATAAGTATTATTATGATTTTATTGGTATATATTATTTGATAAATCACATGAGATATTAATTTTATTATTGGAAAGATGTTTTAATTATAATTATATTGGATTTTATTTGTGAAATAAATATGATTTTTTGGGAGAAATTGATAGAATATGCTACCTAGTGGGTGTCACTAGGACCATGTGCGCACTGGTTGAGATCTCAAGTATAGAACAATATATGGATTGGCTCGGTGGAGCGTGTACTCTTGAGTAGAGTATGAATTGAGCTCAGTGGAGCTAGTGCTCTTAGGTTGAATGAGATGTAACTTGGTTGAGCTTGCTCTTAGGACATCAATAAAGGAATAAGTGATTGGATTACGGTTGTAACTCAATTGAGCTTGCTTTTAGGATGGCAATCACTTGGATTAAAGAGAGCCAAAAGACTATTAGAATTGATGGTTTTGGTGTTCCACCATATTTTTCCACCAAAAGTTTTAATATATGATTTTTATGTGAAGAGATTTATATACAAAGGTATTTATAGTGCTTATTAGATATTTGATAAAAGTAATACATATATATATATATATAATTTTTTATTCAAAGGATTTATTTTTTTTAAATTAGAGTTTTAAAACCAATATGCATTTTATAAAATTAATTCACTCAATGAGGTTTGATTCCCCTTAGCTTATTTTTTTAGGACCTCATGGTCAATCTGATATTGGTCATTGTCTATGTTGGGTTTCTTTTTCTCGGGCTGTTATATATAGGTTTATTTAATATTTGTATTGTGTGTTAAATTTTAGACACCACAGTAGCATATGGTTTTGTATAACTTGTCTTATGGACTTTATTTATTTTGAGATATATGTATTTGACTATGGTGCATTTATTAAGGATTATGGTTTTATTATTAGCTTGATAGATATTTAATTACAAAATATTTCTAAGGCTTACAATAGGTTTCAGAAGCTACATGCTTTCCCATTCTTTAGTGCCGATCACATGCCTTTAGGTTTGGGTCGTGATGATAAGATTAGGTCCAGCATATATTGACATATGAACTAAGGATTGTAGTTTAGAATGAGTTATTTATAGATCTAGTACTTTTAGATGTAATTGATTTTGATGTGATTTTAGAGATGGATTAGTTAATTTAACACTATGCTACTTTGAATTTTCGAGATAAAGAAGTGATTTTTACAATTTCGTATAATGTGAAATTTCAATTCAAATGAGACAAGAGTTCAAAGCCTTAGAGTTTTATTTTTACAATTTTAGCTAGAAATATGTATAGAAGGGGGGTGTCAAAGCTATTTGAATGTGGTTAGAGATATAAGACAAATAAAAAGGTAGTTGAGAATACGCCAATTATATGTGAATTTTTAGATGTCTTTCCTTAAGAATTACTGGGTTTACCATAAAACAGAGAGATAGAATTTTATATCAATGTTGTATCTGGTGCATATTTTAAGTGGCATATCTTTATGCCACTTATAAGATGACGCTTGTAGAGTTAAAGGAGCTTATAGAGGAGTAATAAGAAATGCTTGATAAAGGTTTCATTAGACCTAACACATCTCTTTAAGGTGCACCAATTTTATTTATTAATAAGAAAAATGGCAACCTTTGACTTTATATTGACTATAAATAGTTGAATAAAGTCACCATCAAGAATAAATATCCTCTCTTAAGGATTGATGACTTATTTGATTAACTTCAAAGAGCTCAGTATGTCTCTAAGATTGACTTGATGTCAAGTTATCATTAGTTGAGAATCAAAATTAGAGATGTACCTAAGACTATATTTTGGACGAGATATGGCCAATATAAATTTTTAGTGATGTCCTTTGGGTTGACCAATCCCCAATAACTTTTATGGACTTGATGAAATAGGTGTTTAAGCCATTATTGGGTCTATTTGTGATAGTGTTTTTTGATGATGTCTTAGTGTGTTCTACAAGTGAGATGAAGCATGCTATGCATTTGAGGATGGTGCTTTATACTTTGAGAGAGCATTAGCTATACGCTAAGTTCTCAAAGTGCGAATTATGGTTGGATCAAGTGGCATTCTTGGGCCATATTGTATTCGAAGATGGTATATAAGTGGATCTTAAAAAGATTAAAGCCATTATAAAATGGCCAATGCTCATAATGGTTATAAAAGTAATGAGTTTTCTAGGTTTAGCTAGTTATTATAGGAGATTTGTAAGGAATTTCTCTAAAATTATTGCACCTTTATTAAGGTTGACCTAGAACAAAATGCTAAGTATATATGGATGAATAAATATGAGGAGCACTTCCAATTGGTCAAGGATAGATTGACTCCAGCTCTAATATTAACTCTACCTTTTGGAAATGAAGCATATATAGAGTATTGTGATGCTTCTCGAGTAGGACTATGGTGTGTATTAATGCAAAATAGAAGAGTAATTAATTATGCTTCATGTTAGTTAATGAAGTATGAGCAAAATTATCCTACTCATTATTTAGAATGGCATCAGTGGTGTTTGCATTAAGGATTTGGAGATATTATTTGTATGGGTAACTTGAGAAATATATATTGATCATAAGAGTTTAAATTATATCTTCCAATAGAGGGATTTGAAATTATGGCAGAGAAGATGGATGGAACTCCTAAAAGACTATGATTGCTCTATTTTGTACCATTTAGGCAAAACCAATATAGTGGTCGATGTTTTGAGAGGGAAGTCAGCAGGAAGCCTTGCTTATATTAGCTCATAGAAGAGGCCAATCATTAAAGAATTGCATGAGTTGATTGACCAGGGGTTGTAGTGGAAGGCAACCGAGTCTTGTTTATTAGTAGATGTTATTTTGGTAATAATTGAGAGGATAACTAATTCATCTCAATTTTTACCAATTAAGAAGACTTACAACATATAATTTAGCAAAGTTACTTATTAATTGAATTGTTTGCCTTCATAGGGTTCTTGAAAGTGTAGTATCTGATAGAAAAGTTATTTTCACTTTAGTCTTTTAGCAAGAATTATATAAAGCATTACGTACTAGACTTGACTTTAGCTCAGCTTTTCATTCTGAAATGGGTGGTTAGTTATAAAGAACTATTGAAATATTAAAGGACATGCTTCAAATATGTTTTATGGATTTTGGTGGACAATGGGATATGTACTTGTCGTTGATAAAATTTGCTTATAATAACAGTTATCATGTTAACATTAGAATGACCCCATATAAAGCATTATATGGTTGGAATTGTATATCACATTTGTTTTGGGAAGTTTGAGAGAAGTAAATAACATGCCCAAAATTAGTACAAGTTACCACAAAGAAGATTCCTATTATCTAATAGAGGTTAAGGATAGCTTTCAGCCAATAGAAGAGGTATACATATCATAAGAGAAAGAATGTGCTTATTTGAGACATGGTGTAAACACCCAATTTCAGGATAATAAAATATGGATGTGATAAAGGACTCCAATGATGAAAATTTTTTGAGTAGGTCTTTAACGCTTGAAGTTTGAAACCTCAAAAGTTCAAATATGTTTTTAAAAAGAGTTTCATTGGTTTTTTAAGGACTTAATTATAATACCTTTTCAAACTTAATTGAAAATTTTAATTTCTTTCAAGGGTCTTTTTGTAATTAAAATTTAATTATGTAATTTTAATCGAAATTATATCATTCCGATCAAAATTATGCAATTCCAGTAGGAATGACACATTTTTCATTTGTATTTTGTATTTTGTATAAAAAATAAAAATATTTTTTCCTTATTTTGATTGGTTAAAAAAATTTAATTTATTTTGAGATTTGTCTATCTCTTCAGGAAATAAATTCCTTTTAAAATTAGAACTTTTAATACATAGAACTTAGGGTTTGTTGTTTTTCTCCATATAAAAGGAGAGTTTAGGCTCTTGGAGCAGGGACTCATTACTTAGAGGAACTGAATTAGGAGGACCTCTCTCTTTTTATTTGAAACTCTCTTTTTCTGCACTTACAAAAATATTCTTCGTTATTTAGTCTTGGAAGCAAGGAGCAAGAGGCCCTGTTTTAAAGAAAAGAATAACAAGTTTTTGAAAATCTATTTAACAAATAAATAGTTATTTTACTAGTCTGAGGAGCCAACCACATTGCATCCATAATCATCTTCTCCTTCTTTATTTTCTATTATTTTTTATTTTATTATTTTTATTCCTATTGAAGTCTAGTTTTACATAAATTTTTATTTTTATTTTGTTTATTCACTAACCGTTGATTATTTATTTTTGTGTTGGTGATTATAGAGAGGATCACTTAATGAGTTTGCTTAAAGAATAAAATCCATGAAGGTCCATGAAATGCCATGGATGGAACCTTATAGCTAAACAATCTTTCTAGGGTTTTTATTTAGTTTATTTTTATTTTTATTTATTTTTTGGTTGTATTAATTTTTTTTATTATTTTCAATAGTTTGTTGTAATAGCCCCAATAGTGGGAATAATGAAATTTTGTGTGTGTGCGATTGGATGTTTTGTTTTAAGTAATGGGTTAGTAAAATTAAGGTTTTAATTAGGTAATTAATTTAAATTAATGGTTATAGAAATCATTAGGTTGTTTAATTAAAATTGGATTAGATTTAAGTGGTTAGAATTATGGTTTTTTATTAATTATTTAGTTGTTTGTTTATGGTCACTTTAATTAAATTAGGGTTTCAGAATAGAGTTAAATTAATAGTTTGATCTTTTATTTGTTTATTTTGATATTTTTTTTATTTTTTTTGTCTTGTTTGCTTATGTTTATGTGTTTTGGGCCCACATTAGGCTTTAACTCATTTAAATTTAGGTTTTCTTAGGTTTAATTAATGAAAATGCATCTTTAGGCCCATAATTAATTAGATTTAGGGTAGAGATAACTTAGGCCTATTTAGTTAATTAGATGTAAGCCCACCTAATTTAATTAAATTAGATTTAGCCCATTTAATTTAAGATTTCTCATAATTTGTAGATTTAAGATCACTTTAGAATTAAAACATGTAGAATTAGTCCCACTAAATTAAATACTTCATAATTTGTATATCTAGGCCCATGTTTATAATTAAATAAATAGACTTAGGTTCATTTAAATAAAATTGAATAAGGATTAGACCCATTAGTCTTTAGGCTTACTCGTAAATTAAAATATGTAGATTTAGCTCATTTAATTAAAATCAATGTAGATTAGACTAACTTAGGGATTGTGATGAATGCAATGTTTACTTGTATGTTTCATGACTAGTTTACTTGGAATTTATTTATTTTTGGGTTTATATGAAATTACATGTAAATAGATGATAAAATAATAATTCATAAAGTAATTCTAAAAGAACACAAGACTAAAAGAATTTAGTATTCCATACCTAGAATGTCCTAGTTGTGGTGCTTTCTTTCTTTCAAGGAATCAAGTACCACCATTTTTCAATTTATCCTAGTTATTACCATGGGTGGCCACTCCTCATCTCCACGCCATGTCTTTGTGATAGTGGTTAGTGTGTTCTCTAGAGCCCTAAGCTCAAACAATGTCGCGGTTGCTAAGATCTTGGGCATGCGCTAAACCCTACCATCTACACATGGTTTTTTTAAAGGTATCTCCAATGAAAGGAGTAATGAGATTTGGTAAGAAGGGCAAGCTAGCCCCAAGGTAAATTGGACATTTTGAGATTCGCTTCAGAGTTGGAGAGTGGCTTATAGATTAGTGTTGCCATATGAATTGTCTTTAATTCATATAGTATTCCACATTTCTATATTGAGGAAATACATCTCTGATCCTTCTCATATCCTCCAGCTACATGCAGTAGAGATTAACAAAGATTTGCCTTATGAGGAATATCCTATGGCGAATTTAGATTGTTAAGTTTGCCAGCTTCACACTAAGGAAATTCCTATGGTGAAAGTGGTGTGGAGCAACCACACAGTAGAAGACTGCACTTGGAAGATGAAGGCTAATATGTATAGTCGATACCCATACTTACTTCAATATTAATGTAAAATTTGGGGATGAATTTTTTTTAAGGGAGGAAGAATGTAATAACCTGAATTTTTGTGGTTATAATAATAATAATAATAATAATAATTATTATTATTATTATTATTATTATTATTATTATTATTATATTATTATTATTATTATTATTATTATTATTATTATCATCATCATCATCATCATCATCATCATCATAAATCGGGACTTGATTATAAAATATCTAGTTTGATCCCTATATTTTCTTCTTCCCGTTAAACACACAAATGACCTCTAATTGACACTGAATTTTGACTGTGGTTATTTCTTGATGTCCTCTATATATTGGTGGTATTAGTTTCAACAATAAAGTGTCAAAAATTACTAATTTGCCCTTAAAATTTCTGTCCATTTTTTTGGTCGCCGGATCGTCATTAACTGCTTGTTCCTCATCACCTTATAAGTTCATAGGCATCAACCTCACATCTGATATCATTCGTTTGAATTTTCTATGAATTGTTTAGTAAATTTCTTTTAAATTTCTAATCTCTTAATTTTATGCATAGTTTGGTGTGTTTAAGGCTATATTTGTGTTCTAAAAATTATTGTGAACATGTTAATATATTTGGTTTGGCTGGGTGACGTGTTTATAGTGAGAAATCCACAAGTCCTACTAGAATTCCGATAAGAAAATAGCACCAACTCAAAAAATTATGAAACTATTTTTAATAAATAGTATAAATTATAGTGATCAATTTTCATAACATGAGTTTGGTCTAATTCCTTAATAGTTATGATAAATAATTTTTGAAATAGTTGTGGTAGAGATTACTTATATTCATTTAAATATGTTTAATCATCAGAAATATTCCTTAAGCCTCAAAATTAATTATTTGGAGTGTTCATAAGCCAATTTCAATAATTCTTTCATATTAGTAATTTTTCTAGAATTTTAGGGAACTAATAGGAATTCATTTATTAAAATATTCATTATATAAATATTATTTATTATAGAGAATACTAGAGCGAAAAGATCAGGAAATAGGCAGACGATGACACGTTAGCCTACTCACTCTACTTATAAGTTAATATTTTGAAATTTATGTTAGATTTATACATAAAGGTATATACTGGTTGATTATATTTAAAAAGATAAATCTAATTAAAGAATTTATATTTTAATATTTGAAATATTCATATTGTTGATTCAATACTATAAATATGCTAATTATATTTTGAATATTATTATCAATGCTATCTTGCCATAATTATTGTTAAATAGATTATTAATGCTAATGATATTATGGATAACAAAAATAAAAGTATTATATTTCCATTAAAATATTTCTCCTTGGAATTTATTATGCTTTTATATATAAAAGCAACTTTTGGAAAAGACTGATAGAATGAGCTACCTGATGGGTGTAATCAGGACCATGTGCACATATGTAATGATTTTCAAGTTGGGCCTTTATTGAGAAATTTAATTATGAAGCTTGGTTGATGCATAGCTCTTGGGCATATAGTATTGAAAAGCTTAGTTGATGAATAACTCTCAAACATATTTTGATTGAAAAATTACTAGGATTGATGGCTCCATTGATGCTTAGCTCTTAGGAACTGCTAGTAAATATTAAAATAAGAGATTGACTTTGATTGGTTGCTCAATGGAATCTTAGCTCTTGGGAAATGGCAATCATTAGATAAATGAGAGAGTCAAATGGCTTTTAGTTTTGTGGTTTAAGGTTCTACCACTGCTTTCTACTTAAGTTATTTATTAACGTTGTTTTATTATTTTACCTTTTTATTATATATTTGTTTAATTAATGGGCATTTGGAAGTTACATTTTTTTATAAAGTTACCAAATAGATTTTTGGTGTATTTATATATATCCACACTTTAAAAGATTTATATTTTGGATATATATGTAGTATTTGGTAAATTAATGATTTTCTTTGAATATAATTTCATAATAAATAGTTGTAACAAATGTTTTAACAAAAACAAGATTTTTGAACTAATATGCATTTCTTTATATTAACTTACTTAGTAAGGTCTGACTCCTTTAACTATTTTTTTTTAGGATTTTAGGAGTCTATAGTTAGTTCATCTTCTTTACACCAAATTCTTTCTTCACCAGCTATTTTATACAACATAATGTTGTTGTTATATATGTAACATATTTAATTAATGTAGACAACACAGTGGATATTTGATGTTTTATTATTGTTATAATTGTTTTATATTGGGTTTGAGATGTTGGTCATTGTGGTTATGATTATAAACATTATTGGGAGTGTATTTTCATTTTACAGGTTTTGAGATTGCCTCGATATAAGGGAAACTCTACTGAATTTTTCTTAGAATTTTAAATAAATTCCTTAAGGATTACTACAGGTTTTGAAAGTTTCATGCTTTTTCATTCCCTAGTGCCAATCATATACCCTTAAGGTATGGGATGTGAAAAAGTTGATATTAAAGAAATGGTTCATTTCTTATTATTTGGTCATTGGTATCTATCTTTTCTTGAAACCACTATGGTGATTAGGTTGATAATTGTCACTTATTGTCATCATTGCTTTTATAATTTTATGCATATATTACTATCCTTATTATGTATTGAATCTTATTTATTTATGTGTCTTCTTTAAATGAGATGAGAGCTCATTGTTCTTGCTACAAAGGAAACATATAATGATAATGAGTTGTCACTTTAAGATGAAGCTCCTCCCTTTGTCCCACTAGCTAGAAAAACCAGTAGACCTAAAACAGTAATGGCTAAGAGATAGGAACATCAATTGCCAACAAAAGTAGCTACTCCATATATAAATTCTATAGCTTTTATAGTTGGCATAGCATGGATTAATCAGGGACTAGTGTCACTTAATCAAGCTATGTCATAAGTACTGTAGACATTATAGCAGAGGAATCAAAAGGTTGCCTGATGCAGATGCAGCCTTAATGTATTCCAGAATTACGAAAGTTCCATTTAATAGTACTGGAGATACTTTAGATTTTATAAATACTATTAAGGCCAAGATCAAGGCAAGGTACATAGACTATTACAAGATGATTATGGATCTATCAGTTCAAACTGCAACTTAGGACTAGTTTTTTTAGCTGATCTAGCCATATACCCTACTATAATATGGTTAGAGTTTAAAGATCAATTTCTAAGATACTTTTGTTCACCTTTAATGAGGGATAATTATGGATGGCAACTATTGCACATAGCTATAAGAGAGCGGTCAATGGAGGAGTACACCCTTAAGTTCTTTATATTATCACGTAATGCCGTAGATGTAAAATAGAATGAGAGGAGAGTGGTAGAGTTGTATATTATAGGATTAGGTCTATTATATATTAACATCTAAACTAAGGACTAGAGTTTAGAGAGAGTTATTTGCAGATCTAGTCCTTTTGGATGTAATTGATTTTGATGTGATTTTAGAGATGGATTGGTTAGCTTAACACCATGCCACTTTGAGTTATCGAGAGAAAGAAGTGATTTTCAGAATTTTGCATGATTTGGAATTTAGATAAAAAGGCGATAAGAGTTCAATGCCTTAGAATTTTACTTCTGTAATTTTAGCTAGAAATATGCTTAGAAGGGGGTGTCAAGGCTATTTGACTATGGTTAGATATACAAGGCAAATAAAGGGGTGGTTGAGAATATGCCAGTTGCATGTGAGTTTTCATATGTCTTTCTTAAAGAATGACTAGGTTTACCACTAGAAAAAGAGATAGAATTTTGTATCAATGTTGTATCTGGTGTATATCTTATCTTTATGGCATTTTATAAGTTGACACATGCAAAGTTAAAGAAGCTATAATAACCTGAATTTTTTTTAAAATTATTTTATATAAATAAATATCAAGAATTGTGGTGTTATTGATTATTTTTATCTTATATTATTATTATTATTATTATTATTATTTTATTTTATTCAATTGCTATATCTAATTATCAAATTTAAAAATTTATTTGGAAACTATTTTATCTAGAGATATTAAAGTTATTAATAATATTATTGTCATTATTTTTAAATGGCATTATTATTATTATTATTATTATTATTATTATTAGCATTATTTTAAACTAGGGTTATTTTATTCTTGTTATATGTATTTGTTTGTGTTATGTATATGTATATATAAATGTATCTATATTTATTATGTGATTTAAGTTAGGTAATATATATATATATATATATATATACACACACACACACACACACACACACACACACATACATACACATATAAAAAAAATTGGTCAAAATCTCAAAACTCGGTCAACCCCTCCTACCCACCCCTCCATTCTCCTTCTTCCATTTTCTTCTCTTCTCCCTGCCACTGTCCATGTATGATAGAACCACCCACACCTCACCAGATGACTACCACTCACCACCAACATCTTCCCCTTCCTCTAGACATCGATTGCTGTTAATGAGGGCTGCTTGAAGTTGTAGGGATCGTAAGTTGTAGCAACAGCCAAGAGCGAGCTTCACGTTGCTGGCGTCGACTCTATTGGAACTAGCTTATGATCTTGGACTTGCTAGGCTCCTTGAGCTTCGACGAGTCCATTTCTGACCTCCATTGAAGCTCATTCTCCCTTGGTTTTGAGTTTTGAGCTAGTTTTTATTTGTCTAATTAGACTTTTGTATTTTTATTTAATTTTTGGCTTTGATCCATGGTTTTTCTCTTTAGTAAAGTTGTTGTATATAGCTCAAGCTTCTCAAAAATAATTTTTTTTGCATTTTTTTGAATTAATTTGATTTATGGGTATTTTTGAATATTTTAATAATATTAATTGAATTTTTGTTAATTATGTTAATTAATTATTTTTGTTGGAAATTTAAGTTAATTAGTGTTAGTAATTTTAGTATTAATAAAATAATTTTTAGTGAATTTATATAATTTTTGAGGAATTATTAATATTATGTGATTTTTGGAATTATAGGTTAATTGTGTGATTTTGTTGAAAATATAGTTAAATATTATGTTTTAAATGATTTTAGAATTTTATAGGGTATCAAATTAGTTTTTATAAATCATTTACTATTTTTAGCTAATTAATACTAATTTTTGAAAATTATATTCAAATAATATATTATTTACCATTTTGGTGATTAAATGGTTTTTAAATTACTTTTATTATATTATTAAGCTATTTGAATAATTAAATGTGAAAGTGACTATTTTATATTCATTGAATATTTGGAAAAATTTGGATTTTTATATAATTATATTAATTATTTGAGATTTTTATTGTTTGTTGTGAAAGATATTTATATTTAGTGTTTTGATGTTTAAATAAATTATTTTGTGATTTATTATTGAATTTATGGATTTTTACTATTTTAAAAAATATTATTATTTAATGCTTATTTTATCGTGTATTGTGAACCTCAGTTGGGGTTTGAGTAGTTTAGTGTTCTAACCCGAGGTGTTGAGCTCGTGTGAAGTTTAGAAGTGTGTTTGCTTGTAGGATTGACTATACTTATATAGAGGGATGTCCGTTTTATAGAGGAGATTTTGCCAAATTTTTAGTAGATTTTTCATAAAATATGACATCGGGTCAATCCTAAGTTTTGAATTTTAAGTGTCTACCTTAGAAATTCTAGAAGTTAGGGTTTTTGCTTTCTGATAGTCATTTTTATTTTCTATGTTTTAGCCGCTCCTCCAGTCGCATCTACTAATCGAGGTCGAACACGACATAGTAGAGGAGTGCATCCATTTTGTAAGTTAATATTCGATTTGCATGTCGGGTTTTTAAATTAAATACATAAAGTTCTGATGAATTTAAATTTATGAGAATTCAAGTCAGTAGTCATTATATAATATTGAATGGTTTCATTTTATAGTTGTTTTATCTTTTATTTATTTATTGTAGTTTTCCTTGTTTTATTTATTTTCATTTATTTTATATAAACTACGGTAGAACGGGGTACCTTATGGGTTTCATCAAGACCATGTGCACACCGATAAAAATATTTGGTTGTATTGATTACATTACTGGGGTCGAAGGTCTGATGATGCTTTGCTCTCAGACACTACTAGTAATATGATATTTGATTATATTGATCAAATACTAGGGTTGAAGGTCTATTGATGCTTTTCTCTCGAACACCACTAGTACAATTGAATTTTATTTATTAAATCACTAGGGTCAATGATCTGGTGATGCGTTGCTCTTGGATATCTATCACGACCCAAAACAAGGGCCATGATTGGCGCTAGGGAATGGGAATTCTTTCAAATCCAAAACTTGTAGCAAGCATAAAATAAAATAAAACATACAATAATAATAATAACAACACTTAATGCAGCGGAAATAAAATCATAAATATCAAAATAATATTTCCATCAAACAAAATTAAATCGAATCCCTGTCTAATATATATAAATAAACTTTTAATACAAATCTAGTTCAAATATTTAAATTACACATCTCATATAAATACAATACACCAATCTCCAAAATGACCATAACTACTGCAGTGTCTAGATCATAAAGTAAAACTCAAGACTCAGATAAGCAGTTTACATAAAGAAGCCGGGGCGGAAGAAATCCGGCGTACAGGCCTGCTACTGAGGTCTGAAGATGATGACTCTCTTGAAAAATAGTCAACGGAGGGGAGTCAGACCTCACTGAGTGAATTACTATAGTATATATACATGCATACTAAATGAGAATGCACACAGTCAATAGTATATATAATGAGCATATATACAAGCAAATACACACAGATGCAATAAAATCATTTTATATTTTTATTGAAAATCACAGTTCATGAAGGATCGAATAGAACCCTAGAATATCACAACCTCAAACAGTGTTAGACAACACTCTAGCCATACAGGCTCACTTATTCCAAATATATTCACTTGATCCATTTGGACAGTAGACTAGCCCCGAGACACTAAGTCAACCGAGCTCCAGCAGTCTGACTGTCAGTGTGATTGGCCCTGAGACACTTTGTCAACCGAGCTCCAGCAATCACACTCCCAAATTCTTTCTCACACATCAAATAATCAAATCTAATCAATATCCTCAAACAGGTTAGTAATATAGCCTAAGTGCTATAAGCGTACCGGTACGTACTCGGTCCTAATGCTGCCCACTAGGTAGCACGTTCTATCGATATCCTTCATTAAAATATAAAGCATACATTCATAAAAGTAAATGATGCATGAATTGAATAAAATAGCAACGTAAACCATATATATACTAAAAATATATCAAAAGTAAACCAGGTATATTTCGAGTATATATACGTCAAATAAATCCAATATAAATACAAAATAAACTAACAATATACCAAGAATATACATAAAACATTTTAAGAATAATTTATTAATAAAACATGCATATAATTTGAAAATATACCGAAAATAAACTAAAACGAAACTTAAGTATTAATTAAATCATTATGCATATTTAATCAAAATAAACATATATTTCTAAATTCATGCACCCAAGAGCACATATATATAAACTAGTAACTCACACTTAGTGCGCTCCTTGAGATGGGTCCGACGGGCTCGGTCCACTAGGCCTCGGTCTCGGCACAACTAAACAAACAATAAATAACAGACATCAGAATAAACCTAACAGAAAACCCTAGAAGCTCGATCTAGAATATTAGACATAAAATCAGAATTAGGGTTTGACTGGACATCACATTTTACGAGAATTCTATCAAAAATCCGGCAGAACCTCCCCTATAAAATGGACATCTCTCTACTCAAAGAGTAGAGTCGGCCCTGCAAAGAAACACACTTTGAAAAACGAACACAGAAACACAATCATAATCCCTCGGTCGGACTCCAAACTATAGTCTACCAACCGGGGTCGACAATTCACAAAACAATTATGAAAATACCAAAAATACCCTTATATCGCAGAAATACATTTTATAAGTAGTAATTACATAATTAACCCTAAAACACAGTAAAAACCAATAAAAACTCATTTTATTTGAAAAATCGTATATTATATGTATAATTGAAAATAATTCACGAAAAATAGTTTTAATTAGTTAAAAATACTAAATAATTTGTAGAAATCATTTTTATACCTTAAATAACTATTAAAACCAATTTAATTACATTTTTAGTCAATTTAGGATAAAATTACCAAAATACCCCTATATATATAAATATACTAAAATTACTCCAAAAATTCACCAAAAATAATATAATTTCACAAAATTAATTTTCTCAACATATTTATCAATAATATCAATAATTAAACTCAATTAACTAATTAATTTCAATTAAAAACACAATTAACCCAATTTTCTCAAAATTACATAAACTAATTAAATTCAAAATAAATACATAGAAATTCATAAAAATTACAAATAAATTTCTATAATTCAATTAAACACCTATATTTATTATAAAACACAATTTCATAATTTAAATAATTAGTTTTCAAAAATTAGAAAATAATAATAAAATATTCAAAAATACCAAAAATTAAAAATAATCTCCAAAAATTCTACAAAAATTCACACATGTAGATTAAGCTACTATGATCAACATTTGTTAAGGGACTTTTCATGAATCAATCAATTTGAGGTTAAAAAAAATCAAGAAACCTAAAATGGCTGAATTACCAAAATCGAAACCTAAGCAAATCAAGACCATTTTAAGTGAAACAAAGCTTGGAATCACACTCACTGGAGCTCAAGGAGAACAAAGAGACTGGCAGTGTCAAAAACGGTGGCCAAAATTGCGAGGGAAGAAGAAAATGCAAACTCTCGGCTTTCTGGCGATGACAGAGGCAAACAGCGTCAGAGAAAAGAAGGAAAGGTGGCGGAACGGCTAGAGGAAGGAGGTGGCACTCCGGGAGGCACACCGACAGCAAGGGAACAACATGACAGACGGCGGTGATGGGGAGGGAGACGCGCGCGGGTTGAAGATGAAGACGATGACAATTTTTGTAAATAAACCAAACTTTATTTTTTGTTAAATTATTAAATGTATATGTATATATATATATATATATATATATATATATATATATATATATATATATATATACTTTACACTATATATTAAAATAATATAAAATCACACACATATTAAATATACACCACACACAAAAATTTAATATTTTAAAATTTAATACACTTAAAATAATTAAATAATATTAAAACTAAAAATAAATAATAAAATATTAGGGTAATTAATTAAACCCTAATTAAATAAATAAATACACATATATACGTTATTTAGTACTTTAAAAATATATATGAGTTCATGCAAGTCTGAAAATCTATTTAATATAATTAATAATAAATAATTTACGTAAAAATTTCCCCGAAAATAGTATTCTCGGGAAAATTTTATGTAAAGCACTTAAAATAATATACAATAATTAAAATAAGTTTTAAATACATATTAACTCGTAAAAATATCATAATTATATACAAAATTATTAACACTGCATATCCCGATGCAGTATTAAAATATTTAAAAACATGGGATATTACAATCTTCCCCCCTTACAAGAATTCATCCCCGAATTCCAGAAAGAAAATGATCACAAGATCAAGAAGGGAAGAGATACGGGTAAGAAGCTCGCATCTCAGCTTTAGTCTCCCACGTATACTCCTCAACTCTGTTGCTACGCCACAGAACCTTGACCATCGGAATCTGCTTCGATCGCAACTGTCGAACTTGATAGTCAACGATCGCCACAGGTTCTTCCACAAATGTCAAATCTTCACTCACTTCTACACTATCGAGCTGCAACACGTGTAAAGGGTCTGAGATATACTTCCTCAACATCAAGATATGAAACACTGGATGCACTTGTGACATACTCGGAGGCAAATCGAATCGATATGCAATAGTGCCAACTCTCTCTAGAATCTCAAACGGTCCGATATATCTCGGTGCCAACTTACCCTTCCTACCAAATCTCATCACACCCTTCATCGGAGATACCTTCAGAAAAATAAAATCCCCGACCTGAAACTCCACATCTTTACGCCTAGGATCCGTATAGCTCTTCTGTCTGCTAACTGCGGTCTCTAATCTGCGCCTAATCACTACGACTTTCTCTACAGCATCTTGAACCATCTCAGGTCTAGTCAAAGCTCTCTCACCAATCTCATCCCAACCCAGAGGAGATCTACACTTCCTTCCATACAAAGCCTTATATGGTGCCATGCCAATACTGATATGGTAGCTGTTATTATATGCAAACTCTACGAGTGACAAATGATCATCCCAACTACCTCCCAAATCCAGGACACACATCCTCAACATATCTTCCAGTGTCTGGATTGTCCTCTCAGATTGACCATATGTCTGAGGATGAAAAGCAGTACTGAAGTCCAACCTAGTGCCCATCGCTTCTTGCAACTTCTGCCATAAACGAGAAGTAAACACTGAACCTCTATCTGACATAATGGACACAGGTACTCCATGAGGGCACACAATATGTTTCACATATAACTTCGCTAATCTAGCTACAAAATAGGTGGCTTTCACAGGCAAGAAATGTGCAGACTTCATTAATCTGTCTACAATCACCCAGATGGAATCGTATCCATCCTTGGAACGAGGCAAACCAACCATAAAATCTATAGCTATCCTTTCCCACTTCCACTCAGGAATAGGAAGAGGCTAAAGCTTCCCAGAAGGCTTTTGATGTTCAGCTTTCACTTGCTGACACATCAGGCACTTAGCAACATAATTAGTGACATCCTTCTTCAATCCGTCCCACTAGTACAAATCTCTGATACTGTGGTACATCTTAGTAACACCCAGATGTACGCTATAGGCTGTAGAATGTGCTTCCTCTAGGATCTCTTCTCTCAAATTATCTACATCAGGAACACATAATCTAACACTAATCCACAACACACCGTCATCATCAAGTGTGAAATCAGTGAACTTCCCTACTCGAACATTCTCTGTAAGCTCTTCTAGAATAGGATCTCGGCTCTGAGCTGCTTTAATCCTATCTCTCAGTACATATCGCACCTTAAACTGAGCTAGCAGTCCACCTGACCTACTGATCTTCATCATCAGACCTTGATCCACCAACAAATGCAATTCCTGGATCAATGGTCTCCTCTCAACACTGATGTGAGCAAGACTGCCTGAGGACTTTCTACTCAAGGCATCTGCTACCACATTAGCCTTGCCCGGAAGATATAAAATCTCACAGTCATAATCCTTTAATAATTCCAACCATCTCCTCTGCCTCAAATTCAGATCTCTGTGCTGGAAAATATACTTAAGGCTCTTGTGATCAGTAAATATCTCCCAAGTCACCCCGTACAGATAATGTCTCCAAATCTTGAGAGCAAAGATCACTGCAGCCATTTTAAGGTCATGTGTGGGATAGTTCTGCTCATGCTTCTTCAATTGCCTCGAAGCATAGGCTATCACCCTTCCATTCTACATTAGCACACAACCAAGGCCAACTCTAGAGGCATCACAATAAACTGTGAACTTGTCCACACTATTAGGCAAAGCTAACACTGGTGATGTGGTCAATTTCTCCTTCAACAACTAAAAAATGTTCTCACAAGCTTTTGACCACTTGAATCTAACATTCTTCTGAGTCAAGCGAGTCATAGGGGCTGCTATTCTAAAAAATCCTACACAAACCGCCTATAATACCTGGCTAAACCCAGAAAACTTTGAATCTCAGTAACAGAAGTCAGTCTAGGCCACTCAGACACTGCTTCAATCTTCTATGGATCAACCTGGATACCTTCTTTAGACACCACGTGTCCAAGAAAAGAAACACTCTCTATCTAGAAATCACACTTCGATAATTTAGCATAAAGCTGATGATCTCTCAGTGTCTGTAGTACAATCCTCAAGTGATATACATGCTCCTCCATACTCCTTGAATAAACCAGTATATCATCAATGAAGACTACCACAAACTGATCCACATATGGTCTGAATACCGTGTTCATTAGGTCCATAAAAGCTGCTGATGCATTAGTCAAACCAAAAGACATCACCAGAAACTCATAATGGCCATATCGCATGCGGAGTGCCATTTTAGGAACATCGGCTTCACTAATCCATAGCTGATGATAACCCGACCTCAAGTCAATCTTAGAAAAGAACTGTGCACCCTGTAGCTGATGAAACAAGTCATCTATCCTCGGAAGAGGATACTTGTTCTTCACTGTCACCTTATTCAGCTCTCTGTAGTCAATGCACAGTCTCAGGGTACCATCTTTCTTCTTCACAAATAGGACTGGTGCACCCTAAGGAGAAACACTGGGTCTGATGAAACCCTTATCCAACAACTCTTGCAACTGCTCCTTCAATTATTTCAACTATGCAGGAGCCATTTTGTAGGGTGGCATAGATATAGGAGTAGTACCTGGTACCACATCTATACAGAACTCAATCTCTCTGTGAGGTGGTAAACCTGGCAACTCCTCGGGAAAAACATCAGGAAACTCACAAGCAACAGGAACATCTGTAAGTGACAACTTCTCCACTGAAGTATCCCTGACCAATGCCAAATATCCCTAACAACCTTTCCTCAATAACTTCCTAGCCGTAATAGCAGAAATAAGATTCTGAGGTGCTGAACTCCTTTCACCCACAAACTTAAACTCTTATTCATTAGGAATTCTGAACATCACCTCTTTATTCCTGTAATCTACCACGGTATAGTGTTGAGATAACCAGTCCATTCCCAAAATAACATCAAACTCCATCACATCCAATAAAATCAAATCAGTGGGTAATTCTCTACCTCCCACGAGAACTGGACAACTAGAAAGAACAATATCGGTGTCCAAGGATTCGCTCAGAGGAGTGGCAACAGACAAAGGAAAATCCATCCTCAAAGCTTGCCAATAAGACTTAGAAGCAAAAATAGGAGAAATGAACGAATACGTGGCACCCGGATCAAACAAAAACCATGCATCCAGGTAACAAATAGAAATAATACCTGCCATGACTGCATTAGATGCCTGAGCATCCTGCTGAGTGAGATGGAAGACTCTGGCCTGTCCTCGACCTCCCTGCTGACTGGTAGAAGCCTGGCCAACACCTCTGGCAACTCCTCTAGTACCTCTACCACAACTCTACTATGGAACAAACTGAGTGGAACTCTGATACTGGGCTGGAGGTAACTGAAACGGCATGGGTACAGCACTAGCAATCGATTGCTGTGGGAATCACAAAATCTGTGGCTGCTGATACCCCGAGTAAGGACACGATCTGGCAAAATGTCCTGTCTGCCCGCATCTGAAGCATGTCAGCGGTGTCAGATAACACGGTCCCTGATGGACTCTACCGCAGGTCTGGCAAACATTGGTAGCTGATCCAGAACTACGACCACTACTGCTGCTCGAAGCACCTGACCCAAATCTGAACGGTCTACGCTGACCTCCACGGCCATGTCTGCTGCTCTGATGCACTCGATGCTACTGCCTCTGACTCTGTTGAGTTGGACCTCACTGCTGACTACTCGATCCAACATGAAAAATTGAATATGGTGTAGTCTGCAATCCACTCGACTGAACTCCTAGCTGGTAATAATCAGGCATCGCTCCTTGCCTAACTAGCCTCAGCTCAATCTCTTTGGCTATCTCTATCACATACTCTAGAGTAAGGACTACTGTAGGCATACCAACAAATGCTGAACGCAATTCGGTGACATAGGTAGTGACTGTGAAGTACTGATCTCACATCAGATCCTCTGCATATTTACCCAACCGAAGAAACTCTTGGGTATACTCCTCTACTGATCGATCACCACGAGAAATGCTGGTCAATCGGAGATGATAGCTCATACGGAGAGGCTCTAGACATAATCTCCTCATAAATCGCTCTTTGAACTGAGCCCAGGTCATCGTCATCATATAAGGCTAGATCATCTAAATGAACCAATCCAAAGCTGGTCCCTCGACAGATAACTCGATGATCATGATCCGCTGGTACTCAGTGTGAGCAGTCCGAGTCTGAGTCTCGATCGCATACAGGAAGTCTAACGGATCAGAAGTTCAATTGAACGTAATCCTGCCAACTCGGGCATAGAACAGAGCTACCTCAGGGTCAGACATACCCTGTTGATAGGCAGGCTGAACAGGCTAAACAACTGGAGGCACAGGAATATCAAACTCAGGCTCAGCAAGCTCCTCATCCTGTAACTCTCTTTGCCTACGGTGACCTATCGCTCCTCGAGGTCTACCTCTGCCACGACCTCAACGTCTAATTGGCTGCTTAGGAGGTAAAACCTCATCCTGAAAAGACTCATCATCCTCGGCCTCAATGACCGGTGGAGCGACACGCGCTCGCCTCCTCATTTTGAAAACATAACAGAATGATTCAGACAAAATAGACAATGGAGGATTAACGCAGAAAACTAAAGCAAGGAATACTTATCAATATATACTCGAGCCTAATTCACTGCAGTAGTTACCAAAAGAAAACACAACTCTGAAAACTAGAGCCATGACTCTCACAACTAAGCCCTGACACAGAACTCTGCTCTGATACCAACATTGTCACGACCCAAAATAGGGGCCATGACCGGTGCTAGGGAACGAGAATTCTTTCAAATCCGGAACCCGTAGCAAGCCTAAAATAAAATAAAACATACAATAATAATAATAACACTTAATGCAGCGAAAATAAAATCATAAATATCAAAATAATATTTCCATCAAACGAAATTAAATCAAATCCCTGTCTGATATATATAAATAAACTTTTAATACAAATCCAGTTCAAATATTTAAATTACATATCTCATGTAAATACAATACACCAATCTCCAAAATGACCATAACTACTGCAGTATCTAGATCATAAAGTAAAACTCAAGACTCAGATAAGCAGTTTACATAAAGAAGCCAGGGCAGAAGAAATCCGACGTACAGGCCTGCTACTGAGGTCTGAAGACGATGACTCTCCTAAAAAATAGTCAACGGAGGGGAGTCAGACCTCACTGAGTGAATTACTATAGTATATATACATGCATACTAAATGACAATGCACACAGTCAATAGTATATATAATAAGCATATATACAAGCAAATACACACAAATGCAATAAAATCATTTTATATTTTTATTGAAAATCACAGTTCATGAAGGATTGAATAGAACCCTAGAATATCGCAACCTCAAACAGTGTTAGACAACACTCTAGCCATACAAGCTCACTTATTCCAAATATATTCACTTGATCCATTTGGACAGTAGACTGGCCCCGAGATACTAAGTCAACCAAGCTCCAGCAGTCTGACTGTCAATGTGATTGGCCCCGAGACACTTGGTCAATCGAGCTCCAGCAATCACACTCCTAAATTCTTTCTCACACATCAAATAATCAAATCCAATCAATATCCTCAAACAGGTTAGTAATATAGCCTAACTGCTATAAGTGTACAGGTACGTACTCGGTCCTAGTGTTGCCCACTAGGTAGCACGTTCTATCGATATCCTTCATTAAAATATAAAGCATACATTCATAAAAGTAAATGATGCATGAATTGAATAAAATAGCAACATAAACCATATATATACTAAAAATATACCAAAAGTAAACCAGGTATATTTCGAGTATATATACGTCAAATAAATCCAATATAAATACAAAATAAACTAACAATATACCAAGAATATACATAAAACATTTTAAGAATAATTTATTAATAAAACATGCATATAATTTGAAAATATACCGAAAATAAACTAAAAATAAACTTAAGTATTAATTAAATCATTATGCATATTTAATCAAAATAAACATATATTTCTAAATTCATGAACCCTAGAGCACATATATATAAAATAGTAACTCATACTTAGTGCGCTCCTCGAGATGGGTCCGACGGGCTGGTCCACTAAGCCTTGGTCTCGGCGCAACTAAACAAATAATAAATAACAGACATAAGAATAAACCTAATAGAAAACCCTAGAAACTCTATCTAGAATATTAGACATAGAATCAGAATTAGGGTTTGACCGGACATCACGTTTTACAAGAATTCTACTGAAAATCCGATAGAACCTCCCCTGTAAAATGGACATCTCTCTACTCAAAGAGTAGAGCTGCCCCTGCAAAGAAACACACTTCAAAAAATGAACACAGAAACACAATCATAATCCCTCGGTCAGACTCCAAACTATAGTCTACCGATCGGGGTCCATAATTCACAGAATAATTATGAAAATACCAAAAATACCCTTATATCGCAGAAATACATTTTATAAGTAGTAATTACATAATTAACCCTAAAACATAGTAAAAACCAATAAAAACTCATTTTATTTGAAAAATTGTATATTATATGTATAATTGAAAATAATTCACGAAAAATAGTTTTAATTAGTTAAAAATACTAAATAATTTGTAGAAATCATTTTTATACCTTAAATAACTATTAAAACCAATTTAATTACATTTTTAGTCAATTTAGGGTAAAATTACCAAAATACCCCTATATATATAAATATACTAAAATTACTCCAAAAATTCACCAAAAATAATATAATTGCAAAAAATTAATTTTATCAACATATTTATCAATAATATCAATAATTAAACTCAATTAACTAATTAATTTCAATTAAAAACACAATTAACCCTATTTTCTCAAAATTACATAAATTAATTAAATTCAAAATAAATACATAGAAATTCATAAAAATTCCAAATAAATTTCTATAATTCAATTAAAAAACTATATTTATTATAAAACACAATTTCATTATTTAATTAATTAATTTTCAAAAATTAGAAAATAATAATAAAATATTAAAAAATAATGAAAAATCAAAATAATCTTCAAAAATTCTACAAAAATTCACACATGTAGATTAAGCTACTAGGATCAACATTTGTTAAGGGACTTTTCATGAATCAATCAATTTGAAGTTCAAAAAAAATCAAGAACCCTAAAATGGCTGAATTACCAAAATCAAAACCTAAGCAAATCAAGACCATTTTAAGTGAAACAAAACTTGGAATCACACTCACCAGAGCTCAAGGAGAAGAAAGAGACCGGCGGTGTCAAAAACAGTGGCCGGAATCGTGAGGGAAGAAGAAAATGCAAACTCTCGACTTTCCAGCGATGATAGAGGCAAATGGCACCGGAGAAGAGAAGGAAAGGTGGCGGAACGGCTAGAGAAAGGAGGTGGCACTTTGGGAGGAATACCGATGGCAAGGGAACGGCATGACAGACGGTGGTGATGGCGAGGGAGACGCGCGCGGGTTGGAGATGAAGACGATGGCAATTTTTATAAATAAACCAAACTTTATTTTTTGTTAAAATATTAAATGTATATGTATATATATATATATATATATATATATATACTTTACACTATATATTAAAATAATATAAAATCACACACATATTAAATATACACCACACACAAAAATTTAATATTTTAAAATTTAATACACTTAAAATAATTAAATAATATTAAAACTAAAAATAAATAATAAAATATTAGGGTAATTAATTAAACCCTAATTAAATAAATAAATACACATATATATGTTATTTAGTACTTTAAAAATATACATGAGTTCATGCAAGTCCAAAAATCTATTTAATATAATTAATAATAAATATTTTACATAAAAATTTCCCCAAAAATAGTATTCTCGAGAAAATTTTATGTAAAACACTTAAAATAATATACAATAATTAAAATAAGTTTTAAATACATATTAACTCATAAAAATATCATAATTATATACAAAATTATTAACACTGCATATCCCGATGCAGTATTAAAATATTTAAAAATACGGGATATTGCAACATCATCAGTGATATTTGATTAAGTGACGTGATTGCAGTTGTGCATCCTAGTGACGCTTTGCTCTTGAGATCTAGCAATCTTGGATATAAATGAGCTGATTGGTTGTTAGATTTGAGGACTAGGGGTTCTACCTAGTTTTTATACTATAATGTTTAAAAGCATTTAGAAATTTATTTATTTCCTTTTGAAAAATGAATTTCTTATATGAATATTAAATGAATTGAATAAAATTATAAATATATTATATTTTCATAAAAACCTATTTTAAAGGAGATTTTTAAACTGCATTCATTTCTTTTATTAGCTTACTTAGTAAGGTCTGACTCCCCTCAACTTTTTTTAGAGAGTTTGGGAGTCTTCCTTTAAGCCTACTTCCCTACACCGAGTAGCTTCTTCACCAGCTATCTTATGTAGGTCTATATAGTTATGTTTGTATTAGTATCTGTGTACTGCAATAGAGAAACTATATAATTGCATATTTTAATTTGGATAATATGTATTTATGAGTAATGTATTGAGATACTATTTTGTATAACTCATGATGTTTATTTATACATGACGATGGTATGGTTTGTTTAAATTGAGAAAAATCAATTTGAAAATGTGTATCATAATTAAATTATTTTTATTATAAGGTTTTAAAGTGAAATATTTTGCGTGTTTCTTTTAAGGATTACTACAAGTTTCGGTAGCTTTATGTTTTCCCATTCCTAATGTTGGTTATGTGCCCCTAGGTTCAGGTCATGACAAAGTTGGTATCAGAGCTTTGACTCATTTTTCATGCTTTTAACTGTTAATGTCAGTCTTTTCTCATGTTACTATAATACTTAGGTTATTATTTGATATTTGTAGATTTTCATATTCTTAGGATTCTGCATCTACGTTTATGTTCTTATTTAGTTTTAAACTTAGGTTTTCATGTCTTTTTATAATAAGGCATGCTCAGAATGCCCCTGCTGCTGATGCAAAGCATAATGATGGTGAACAGTTATTTAAGGATGAGATTCTTCCTCCTGCCCCTTGACCTAGAGGTAGGGGTAGAGGTAGAGGTAGAGGTAGAGGTAGAGCTAGAGTAGTAGTAGCTTACAGGTAGGATCAGCCTCAGGTAGAGCCTGAGATTCTAGTAGAGGATCCTGTAGCTTTTATAGCTATTATGGCAGGTATTAATTAGGGCTTGGTAGCTTTTAATCAGGTGATGCCCATAGTACAATAAATGCTTCAGCAATAGAATTAGGAGATGTCATATACAGATGTTGCATTGTTATACTCTAGAGTGGGACAAGTTTATTTTGATGATACTAGAGATGCATTGGATTTCATTAACACCATTGAGTCTAGGACCAGATCAGCAGATTATGATAGTGGAGTTATCAGCCTTAGTGGTGGCTTAGGACTAGTTTATGCAGTCCATTCAGCCCTTTATGACCATGATGACTTGGTTGGGTTCTAAGGAGCAATTTATGAGGTTCTTCTATCCTTCATCTATGAGAGAGAACTATAGATGGTAGCTGCTTAATATTGACAGGAGGGATCGAGCAATTAAGGACTATACTCAGGAGTTCTACAAATTGATGAGACATGCTGAGGATGTGAGGCAGGATGTTGCCAGAGTAGTTAAGCTTTATGTGACTATTTTAGGCCTAGCTTATATTGGCATTTGACTGGAGAATTATAGTTTGGAGAGTATTATAAAAGAGGTGAGACAACTAGAGCAGAGACATATCTAACATGGCACTATACTTGATCCTTATGACAGTAGCATTGTTAGACCTATTCAAAGGGTACAACAGCCTGTGTTTTAGATAGGCAACATGAGTTCTCAATCAATAAGACCTTTTTAGTAGAGCAAATAGTGCATGGCACATCAAACTGGTAGGCACCATCTTGCTCATGATCGTAGAAGTAGTAGGGCTGCTAGGTTTGGTGGTAGTGCTAGTAGCAGCAATGGATAGAGCTCTGAACATGGTAGTTCTAGGTCCGGGGCTAGTGCATGTGCCATATATGGGCAAGTGCATCAGGGTCCTTGTCACTTGATGCTAAGAGTATGTTTCATGTGTGGTTAGTTTGGACACTTTGCTAGAGCTTGTCTGAACTATAGATTCCAACCATCCTTTGTTGAGGGATCTTTAACTTTTGTTTTCTAGCCTTTACAGTAGGTGCCTCAGTAATATCAGATACCCATATAGCCTCAGGAGCAATTGATTGAGTTTGTGGGTCAATAGGGCTAAGGTAGAGGACATACTCAGCCATTCACCTCACAACAGCTAGGACGTGGATAGGCTAGGGTCTTTACTTTGACTCCTCATGATGCGCAGGCATCCAATGCAATGGTAGTAGGTATTATTCCAATCTTTTGCTTTGAGGCTAGAGTTTTATTTGATCTAGGTGATACGTATTCATTTGTATCCCCTTTGTTTGCTTCAAAAGTGGCTTGTCTTCCTTCCATGATGAGTTTTCCTTTATCTATTTCAACTCTGCTTAGTGATGAGTTAGAGATGGACATCTTCTTTCCATCTTGTACTGTGTTGGTTGAAGGTAGAGAGTTATTAGCAAAATTGGTCCTTTTGGATATGATTAAGTTGGATGTGATTCTAGGAATGGATTGGTTGTCCCAGTATTATGCTTTTGTGGACTATTGAGTGAAAGAGGTAATCTTTAGAATTCTAAGTGAGGAGGAATTCATATTTAGAAGTAGTGAGAGTTCCATGCCTCGTATCCTTATTTCCACTATTACAGCTAGGAAGATGCTTAGAAGAGGTTATCAAGGCTATCTAGCTATAGTTAGAGACATTCAAGTAGAAATAGGATCAGTAGAAAGGGTACCTATGGTACATGAATTTTCAAATGTTTTTCCAAAGGAGTTACTTGGATTACTGCCGGATAGGGAGATAGAATTTTATATTGATGTTATGCCCGAAACATATCCTATCTTTATCCCACTTTATAGGATGGCACCTACAGAGCTAAAGGAGCTAAAAGAGAAATTGCAAGAATTATTGGATAAGGTGTTTATTCAGCCTAGCACATCTCATTAGGGTGCTCTAGTTCTTTTTGTGAAGAAGAACAATGGTAGTCTTTGACTTTATATTGACTACAGATAATTGAATAAGGTTACCATCAAGAACAAGTATCCACTCCCTAGGATTGATGATTTATTTGATTGGTTTCAAGGAGCTCAGTATTTCTCCAAGATTGACTAGAGATCTGGGTATCATCAGCTAAGGATTAGAAGTAAGGATGTACCCAAGTTAGCATTTCGAACTAAGTATGGCCACTATGAATTCCTAGTGATGTCCTTTGGGTTGTCTAATGCCCTAGTAGCCTTTATGGACTTGATGAACAGGGTTTTAGGCCATTCTTGGACCAATTTATGATTATTTAGTCTATTCCAAGAATAAGACAAAGCATGCGATGCATTTAAGATTAGTACTGTAGACTTTGAGAGAGCACCAATTGTATGCAAAGTTTTCAAAATGTGAGTTTTGGTTAGACCAAGTGGCATTCTTAGGCCATGTGGTATCCAAAGATGGCATTCAGGTAGATCCTAAGAAAATAGAGGCGATCACTGAGTGGCCAAAACCCACAACGATCATGGAAGTGAGAAGTTTTCTAGGTTTAGCTAGCTATTATAGGAGATTTATGAAGGATTTCTCTAAGATTACCACACCTTTAACCAGATTGACCAAAAAGAATATTAAGTTCATGTGGACTAATAAATGTGAGGAGCATTTTCAGTTACTTAAGGATTTATTAACTTCAGCTTTAGTGCTGACTTTGCCTTATAGTGATGATGGATACATAGTGTATTGTGATGCTTCCCGTGTAGGATTAGGCTATATGCTAATGTAGAATGGCAGAGTGGTTGCTTATGCTTTAAGGCAGTTGAAGAAGCATGAGCAAAATTATCCCACTCATGATCTAGAGATAGCAACAGTTGTTTTTGCACTAAAGATTTGGAGGCATTACATGTATGGTGTCACTTGTTAAATATACGCCAACTATAAAAGCTTGAAGTATATCTTCGAGTAGAGGGATTTGAACATAAGGTAGAGAAGATGGATGGAACTTCTGAAGGACTATGATTGTTCAATTCTTTACCATCTAGGCAAGGCAAATATAGTAGTAGATGCATTGAGCAAAAAATTAGTTAGCAGTCTTACCCTTATCAGTATTGAAAGGAGGCTGATTATTCAGGAGTTGCATGAGCTGATTGATCATGATTTTTAGTGGAAAGTGACTATGAGATGTCTTTTAACTTAGTTTAGAGTACAATCAGTGTACTTGGATAGAGTTAAAGTAACTCAAAGAAGGGACCCATAACTACAGAGAATCATGTTTGGGGTGTCAATTTAGAGAGTTTGTGATGTCAATTTAGAGAGTTTGTGATGACTAGTGAAGGTGTTCTACAGTTGGGTACTTGGTTGTGTGTATGAGAAGTTGATGATTTGAGGAAATAGATCTTAGGAAGAGGCACATTTTTTTGCTTACAGTATTCATCCAAGTTCCACTAAGATGTATCACAATTTAAAGGATACATACTAGTGGAAGTGAATGAAGAAAGATGTTACAAAATTTGTATCCAGGTGTCTCACATATTAGTAGTTGAAGCTAGAACATCAAAGGCCCTTAGGATTATTATAGCCCATGCCAATCCCAAAGTGGAGGTGGGATATGATTGCCATGGATTTTATGACTGGTTTGCTTTGGACGACAGGTGGATTTAATGCAATTTGGGTGATAGTTGATAGGTTAACCAAGTCAGCTCACTTTCTACCAATAAAGAAGACATACTTCACTAACATATTGGAATGATTGTATGTTAGCATAATTATTTATCTTCATGGAGTTCCAATGAACATATTATTTGATAGAGGAGTCATTTTTACATTAGTTTTTTGGTAAAAGTTATATAAAGCCTTGGGTACAAGGTTAAACTTAAGTACAATAGTCCATCCTTAAATTGATGGTCAGTCTAAAAAGACCATTCAAACTTTAGAGGATATGCTCAGAATGTGTGTGATGGATTTTGGAGGTCAATAGGATAACCACTTGTTGCTGATTGAATTTGCATATAACAATAGTTATCATGCAAGTATTAAAATGGCTCAGTATGGAGCGTTGTATGGTAGGAAGTGCTGATGACCATTGTGTTATGAAATTGGTGAAAGATAGCTAATAAGTCTGAGTTGGTGCAAATTACTTTTGAGAAAGTCCTTATCATTCAGCAGAGGTTGAGGGCAGCTTTTAAGAGGCAGAAGAGTTATGTTGATCCTAGAAGGAAAGATGTTTCCTTTCTAGTTAGAGATATGGTGTTTCTAATGGTATCTCCAATGAAAGGAGTTATGAGGTTCGGTAAGAAGGGTAAGTTGGCTCTGAGATATATTAGACCTTTTGAGATACGGTCACAAGTTGGAGAAGTGGCCTATAGACTAGTGTTACCACCTGAATTATCTCAAATCCACCCAGTGTTCCATGTATCTATACTGAGAAAATATATTCCTAATCCTTCTCATGTACTTCAGCCTTAAGCAGTGGAGCTCAGTGAAGATCTATCTTATGAGGAGTATCGAGTGGCGATTGTGGATCTCCAAGTTCGTCAGCTTTGCTTTAGGGAGATTCCGATGGTAAAAGTTCTATGGAGTAACCACATCACAGAAGATTGTACGTAGGAGACAGAATCTAAGATGCAAGCCCCCTGTCCCTATCTTTTTCATCAATAAACCTTGTACTTCCTTACTTTTCTTTGAAATTTGGGAATGAATTTCTGTTAGGGGGAAGACTATAATAACCTGAAATTTTTTTAAATTATTTTGTATAAATAGATATCAAGAATTGGTGTTATTGATTATTTTTATCTTTTATTATTATTATTATTATTATTATTATTATTATTATTATTATTATTTTATTTTATTAATTTAAAATTTTATTTGGGAACTATTATATATAGAGATATTAAAGTTATTAATAATATTATTGTCATTATGTTTAAATGGCATTATTATTGTTATTACTTGTAATTATTAATGGTATTATTTTAAACTAAGGTTATTTTATTATTGTTATGTGTATTTGTGTGTGTTATTTATGTGTATATATATATGTCTATATATTTATTGTGTGATTTAAGTTACGTAATATATATATATATATAATTGGTCAAAAGCTCAAAACCAAGTCAACCCCAACTACCCACCTCTCCCTTCTCCTTTTTCCCTTTTCTTCTCTTCTCCCTGCCACTGCCTCTATGTGATAGAACCACCTACGCCTCACTGGACGACCATTGCTCACCACCAGCATCTTCCCCTTCCTCTGGACGTTGATTGTTGTTGCTGAGGACTGCCTGAAGCGGTCGGGATCGCGAGTTGTGGCAACAGCTAAGAAGGAGCTTCACGTCACTAGCATCAACTCTGGTGGAACCAACTCGTGATCTTGGGCTTGCTGGAGTCATTGAACTTTGGTGAGTCCATTTTTTTTACCTCTATTAAAGCTCATTCTCCCTTGGTTTTGAGTTTTGAGCTAGTTTTTATTTATGTCTAATTAGGGTTTTGTATTTTTATTTAATTTTTGGCTTTGATCCATGGTTTTTCTCTTTAGTAAAGTTGTTGTATATAGCTCAAGCTTCTCAAAAATAAATTTTTTTGTATTTTTTTGAATTAATTTGATTTATGGGTATTTTTGAATATTTTAATAACATAAATTGAATTTTTCTTAATTATGTTAATTAATTATTTTTGTTGGAAATTTAAGTTAATTAGTGCTAGTAATTTTTTTAGTACTAATAAAATAATTTTTAGTGAATTTATATAATTTTTGAGGAATTATTAATATTATGTGATTTTTGGAATTATAGGTTAATTGGGTGATTTTGTTGAAAATATAGTTAAATATTATGTTTTAAATGATTTTAGAATTTTATAGGGTATTAAATTAGTTTTTATAAATCATTTACTATTTTTAACTAATTAATACTAATTTTTGAAAATTATATTCAAATAATATATTATTTGCCATTTTGGTGATTAAATGGATTTTAAATTACTTTTATTATATAATTAAGCAATTTGAATCATTAAATGTGAAAGTGACTATTTTATATTGAATATTTGGAAAGATTTTGATTTTTATATAATTATATTAATTATTTGAGATTTTTATTATTTGTTGAGAAAAAAATTTATATTTAGTTTTTTGATGTTTAAATAAATTATTTTGTTATTTATTATTGAATTTATGGATTTTTAGTGATTTTAAAAATATTATTATTTAATGTTTATTTTATTGTGCATTGTGAATCTCGGTTGGGGATTTGAGTAGTGCAGGGTCCCAACCTTAGGTGTTGAGCTTGTATGAAGTTTAGAAGTGTGTTTGCTTGTAAGATTGACACTACTTCTATAGAGGGATGTCCGTTTATAGAGAAGACTCTACCAAATTTTTGGTAGATTTCTTGTAAAACATAAACATCAGGTCAATCCTAAGTTTTGAACTCTGAGTTGAGTCTTTCCTAGAAATTTTAGAGGTCAGGGTTTCTGCCTTCTGATAGTCATTTTATTTTCTGTCTTTTACTAGTAAAAATATTTGGTTGTATTGATTATATTAATGGGGCCGAAGGTTTGGTGATGCTTGGGTCTCGAACACCACTAGTAATATGATATTTGATTATATTGATTATATTACTGGGGCCGAAGGTCTGGTGATGCTTTGCTCTCGGACACCGCTAGTAATATGATATTCAATTAGATTGATTAAATATTGGGGCCGAAAGTCTAGTGATGCTTTGCTCTCTGACACTGCCAATAAAGTTGGATTTTTATTTATTAAATCACTAGGGTTGATGTTCTGGTGATGCTTTGCTCTCGGACATCGCCAGTGATATTGGATTAAGTGACGTGACTACGGCTGTGCACCCTAGTGATGCTTTACTCTTGGGATCTGATAGTCTTGGATATAAGTGAGCTGATTGACTGTTAGATTTGAGGACTAGGGTTCTACCTAGTTTTTATACTATAATATTTAAAAGCATTTAGAAATTTATTTCCTTTTGAAAAATGAATTTCTTATATGAATATTAAATGAATTGAATAAAATTATAAATATATTGAATTTTCAAAAAAACCTATATTAAAGGAGATTTTCAAACCGCATTCATTTATTTTATTAGCTTACTTAGTGAGGTCTAACTTCCCTCAACTTATTTTTTTCAAGAGTTTAGGAGTCTTCTGTTAGGCCTACTTCCCTATGTTGAGTAGCTTCTTCACCAACTATCATATATAGGTTTATATAGTTATGTTTGTATTAGTATTTGTGTACCGCAGTAGAGAAATTGTATAATTGCATATTTTAATTTAGATAATATGTATCTATGAGTAATGTACTGGGATACGATTTTGTATAACTCATTATGTTTATTTATATATGATGATGGCATGATTTCTTTACATTGAGAAAAATCAGTTTGATAATGTGCATCATAATTAAATTATTTTTATTGTAAGGTTATAAAGTGAAATATTATGCATTTTTCTTTTAAGGCTTACAACGGATTTTGATAGCTTTAATCTTTCCCATTCCCTAGTGCCGGTCACATGCCCTTGGGTTCAGATCATGGCAGAAGCTTAAAGAGCATTTACAAGAATTGCTTGATAAGGGTTTCATCTCCTTAAGGCGCACTAGTGTTATTTGTAAAGAAGAAAGATGATAGCATTTGACTTTGTATTGATTATAATTAGATGAATAAAGTCACCACCAAGAATAATGTTATAACTTGATATTTTAAATTCTTAAAATTTATTTTGGGATATGTAGTGTTAATAATATTTTAAATTTTTATATATTATAATTACTTGTGTGTAATTTAATTTTAGTATGTATATGATTATTTATTCATTTATTAATATTATTATCGTTATTGTTGTAAATAGTATTTATTTATTTTATTTTAAATATTTTATTACATAGAGGAATTTATTTGGAAGTTATTATTATTTAAAATATTAATGTTTTTGTTGTTGTTGTTGTTGTTGTTATTATTATTATTATTATATTTGTTATTGTTATTATCATTATCATTATTATTATTGTCATTATTATTATTAGTATTATTATTTTATATATATGTGGGTGTGAATAATTTTTGTCATTTCCTATTTTTATAGAAAAAAATAAAAGCATAAAAATTTTTGGGATTTTCTCTTTCCTCCGTTTCCTTTTTATTTTCTTCTTCTTCTTCTCCTTTTTCTGGATTCTACAGCGCCACCCATGCCACTGCCAACCACCACCTACCACCACCACACCTCACCATCACCTCCTTTCCTTCCCTTCTTCCTTTAGTTGCTATTAGAGTGCCTTCACGTCATCAGAAAATGAGAAACAGTAGCAGTAGTAGCTTCATCACGTCGCCAGTGACATTTTCGATGGCTCCAGCTCGTGTTACAGGGCTCAATCAAATCCTCTAGGTTTGGGAAGCTAGTTTTTGGCTCGATTGAAGCTTAAATCATTTATATTGTGAGTTTTTTTTTTCAAGTTTTAGTTTAGGTTTATTTTAGTTTTAATTTTTTGAGCTTGATTTCCTATGATTTAAATTTAATGCCTTTAGAAAAGTTATTATGTGTAGCTTAATCTATTCAAATATATTTTTGTTGGATTTTTTAGAATTATTTTGATTTTTGGGTTTAGAATTTTCCTATGAATCATTGTTCCCATGACCCTCACTGAAAAAGCTTTATATTTTTAATAAAATTTTTTATAATATTTGGAGCATAGTTTATGAAAGAAGTATATTGAAATTGTGATCCGATTGTTTATTATGAAATTTTGAAAGTTTATGTGAAAAATTATTTTTTAGAAAATTTAATATAAATTAGTGAATTTGGTGTTTTAATTGAAATTATTGTTAATTAGTATGTTTTGAATAATTTTGGAATAATAATTATTTTTAAAATAATTTTAATGAATTAATTACTATTTTTAGCTACTTAATAATAATTTCTGGAATTATATTCAAATAATAAATTTATTTACTATATTTGTAAGTAAATGAATTTCTAACTATTTTTATTACATATTTGAACTACTTCAATAATTAATAATGAATTTTACTATTTAATTTTGAATAATTGAAAATTTGGATTTTTATTAATATTATATAGTTTATTTGAGAATTATTAACTAATTTGAAAAATAATAATTAGCTTTAATGTTTTTGTTATTTCAATAAATTGTATTGTGGTTTATTATTGATGTTTATGGATTTTAATGGTTTTTATATTATTATTATTATTATTATTAAATATTCATTTTGAGAATTTTGTTTCTCGGTTGGGAAATTGTGTAGTTTGGGGTCCTAACCCAAGAAGTTGTGCTTTTGTGGTTATTTGAAGTGTGTTCTTGCAGGATTAACTCTACTTTTAGTAGATAGACCTCCGTTTTACTGAGGAGACTACCAAATGTTTGGTAGAATTCTCGTAAAACATGACATCGAGTCAATCCTAAATTTTTTATTCTTGGTTAAGTCGTGTCTTAGATCGAATCACTCTTTAGAATTCCTAGAAGTGTAAAGTTAGGGATTTATTATGATATTGTTATTATTATATTTTTCTATAGTTGTACCGAGATCAAGGCCTATCGGACCAGGTCAGTCAAGTCTGTTTATAGGAGCACACAACAGTAAGTTATTATTTTATATATGCATTGCATGTAGAATACATAATTATGAGCATCCCTATTTTCATAATGTATTTGACCATGAATTATTTACCAAATGATTATGTATATATTTGGTATACTTATAGTATATTCTGGTATAGATGTGAAAAATATGTTTAGTATATTCTTAGTATATATTTGGTATACTTTTGGTATATTTTGGTATTTATATGGCATATATGTTTGGAATATTTTTAGTATTAATTCGATATATTTATGGTATACAATTGGTATATTTCTAGTATATGCTTGGTATATGTTTGGTATATAAGTGGTATATTCTTTTAAAATGGATGCCATTATGTTTACACTATGCATTTTATTATTTCCAACATATATAAAATTTATTTGAAGGATATCAGTAGAATGTGCTACATAGTGGGCTACACTGATTGGGACTGTGTACATACCAATGCATTAGATTTTAGGATTGAGATTACAAAATTAATTGATGTGAGACTTGATTATTCAATTATTGAGAATTGTTATGAGAGAGTATTATGATTGTGGGAGCACGGTTGACCTAGTGACTCGGGGCCGATCAAACTGACTATAAGATTATAGGAGCTCAGTTGACTTAGTATCTTAAGGTCAGTCTACTGTCCAACAATGGAAAAGAGAATTATTTTGGAATTAAGTAAGTCTATTGGCTAGTAAGATATTTTGATTGAGGTTGCATAATATTTTAGGGTTCTATTTGATCCTTCACTCAAATAAACTTCTTTTACATTTATTATTATATAAACGTGGATTTTAGCATCTATGTGAAATGCGTGTATATGTATATTCACTCAGTCAGGTATGACTCCACTCAATATTTTTTTTACAGGATCTTCTACTTCTTAAGACCTCCCTAGTAGTACTATATGTCGGTCTTTTTTAGCTCTGGCTAGATTATGTAAATTTTATATATGAACTCTTGTTTGTATTCTAGGAACTGGAGTAGTAGTGTTATTGTGATAAAAGTGTCTTGTTTTGGTTTAAGATTTTGTTTCGAAATGTTGTATGAAGAGATATTTTATGATTTTATAAAATAAAGATTTGCTTTTATATTAAATAAAGTTTTAATTCTGGCATATTTTTATATTATTATTGCATGTTTTTTTATTATTAAGGTTTGCTATGAGTTTTGGATTCAAAAGATTTCCCATTCCCTAGCGTTGGTCACGACACCCTGGTTTGAGTCGTGATAAAGTTGGTATTAAAGCCTAGGTTTTTAGTGTTGTGGACCTAGGTTATCAGAGTCATGTTTTATTTGAAAATACTATAATAAATTAAGTTTGAGTATGTCTTCAATAAGTTTTTCTAAATTTAGTATTCTGTGTAATCATTAGGTTGTCTTTCTATTGTCTATTGTTGTCTAAATCTCATTGGTTTTGTCTTTTTAGAATGAGGAGGTGAGCACATGTCGCTCTACCTGTCATTGAGGTTGAGGATGATGAGTCCTTTTATGATGAGGTTTTACCTCCAGAGCTGCTAGCCAGGTGCAGAGGTAGAGGTAGAGGTAGACCTTGAGGAGCGACAGGTCACCGGAAACAGAGAAAGCTACAAGATGAGGAACCTATAGAGCAGGAGTTTGAGGAAGTTACTATACCTCCAGTCACACTGCATATGCAACCTATCTATCAGTAGGGTATGTCTGACCTTGAGGCAACGTTATTTTATGCCAGAGTTGATAAGATATCATTCAATAGGACGTCAAACCCTTTAGATTTTCTACATGCTATTGAGATAAGGACTTAGACTGCTCACATCAAGTATCAGCGAATCATGATAGTCGAGTTGTTTATTGAGGGACTACCCCTAGATTGGTTCATTCAGGACATCTAGCCATATATGACTACACTCACCTAGGCTCAGTTTTGAGAGAGATTCATAAGATATTTCTGTCTATAGCCTATGCGGATGAGCTACAGACTTCAACTGATGAGCATCACCAAAGGTGACAAATTAGTAGAGTACTATACCAAAGAGTTCCTCAAACTTGGTCAATATGCAGAGGACTTGATGAGAGATCAGTATTTCACCATTATGATGTACGTGACTACACTAGGTTATGCATTTGTTGGGATGCCTACTACAGGCCTTACTCTTGAGACGGTGATAGAGTTGGTCGAGGAGATAGAGCTCAGATTGGTCAGGCAGGGAGTTATGCCTGATTATTATCAACCAAGAGGTGTTTAGTTAGGAGGATTTCAGAGCACACCATTCTAGACATTTTAGATTAGCTTTAGCAATCATCAGAAAGGATCTTATCAGTAAAGCTAGAGACCTCAGCAGAGAGTTCACAAGAGTAGTAAACATGGCCATAGAGGATTGCGTAGACCTATCAGATTTGGTTCTGGAGCTACCGATAGTAGTAGTGGTTAGAGTTTAGGTTATGGCAGCACGAGATTAGCAGCCAGTGCTTGTTAGATATGTAGGACAATCCATTAGGGACCATGTTATATGACTCATAGAGCTTATTTTAGATGTGGACGAATAGGACATTTTGCCAGAGCATGTCTATATTTTAGTTATCAGCAACTATTTCTACAATAGTCGATGATTGTTAGTTCAGGTCTAGCTCCTTATTAGTTTCCTTTAGCTCAGTATCCGAGTATGATGCAAATTATTGCCTAGAAAGGGCATGGCAAAGGTAGTAGAAGGAGTGCTAGGGGTGTTAATTAGGCTTCCACCAGCCAGCAGGGAGGTTGAGGTCAGGCTAAAGTTTTCACCCTCATCCAGTAGGATGCTTGGGCATCCAATGGCATTGTCATGGTATATTTCTAGTATGTTACTTCGATGATGGAGTTTTGATTGATCCAAATGCCACACATTCTTTGGTGTCCTATGTTTTTACTTCAAAGTCATATTGGCAAGCTTCGAGGATGGCTTTTCCTTTATTTGAATGTGATGGAGTTCGATGTGATCCTTGGTATGGATTGGTTATCTCAGCACTATGTCATTGTAAAATATCAAAGTAAAGAGTTGATTTTTAAAATTCTGGATGAAAAAGAGTTTAAATTCATGGGTGATAAGAGTTTTGCAACTCAAAATCTCATCTCTGCTATTACAGCTAGGAAGATGCTAAGGAAAGGTTCTCAGTGATACTTCAGTGGAGAAGTTTTCTCTCATAGATGTTCTAATTGCTTATGAGTTTCCTAATGTTTTTCCTGAGGAGTTACCAGGTTTACCACCTCATAGAGAGATCAAATTCTGTATAGATGTGGTCCCAGTACAACTCTTATTTTAATGTTGCCCTATAAAATGGCTCATGTAGAATTAAAGGAGTTAAAGGAATAATTACAAGATTTGCTAGATCAGGGTTTTATTAGACCTAGTGTTTCTCCTTGGGGTGCACCAGTCCTATTTATGAAGAAAAAGGATGGTACACTGAGACTGCGCATTAATTATAGAGAGTTGAATAAGTTAACAGTGAAGAACAAGTATCCTCTTCCGAGGATAGATGATCTGTTTAATCAACTTCAGGGTGTATAGTTCTTTTCCAAGGTTGACTTGAGGTCAGGTTATCATCAGTTGCGGATTAGTGAAGCTGATGTTCCTAAAATGGCATTTCGCACTCGATATGGTCATTATAAATTTCTAGTGATGTCTTTTTGGTTGACTAATGCACCAACTACTTTTATGGATCTAATGAATAGGGTATTCAGACCATTTGTGGATTAGTTTGTGGTAGTCTTCATTAATGATATATTGGTGTATTTGAAGAGTATGGAGGAGCATGTATATCACTTGAGGATAATACTGCAGACACTGATGAACATTAACTTTATGCTAAATTATCGAAGTGTGATTTTTGGTTGAAGAGCGTTGCATTCTAATACAATGCAAATATGCATAGTTATTTAGTTTATTATAAGTATTTTTTTGTTAAATTTTAGTTAAGTTTGTGTGTTTATTTATTTATGAAAATGTTATTTTTAGTTTCAAATGTTTTTTATGTTTTTTTTTGTATGTTTTATATATGTTTTTAGGTTCAATTGATGCATTAAAAGGACTTTGGACTTGTTAGAATGAAGTATAAAGCTCAAGAAGCAAAAAGAAGTTGAATTGATACTGTGCCAACTCGTTACAGCTAGAATGAGTCATGACAAAGCCAATCCGTGCCGACTCATCTTGGTGTGCTAACTGGTTCCATCACCAAAGGGCTGTAACTTCTTAGCTTTAAGCAGTTTTTGTATTTTGGCCATAACTTCTTCTACAGACATCCAAATGAGATGATTCAAATTTCTCTAGAAATTTAACTCAAAGATCTAGAAATTTTATGAAGAATGATTTTAAGATAAAGTCATATGGAAGGACAAAAATGCCCTAGAAGTTACTATATCTATATAGAGTTATGACCCTTCAATCGAAAGGGTACCTTTCCAATTATAACTTCTTTTAACCACCTCTAGGGTCCATATATATTTCAATTGTAACCTATAACAAAGATATTAGAGACCAGAGAGAGAATATCTTAGTTATATATGAAGAAATTTACGAGAAAAATATATAGTATTAGAAATACAAATACAAATTTTCATTAGGACTTAGTTTATTATTTTGAAGATCAAGTTAGCAAGCAAGAAGAGAAGATTGCTCTACACCAAGCAAGCACTAGAAGGCTTAATGAAAAGTGTTTTATCAATTCTCTTTCTTCTTCTTTTATTGTTCTTTAACTATGTTTCTTATCTAAGTCTTGTTTAAGAATTGCAATAAAGAATTAAATAAGAACTATATTTTCTATCTTATCTTGTTTATGATTTAATTTTCATTAGTGCTTAATTAAGTTATATATGATTGATCACTATACGTAACTTGTTTTAATCAAATTATTTATAATGAGAGTTGGAGTAATTTGGTGGATGTATAATTGAGACTACTTAAGAATTAGATTTACTTGGAAACAAGAAATTCATCTTAAGGGAAACAATTAGTAGATTTACTTGTGATTTCCTTGTGTATCTCTACAATACACCGAGAGAACTTGTAGACTCTATATACGAATATCCTTAATTGACAATGAGAGTTGCTTTTATGGATTTATTGGTATAATGTGATTTGTGATTTTCTCTTATCTCTACAATACACTGAGAAAGCTTATAGACTCCAAGAGGAAATTCTTCTAATTGATAACGAGAGTTACTTTTAGGGACTTTACTTTAATCTGACAATGAGAGTTGCTTTTAAAGATTATACGCACTAATTTCCAATCAATATGTTTTATGATAATCTTTTATAAGTTCTTGTTTATATTCTGAATTATGATTTTCATATATATACATATTTGCTTTTTATTTCTGTTTAGTATTATAGTATATTAGTAGTAATTAGAATTCTTAATTAGTTTCAATTATTATCTTGACTTAGTTTTGCCTATCCATATGAGTAACTAATCAGTTAATATAAAATTTTAATCAGTTAATTCAAAGAGTTTAATGTAAAATTCCCTAATTCCCAGTGTTCAACACCCTACTTACTATATACTAAGTCCTTAGAGACTAGGGTTATACAATTCTACCCACTTTAGAATTTGGCGACGTTGCCGAGGATTGGTTGGTCTAATTGGTTTTAAAATTTTTTATTAACTTAGGTTAGAGAAAGGTTATTTTAGGCCTTGTTTTTAATTTTGTTTTGTTTCTATTTTATTATTATTATTATTATTATTATTATTATTGATTGTTTAGTTTAATTTATTCAATTGTGAGTTTGCATTTTTTGTTTTATGCTTACTAGAAGTACTAGTGATAATAATTTGTACTTTGATTCTGAAATTGATTTACTTATACTAATTTGCATAGGGAATAAATGCAAAGAAGATAAAATCGATAGAATTTTAATAATATGGCTTAACCAGAGAGAAGGACGTTAGGTTATTTTACAATACCCGACATCTCGGGTAGTTTTGGTGCAATTGTGGCTCTGGCTATTTCCAATAACAATTTTGAGATTAAGCTAAGTATTATCCAAATGGTGCAAAATAATTAGTTTGGAGGCTTACAAGGAGAAGATCCTTAAGCTCACATATTGACTTTCCTTAATGTGTGTGCAACCTTCAATATTAATGTTGTGACGGATGATGCAATAAGGCTAAGACTCTTCCCTTTTTTAGTCAAGGACAAAGCACAACTTTGGCTTCCTAGTTTGCCAAACAAATCAATCATAACATGGGATCAGTTGAAGTAAGCATTTCTACATAAATATTTTCCACCACACAAGACGACCAAGTTTCAAAACAAGAATACCACTTTCAAGCAAAATGGAAGTGAGACAATCTATCCGGCTTAGGAGAGGTTTAAGGAACTTCAATGATAGTGTCCATATCATGGTTTGGCAGAATGGATGATTCCTCAAATTTTCTATAATGGATTGATGGATGAAAATGGAAAAATTGTCAATGCAACATCTGGTGGGAAATGGATGGATAAAATGGCTAGAGAGGCTGTTACATTACTAGAGGAACTTCCATCACAAGGATACGTGGGTGAAGAGAATATTATGGCTATAGCAAGAGGAGTTTTGGAACTTAACACAATTAAGATGCTAAATGCAAAGGTAAATGCCCTCACCAAATTAGTAAGTAATTCTCAAATTAATTCATTAGAATGTGCTAATGTGGTTTGTTAGACTTATGGAGGATCTCATTCTTATTCTCAATGCATTCAATTACAAATAAGGATGTGAATTATATGCAAGGAGGTTTTAACCAAAGAATGGGGTTGAATTCCAACACTTATAATCCTCAATGGAAGAACCACCAGATTCTCATGGTCAAACCCATCCTCTCAATTAAACCCTGCATATAACCCAAACACTAGACCTTAAAACCCACTTGGATTTTCCATGAAACAACAACCCTTTAATCCTACCCAATATAAACCCAACCTTGAAACTCTTATGGAGCAATTTGTTAACCAACAAATAGCCATCAACAAGAAAAATGAGGAGCAATTTAAGCAACTCAATTCTAAACTTGAGCAGATTGCTACCCATAACCGCATCCTTGAAACCCAAATTTCCTTACAAGCCTCTACCTCAAACACTAAACCTTTAGGAAAGCTTCCTAGCTAATCAGAGTATGTACAAAAAGAGTCTTGTTAAGCAATCACATTACATAAGGGTAAGGAAGTTGAAAAGGATCTTAATAAGAAAAATAAAAAGGTTAATGATGATGATGGAGTAGAGATTGAGGAAGTGGATGTTAAAAGTAAAAATGATGATAAAAGTGCAAAGAAAGGTAATAAGGAAAGTGCCATCCCATTAAAGAATGATCAACTAAAGGTAGATGTTAAATCTCTTCCTTTTCCTCAAAGGTTCATAAGGCAGGATTTGGACAAGCAGTTTGGTAAATTCCTTGATTATCTTAAGTATATCACTATCACTATACCATTTACAGATGCTATTAGAGATATGACAGCTTAGGGTAAATTCTTGAAGGATATTTTTAGCCACAAGAGTAAGCTTGAAGATTATGGTTTAGTATCTCTTGTTGAAGAATCCAAGGCTATGTACTCAAAGTCTCCACCAAAGCTTAAGGATCAAGGTTCATTTATGGTTCCTTATGTAATTAGAGGTACGCATTTTGATAAAGCTTTATGTGATATTGGTGCTAGTGTTAGTCTTATGCCATATTCAATTTACAAAAACATTGATTTACAAGAACTTAAACCTACCAATGTGTGTCTTTCCATGGCGGATAAATCTATCACATATCCACTTGGCATTTTAGAAAATGTGCCAACAAAAGTAGGTAAGTTTATGATACCAACTGACTTTGTTGTATTGGAAATAGAGGAGGATCTTGAGATCCTAATTTTGTTTGGAAGACCTAAAGTGAGTAGAATTATATAACCCTAGTCTCTAAGGACTTAGTATAGAGTAAGTAGGGTGTGGAACGCTAGGAATAAGGGAATTTTACATTAACCTCTTAGAATTAACCAATTAAAATTTTATATTAACCGATTAGTTACTCAGATGGATAGGTAAAACTAAGTCAAGATAATAATTAAAACTAATTAAGAACTCTAATTACTACTAATATACTATAATACTAAACATAAATAAAAAGCAAATATGTATATATATGAAAATCACAATTCAAAATATAAACAAGAACTTATAAAAGATTATCATAAAACATATTGATTGGAAATTAGTGCATAAAATCTTTAAAAGTAACACTCATTGTTAGATTAAAGTAAAGACCCTAAAAGTAACTCTCGTTATCAATTATAAGTATTTTCTCTTAGAGTCTATAAGCTCTCTCGATGTATTGTAGAGATAAGAGAAAATCATAAATCACATTATACCAATAAATCCATAAAAGAAACTCTCATTGTCAATTAAGGATATTCCCGTCTAGAGTCTTCAAGCTCTCTCGGTGTATTGCAGAGATAGACATGGAAATCACAAGTAAATATACTAATTGTTTCCGTTAAAATGAATTCCTTATTTCCAAATAAATCCAAGTCTTAAGTAATCTCAATTATACATCCACCAAATTACTCCAACTCTCATTGTAAATAATTCGATTAAAATAAGTTACATATGGTGATCAATCATAAATAACTTAATTAAGCACTAATTGAAATGAAATCATAAACAAGATAAGATAGAAAATATAGTTCTTATCTAATTCATCATTGCAATTATCAAGAAACATAATTAAAGAACAATAAATGAAGAAGAAAGAGAATTAATAAAACCCTTTTCACTAAGCCTTCTAGTGCTTGCTTGGTGTAGAGCAATCTTCTCTTCTTACGTGCTAACTTGATCTTCAAAAAGAATAAACTAAGTCCTAATGAAAATCTATATTTCTATTTCTAATACTATATATTTTTCTCATAAATTTCTTCACATATAACTGAGATATTTCTTTCTCTGGTCTTTGCTCTCTTTGTTACAGGTTATAATTAAAAAATATATATGGACCCTAGAGGTGGTTAAAAGAAGTTACAATTGGAAAGGTACCCTTTTGATTAAAAGGTCATAACTCTATGTAGATATAGTAACTTCTATGGCATTTTTGTCCTTCTAGATGAATTTATCTTGAAATCATTCCTTCATGAACATTCTAGATCTTTGAGTTATCTTCTAGGCCCATTTGAATCATCTCATTTAGATGTCTGTAGAAGAAGTTATGGCCAAAATACAAAAACTGCTCAAAGCTAAAAAGTTACAACCCTTTGGTGATGGAACGAGTCGGCACACCAAGATGAGTCAAGACAGATTGGCTCTGTCACAACTCGTTCCGGCTCTAATGAGTCGGCACAGTATCAATTTAACTTCCTTTTGTTTCTTGAGCTTCATACTTCATTCTAACAAATCTAAAGTCCTTTTAATGCATCAATTGAACCTAAAAACATATATAAAACATACAAAAAAAAAACATAAAAAGAATTTGGAACTAAAAATAACATTTTCATAACTAAATTAACACACAAACTTAATTAAAATTAAATAAAACAATACTTATAATTTACTAAATAACTATGCATATTTGCACTGTATCAAACTCCCCCACACTTAAACCTTGCTTGCCCTCAAGCAAATAAAAGATCTAAAATGAAAAAGATTAACAAAATTTTCATTTACTCCTAAAATAAATGTAGCGTCCTTAACAAGTCACTTTAATCATGAATGAAGTTAGAAGAAAAATAATTCAATAATTGAACTTTCAATGCTCATCAATGGTAAAATAAATAAGTTTCATAATATAGGCAATAAGTTCACCAATTTATCTCAATCTACTAAGAATAAAATCAAGAAAATGCAAAGTCAAAGTTCTAACCAAGCTTCGTAGCCAAAATAGTCATGCTTTAAACTTAGGGATTCTTGAGACAAAAACAACCTAGAGACAATGTTAAGCATATATAACAACTTTATTTTCTCATGGAATTTTTAGACTTTTTTTATTCATAAGTATATTTACTAGATGTACTCTTTCCGAATGAATGCATATGAGGAGCAAACACAAATGCACACAACTTACTCGAGATCCATCTACTTATGACATTATACATCTCTTTCTGAATGAATGCAAATAAGGAGCATACTCATTTGCACACAACTTACTCAAGATGCATCATATCACCAACATTATTTACTTATTTTTTTTTTCATTTTCCTCATCCATTATTGAAAAGCAAGTGTTTTATGTATTATGGCTATAGTTTTTCTAAGGTTACCTAAGTCCTTAAGAAAACCAAATCTTAAATCATTACTACTTAGCCTAAAGCATAGTTAGTAAGTTAACTAATACATTCTTTAGATTTTAGAAATAATAAAAAGAGATAAAAACATAAACTTATTACTTATACTACATAAAACTTAAACTTCTACCAATTGAGCAATAAAAATTCACTATTAACAAAACATATTAACTTCAATCAAAATTAAAAAGACTATTAAGGATGACTACTTATTAAATATAGTAGCAAAATGAATAATCAATATTAATGCAAATACACAAAAATGTAGACTAATATAATACTCTAATATATAAGTACTAATTTATCTATCTATCTATCCCTTCCCCTACACTTAAAAGCATGTATTTTCCTCAATGTAAGGAAAAGAAAAATAAAGGAAAGGGTAGAAGTACTTCCCTAGTTGTTGGTTGGAGAAGTAGGCAAAGACTCAATTGAGTGTCCGGATTGAACAAAGTATTGGTTCAACTTGTACTCTAATTTTCGTTGATGACGAGCCAATTGCTTTTAGTGAAATGCCATTTCATTCAACTGCCCTTGCATGGCAATTTGATTATTCAGAATTTAATCCCAAATAGGAGGGTGGTCACTTGAAGAGCTTAGTGCACTTTAGAGAGGGTAAGTAAGCAATGGAAAATCTCCATATGGTTGATATTGAGGAAGTTCTTCTTCCGAGTCACTTTCTGTTTGATATTAGGTAGGTGATTCCTTAACTGAGGATGATCTAGCAATTCCATGCCAACATGAATGAGATTGGGTGGGAATAAATTGAAATCCTGCATCAATAACTTCCTCTCTCATAAAAGCATGGTTAGTAAAATAAGAGCATTCAACCTTGCGAGTATAACCGGCAACATCAACATTCAAGGCCTTTGCAACTATTGTGATCAAGTACGCATGTGTTAAGGGTGAATTCTTATGTGGAGCATAAGACAATAACTGATTAAATATCCAATAAGTCCAATAAATTGGTTTCTTGTTATGAATACACCACATAAGAAACATTTCTTGTGCAGAAACCCTATTAAACTCAGACTTATGAAAAACAACACATGCTACGACTTTATGCAACAACCAATATTTCATATCTTTAATGAACATTGCCTTTGCTTTTTAGGTTAAAATGGGGTTTGCAAATTAGTAAAAAATGTCCAGAATTCATTCAACTTGAAATTAGATGGGGGATCACATAATCCATCCTTCTTAAAACTAAACACACGGTTCATGAAAGAATAGGTTAGTTGGTGATTCTTTCCTTCCATCATAAATTCTAGAATTTATGAATTATTCTTATTAACATCCAAAGTTGTATAAAACTCAGTAATTAAATCAACATAAGTATCCTTATGCATAAAGACAAATCTCTTAAGACCATATTGAGTGAGCAATTGATCAAACACTTTAAGCATACCCACATTGTTCAAGAGAGAGTTAGGAATATACTTACAACTCAAGATTTCTCTAAACCTTATTATTGTCAACTTAGCACCTTGTGCATGTGAAAGGATTAGAAACTTAGCTTTGTAAGTCTTGCTTAGATTTTCCTCCTCTTATTGGGGTGATTCTTTAATGTGTGGTCTCTTAGATGATGATTTTCTAGTCATACCCATAATGGTAGTCTTGCTTGAATAAACTTAGAATTTTTCAAAAATATGTAGAAATGAAACGAGAGGGAAGGTGGGATTTGAGTAGGGTTTTTGTTTTTGTTTAGAGAAGAGATGAAAAGTTGATGGTTATGGAAGAGAGAATAGAGAAGATGAATGAATAGTATATGTGTAAGTGTGTTTACATATTGAAATTTGTTGTGGTTTTTGAGAATTGAAGATATGGGAAATTGGATGGTCAAAAGGGTGTATAAATAGGTGTTATAGGGGTGTAAGATGTAGGGTGAATAGTTGTGTAAGAGTAATGTGAAAAGGTGTGTATGGATGTGAAAAGCTGTGTGGAAATGTGAAAAGGTTTGACCCTTTTTAAAGTAAGAAGACAACTTTTCAATCTAAATTTGAATTAATAAATAAATAAAAATTAATTAAAAGATGTAAAAGGTGCTAATTTAGGAATATTATAAGTGTGTATAATTTAATTTGTGAAATGTATATATATTTGTGAAGGTGGAACGACTCGGCACGGTGTATCGAGTCGGCACAATATGTTTATGTTTCGAGTCGATATGTAGGAACGACTCATGACAAATTCCTAGGTGATGGATCGAGTCATACTAAGCGTAACAACTTGGCATGTTGACTCTCTGTTACAAGTCGTTACACTGTAACGACTCGTTACATGCCTTCCTTATTAACTCCAGTCGTCCCTTTTTAAAACAACTCAACACACTTTGTCTCTATAATGACTCGTTACACTGTAACGACTCGTGACAGTCACTTTTATGCACAAATTAATTCTAACTTATCAACTAGACAACATGTGTAAAAGAAATGCATGAAAATGAGATAAAAACTAATCATAAACTAAATATATACTAATAATATACCAAATGTATACTAAAACTAAAAGTATGCAAGTAAAGAAAATAAGTAAAATAAACTAAAGAAAAGAAATAATATGAAATTAAAAATGTGTGATTTCAAAAACCTTATAAAAATAAATTTGAAACCTTATAAAAACTAAATAATTTTGCTAATTAAATGAAATAAAATAAGAATGAAATAGGAACATAATATGTAAAAAAAATGAAAAATGAAAAAAATGTATAATAAAATAAAAATGTGTTAAAGTCAAAAGTTTTACCTTTATTTCATCAAGAAGTAGAGAGAGAGATAGATTGATTTAGAGTAGTTACTTCACCAATCAAGTAAGGCTTGAGACGATGTCCATTTACCTAGAAAATTTTCCCATTACTGTTAGTAATGTCCACTACACCATAAGGATACACCTTAACAACCGTAAAAGGGCCTAACCAACGTGATTTCAACTTTCCTGAAAATAATTTCAATCTTGAATGATAAAGCAAGAAAAGTTCTCCCTCATGAAATTCTTCTTCATCAAATGCTTATCATGCCATAACTTAGTGTGATCTTTATATAACTTTGCATTCTCATAAGCGTTCATTCCCAACTCATCAAGTTCATTAAGCTGAAGTAACCTTTTCTTACCTACCTGCATCAAGTTAAAATTCAAAGCTCTTATTGCCTAATATGCCTTATGCTCAAGCTCTATGGGTAAATGATATGACTTTCCATAAATCAATTGATAAGGAGTAAGGCTTATCGGAGTCTTAAAGTTGTCCTATATGCCTATAATGCATCATCAAGCTTCAATGCCCAATCTTTCCTTAATGAGGAAACTATTTTCTCAAGAATCCATTTAACTTCTCGATTACTCACATCAACTTGCCCACTTGTTTGTGGGTGATATGGAGTAGTAACCTTATGTGTTACTCCATACTTCTTCAAAAGAGTTTCAATCACATGGTTAAAAAAATGTGAACCTCCATCACTTATCAATGCTCTAAGGATACCAAATCTTGGAAAAATTACTTTCTTAAGCATTTTCTTAAACACTCTAGTATCATTTGTCACTGTTGGCATTGCTTCGATCCACTTGGAGACATAATCAACCATGACCAAAATATACTTATAAGAAATGGACCCATGAAGTCTATTCCCCCACACATCTAAGATTTCAACTTCAAGAATCCCTTTCAAAGGCATCTCATGTTTCTTTGATATATTCCCCATATATTGACATCTATCACATGTAAGCACATATTCTCTAGCATCCTTAAATAAAGTAGGCCAAAAACCGAATTGTAGTACCTTAGATGCTATCTTTGATGCTCCAAAATGTCCACCAACATCGAAAGAATGACAATGCTTCAAAACATCTTGGATTTCATCTTGAGGAATGCATATTCTAATCAAACCATCTGCACACCTTTTGTAAAGTAACAACTCCTCCTAATAGTATAATCTACAGTCATGTAAAAATTTTTTCCTTTGTCTATAATCGATACCATAAGGAAGAATACTACTTACAAGATAATTTGCAATATCTGCAAACCACGAAATTTCTTTGATGCAACACTTAAAAGATGTTTACCCTAAAATGTCTCATTGATTGGCACACCATCATCATGCTTCTTTAATCCATCTTGATCTAGCCTTAATAGATGATCTGCTACAAAATTCCCACTTCCTTTATTGTCTCTCACTTCCCAATCAAACTCTAGAAGCATCAAGATCCAATATAGGAGTTTAGGTTTTGCATATTTCTTTCTTAGAAGATACTTAAAAGCAACATGATTTGAATAAACAATCACCTTCTGCCCCACAAGATATGTTCTAAACTTGTCAAATGCATACAAAATAGCAAGCAACACCTTTTCTGTAGTGGTATAATTGGTTTGAGCTTCATCAAGTAATTTACTGGCATAATAAATCACATAAGGCTTGCCTTTGTCCCAAAACAGCCCCTATAGTAAAGCTACTAGCATCACACATTATCTCAAATGGTTGCTCCCAATTAGGTGATTACAAAACATGTGTGGAAACAAGAGCGTTCTTCAAAATTTTGAATGCTTGCAAGCACGCATCATCAAACTCAAAAGTAGCTTCCTTAGAAAGTAACCTACACAATGGCTTTGCTATCTTTGAAAATTCTTTAATAAACCTTCGATAAAAGCCTACATGTCCAAGAAAACTTCTTATATCCTTAACACACTTCGGAGGTGGTAATTTTTAAATCACTTCTATCTTCACCCTGTCAACTTCAATGCCTTGCTTTGAAACTATATGTCCAAGAACTATGCCTTCCTTCGCCATGAAATGACACTTTTCCCAGTTTAATACTAATCCATGTTCAATACACCTATCAAGTACTTTAGATAGGTTATCTAACAAATTAGAAAAGTCAGTACCATAGACACTAAAGTCATCCATAAAAACTTCTACACAATCATCAAGTAGATCACTAAATATGGAAAACATGCATCTTTGAAAAGTACTGGTGCATCACATAAACCAAAAGGCATACATATAAAAGCAAAAGTTCGATATGGACATGTAAAAGTAGTTTTAGTTTGATCCTCATGATGGATAGGAATTTGATATAATCCACTAAGTCCATGCAAATAACAAAAATAAGAAAAGTTTACTAATCTTTCAAGAACTTGGTCAATAAGAGGCAATGGGAAATGATCTTTCCTAGTTGCTTTATTAAGTTTTCTATAGTCTATACACATATGCCATCTTGTGATAGTTCTAGTAGGTATCAAATCATTAGATTCATTTCTAACAACGGTTAAGCCTCCCTTCTTTGGTATAACCTAAACGGGGCTTACCCAATTACTATCACTAATGGAATAAATGATTCCATTATCAAGCAACTTAGTCACTTCTTTTCTCACCACTTCTTTAAGAGTGGGATTCAACCGCCTTTGACCTTCAATAAAAGGCTTGGCATTATCCTCTAAAAGAATTCTATGCATACATATATTAGGACTAATACCTTTCAAATTATTTATAGAATAACCAATGGCACTTTTATGATTATTCAACTCATCGAATAAAGCATCAACATCATTACTAGGCAAGGATTAATTAACAATAAAAGGAAATTGAAGATTAGAGTCAAGAAATGCATATCTAAGATTTGATGTCAATGGCTTGAGATCCACCTTGACTTCCTCATAAAGTGTATTGTCCTTTGGATCATCCTCGCTTCTTAAAGGTTCAAATCTTGATTTCCATTGAGAAGATTTGTATGGGATTACTTCAAAATTTTGATCATTAACTTCTTGCTTCTTGTATATTTCCATAGAGTTATTCCTTAAACACTCATGAATTACTTCTTCAATGCATCCATCAATAACATCAATAAAATCAATTCTACTTGCCACTTCTATGGGTGTTGACTTCATTATATTCAGCACATCAAATTCCATACATTCATTATTCACTTCCAATGTGAAATTTCCTTTCTTCATATCAATAATTGCTCCTGCTATCCTAAAAAATGGTCTTGCAAACAAAACTGGGATCTCAAGATCCTCCTCCATTTCCAATACAACAAAGTCAGCTGGTATCATAAACTTACCCACTTTTGTTAGCACATTTTCTAAAATGCCAAGTGGATATGTAATAGATTTATCCGCCATGGAAAGACACATATTGGTAGGTTTAAGTTCTTATAAATCAAGGTTTTTGTAAATTGAATATGGCATAAGACTAACACTAGCACCAATATCACATAAAGCTTTATCAAAATGCGTACCTCCAATTACACAAGGAACTGTAAATGAACTAGGATCCTTAAGCTTTAATGGAGACTTGGAGTACATAGCCTTGGATTCTTCAACAAGAGATACTAAACCATAATCTTCAAACTTACTCTTATGGCTAACAATATCCTTTAAGAATTTACCCTAAGCTAGCATATCTCTAATAGCATCTGTAAATGGTATAATGATAGTGATATCCTTAAGATAACCAAGGAATTTACCAAAATGCTTGTCCAAATTCCGCCTTATGAACCTTTAAGGAAAAGGAAGAGATTTAACATCTACCTTTGGTTCATCATTCTTTAATGGGATGGCACTTTCCTTATTACCTTTCTTTGCACTTTTATCATCATTTTTACTTTTAATATCCACTTCCTCAATCTCTACTCCATCATTATAATTAACCTTTTTATTTTTCTTATTAAGATCCTTTTCAACCTCCTTACCACAATGCAATGTGATTGCTTGATAAGACTCTTTTTGTACATACTCTAGTTGGCTAAGAAGCTTTCCTAAAGGTTTAGTGTTTGAGGTAGATGCTTATTAAGCAATTTGGGTTTCAAGGATGCGGTTATAGGTAGCAATATGCTCAAGTTTAGAATTGAGTTGCTTAAATTGCTCCTTATTTTGCTTGTTGATGGCTATTTATTGGTTAATAAATTGCTCCATAAGAGTTTCAAGGTTAGGTTTAGATTGGGTAGGATTAAAGGGTTATTGTTTTATGGAAAATCTAGGTGGGTTTGAGGTTTAGTGTTTGGGTTATATGGAGGGTTTAATTGAGAGGATGGGTTTGACCATAAGAATCCAGGATGGTTCTTCCATTGAGGATTACAAGTGTTGGAATTCAACCCCATTCTTTGGTTAAAACCTCTTGCACATAATTCACATCTTCATTTGCAATTGCATTGCATTGAGAATAAGAATGAGATCCTCCACAAGTCTCGCAAACCACATTAGCACATTCTAATGAATTAATTTGAGAATTACTTACCAATTTCGTGAGGGCATCTACCTTTGCATTTAACATCTTAATTGTGTCAAGTTCCAAAACTCCTCTTGCTTTAGCCATAGTATTGTCTTCACCCATGTATCCTTGTGATGTAAGTTCCTCTAGCAATGTAACAGCCTCTCTAGCCATTTTATCCATCCATTTCCAACCAGATGCTACATCGACAATGTTTCTATTTTCATCCATCAATCTAGTATAGAAAATTTGAGGATTCATCCATTTTGGCAAACCATGATGTGGACACTACCATTGAAGTTCCTTAAACATCTCCCAAGCCAAATAGATTGTCTCACTTTCATTTTGCTTAAAAGTGGTAATCTCGTTTTGAAACTTGGCCATCTTGTGTGGTGGAAAATATTTATGCAGAAATGCTTGCTTCAATTGATCCTATGTTATGATTGATTCGTTTGGCAAACTAGCAAGCCAAAGTTGTGCTTTGTCCTTGGCTGAAAAAGGGAAGAGTCTTAGCCTTATTACATCATCCGTTACATCATTGATCTTGAAGGTTGCACACACATTAAGGAAAGTCAATATGTGAGCATAAGGATCTTCTCCTAGTAAGCCTCCAAATTGATTATTTTTCACCATTTGGATTATACTTGGCTTAATCTCAAAATTGTTATTGGCAATAGCCAGAGCCATAATTCCACTGAAACTACCCGAAATGTCGAGCATTGCAAAATCACCTAACATCCTTCTCTCCGATTGAGCCATATTATTAAAATTTTATCGATTTTCTCTTCTTTACCTTTGTTCCCTATGCGAATTTTGTATAAGTAAATCAATTTCAGGATCAAAGTATAAATTATTATCACTAGTACTTCTAAAAAGCATAAAACAAAAAATGTAAACTCATAATTGAATAAATCAAACTAAATAATCAATAATAATAATAATAATAATAATAATAATAATAATAAATAGAAACAAAACAAAAGTAAATACAAGGCCTAAAACAACCTTTCTCTAACCTAAGTTAATAAAAAATTTTAAAACCAATTAGACTAACCAATCCCAGGCAACAGCACCAAATTCTAGAGCGGGTAGAATTTTATAACCCTAGTCTCTAAGGACTTAGTATAAAGTAAGTAGGGTGTCGAATACTGGGAATTAGCAAATTTTACATTAACCTTTTAGAATTAACTGATTAAAATTTTATATTAACTGATTAGTTACTCATATGGATAGGTAAAACTAAGTTAAGATAATAATTGAAACTAATTAAGAATTCTAATTACTACTGATATACTATAATATTAAACAGAAATAAAAAAAAAATATGTATATGCATGAAAATCATAATTCAGAATATAAACAAGAACTTATAAAAGATTATCATAAAACATATTGATTGGAAATTTGTGTGTATAATCTTTAAAAGCAACTCTCATTGTTAGATTAAAGTAAAGTCCCTAAAAGTAACTCTCGTTATCAATTAGGAGTATTTCCTCTTAGAGTCTACAAGCTCTCTCAGTGTATTATAAAGATAAGAGAAAATTATAAATCATATTATACCAATAAATCCATAAAAGTAACTCTCATTGTCAATTAAGGATATTCCCGTCTAGAGTTTACAAGCTCTCTCGGTGTATTATAGAGATAGAAAAGGAAATCACAAGTAAATCTACTAATTGTTTTCCTTAACATGAATTTCTTGTTTCCAAGTAAATCTAATTCTTAAGTAATCTCAATTATACATCCATCAAATTACTCCAACTCTCGTTGTAAATAATTTGATTAAAATAAGTTACATATGGTGATCAATCATAAATAACTTAATTAAGCACTAATTGAAATTAAATCATAAACAAGATAATATAGAAAATATAGTTCTTATTTAATTCATCATTGCAATTCTCAAACAAGACTTAGCCAAGAAACATAGTTAAAGAATAACAAAAGAAGAAGAAACAGAATTGATAAAACCCTTTTCACTAAGCCTTCTAGTGCTTGCTTGGTGTAGAGCAATCTTCTCTTCTTGCTTGCTAACTTGATCTTTAAAATAATAAACTAAGTCCTAATGAAAATCTGTATGTCTATTTCTAATACTATATATTTTTCTCATAAATTTCTTCAAATATAGCTGAGATATTTCTCTCTTTGGTCTCTACTCTCTTTGTTATAGGTTACAATTGAAATATATATAGACCCTATAGGTGGTTAAAAGAAGTTACAATTGGAAAGGTACCCTTTCGATTGAAGGGTCACAACTTTATATAGATATAGTAACTTTTAAGGCACTTTTATCCTTCCATATGACTTTATCTTGAAATGTTTCCTTTATAAAATTTATAGATCTTTTATTTTTGTTTCTAGGGCAATTTGAATCACCTCATTTGAATGTCTGTAAAAGAAGTTATGGCCAAAATATAAAAACTGCTCAAAGCTAAAAAGTTACAACCCTTTGGTGATGGAACAAGTGGGCACACCAAGATGAGTCAGCATGGATTGGCTCTATCATGACTCGTTCTAGCAGTAACGAGTCAGCACAATATCAATTCAACTTCCTTTTGCTTCTTGAGCTTCATACTTCATTCTAACAAGTCCAAAGTCCTTTAATGCATTAATTGAACCTAAAAACATATATAAAACATACAAAAAAACATAGAAAGCATTTGGAACTAAAAATAACATTTTTATAACTAAATAAACACACAAACTTAACTAAAATTAAACAAAACAATACTTATAATGTACTAAATAACTATGTATATTTGCATTGTATCAAGACCATTTTTTAGGATAGTAGAAGCAATTATTGATATGAAGAAAGGAAAGATCGCATTGGAAGTGAATAATGAATGTATGGAATTTGATGTGCTGAATATAATGAAGTCAACACCTATAGAAGTGGCATGTAGAATTTATTTTATTGATGTTATTGATGGATGCATTCAAGAAGTAATTCATAAGTGTTTAAGGAATGACTCTATGGAGATATACAAGAAGCAAGAAGCTAATGATCAAATTTTTGAAGTAATCCCATACAAATCTTCTCAATGGAAATCAAGATTTGAACCTTTAAGAAGTGAGGATGATCCAAATGACAATACACCTTGTAAGGAAGTTAAGGTGGAGCTCAAGCCATTGCCATCAAATCTCATTTATGCATTTCTTGACCCTAATCCTCAATTTCCTTTTATTGTTAATTCATCCTTGCCTAGTAATGATGTTGATGCTTTATGTGATGAGTTGAATAATCATAAAAGTGTCATTGGTTATTCTATAAATGATTTGAAAGGTATTAGTCCTAATATATGTATGCATAGAATTCTTTTAGATGATAATTCCAAACCTTCTATTGAAGGTCAAAGGCATTGAATCCCACTCTTAAAGAAGTGGTGAGAAAAGAAGTGACTAAGTTGCTTGATAATGGAACCATTTATTCCATTAGTGGTAGTAATTGGGTAAGCCCCGTTCAGGTTGTACCAAAGAAGGGAGGCTTAACCCTTGTTAGAAATGAATCTAATGATTTGATACCTACTAGAACTATCACAGTATGGCGTATATGTATAGACTATAGAAAAATTAATAAAGCAACTAGGAAATATCATTTCCCATTGCCTTTTATTGACCAAGTTCTTGAAAGATTAGCAAACTTTTCTTCCTTTTGTTATTTGGATGGACTTAGTGGATTCTATCAAATTCCTATCCATCCTAAGGATCAAACTAAGACTACTTTTACATGTTCATATGGAACTTTTGCTTTTAGATGTATGCCTTTTGGTTTATGTAATGCACCAGCTACTTTTCAAAGATGCATGTTTTCCATATTTAGTGATCTACTTGATAATTGTGTAGAAGTTTTTATAGATGACTTTAGTGTCTATGGTACTTACTTTTTTAATTGTTTAGACAACCTATCTAAAGTACTTAATAGGTGTATTGAGCATGGATTAATTTTAAACTAGGAAAAGTGCCATTTCATGGCAAAAGAAGGCATAGTTGTTGGACATATGGTTTTAAAGCGAGGCATTAAAGTCGACAAGGTGAAGATAGAAGTGATTGAAAAATTACCACCTCTAAAATGTGTTAAGGATATAAGAAGTTTTCTTGGAAATGTAAGCTTTTATCGAAGGTTTATCAAAGATTTTTCAAAGATAGCAAAGCCATTGTGTAGGTTACTTGCTAAGGAAGCTACTTTTGAGTTTTATGATGCATGCTTGGAAGCATTCAAAATTTTGAAGAAGGCTCTTATTTCTGCACCTATTTTGCAACCACCTAATTGGGAGCAACCATTTAAGATAATGTGTGATGCTAGCAACTTTGCTGTAGGGGCTATTTAGGGACAAAGAAAATAAGGCAAGCCTTGTGTGATTTATTATGCTAGTAAATTACTTGATGAAGCTCAAATCAACTATACCATTACAGAAAAGGAGCTGCTTGTTATTGTTTATGCATATGACAAGTTTAGAGCATACCTTGTGGGGTAGAAGGTGATTATTTATTCAGATCATGCTGCTCTTAAGTATCTTCTAAGAAAGAAAGATGCAAAACCTAGACTCTTATTTTGGATCTTAATGCTTTAAGAGATTTATTGGGAAGTGAGAGAGAAGAAAGGAAGTGAGAACTTTATAGTGAATCATCTATCAAGGCTAGATCAAGATGGATTAAAGAAGCATGATGATGGTGTGCCAATCAATGAGACATTTTAGGGTGAACATCTTCTAAGTGTCACATTAAAAGAAATTTTATGGTTTTCAAATATTGAAAATGATCTTGTAAGTGGTATTCTTCCTTATGGTATGTATTATAGACAAAGGAAAAAGTTTTTACATAACTGTAGATTCTACTATTGGTAAGAGTTGTTACTTTATAAAAGGTGTACAGATGATTTGATTAAAAGATGCATTCCTCAAGATGAAATCCAAGATGTTTTGAAGCATTGTCATTCTTTCAATGTTGGTGGACATTTTAGAGCATCAAAGATAGCATCTAAGGTACTACAATCTATTGTTTGGTGGCCTACTTTATTTAAGGATGCTAGAGAATATGTGCTTACATATGATAGATGTCAACGGATGGGAAAAATATAACAAAGAAACACGAGATGCCTTTGAAAGGGATTCTTGAAGTCATAATCTTTGATCTATGGGGAATAGACTTCATGGGTCCATTTCCTAGTTCCTTAGGTTACAAGTATATTTTGGTCATGGTTGATTATGTCTCCAAGTGAACCAAAGCAATGTCGATAGTGACAAATGATGCTAGAGTGGTTAAGAAAATGCTTAAGAAAGTAATTTTTCCATGATTTGGTACCCCTAGAGGTTCACATTTTTTAACCATGTGATTGAAGCTCTTTTGAAGAAGTATGGAGTAACACACAAGGTTACTACTCCATATCACCTATAAATAAGTAGGCAAATTGAGGTGAGTAATTGAGAAGTTAAATGGATTCATAAGATAACAGTTTCCTCATCAAGGAAAGATTGGGCATTGAAGCTTAATGATGCATTATGGGCATATAGGACAACTTTTAAGACTCTGATAGGCCTTACTCATTATCAATTGATTTATGGGAAGTCATGTCATTTACCCGTAGAGCTTGAGCATAAGGTGTATTCGGTGATAAAAGCTTTGAATTTTGACTTGATGCAGGCAGGTAAGAAAAGGTTACTTCATTTTATTGAACTTGATGAGTTAAAAATAAAGGCTTATGAGAATGCAAAGTTATATAAAGATCGCACTAAGTTATGGCATGATAAGAATTTGATCAAGAAAGAATTTCATAAAGGAGAACTTGTTTTACTTTATCATTCAATATTGAAATTATTTTCGGGCAAGTTGAACTCACATTGGTCAGGCCCTTTTACGATTGTTAAGGTATATCCTTATGGTGCAGTGGACATTACTAATAGTAAAGGGGAAATTTTCAAGGTAAATGGACATCGTCTCAAGCCTTACTTGATAGGTGAAGTAACTACTCCAAATTAATCTATCTCTCTCTCTCTACTTCTTGATGAAATAAAGGTAAAACTTTTGACTTTAACACAATTTTATTTTATTATACATTTTTTTCATTTTTCATTTTTTTGCATATTATGTTCCTATTTCATTCTTATTTTATTTCATTTAATTAGCAAAATTATTTAGTTTTTATAAGGTTTCGAAGTTATTTTTATAAGGTTTTGAAATCACACATTTTTAATTTCATATTATTTTTTTTCTTTAGTTTATTTTACTTATTTTCTTTACTTGAATACTCTTAGTTTTAGTTACATTTGGTATATTATTAGTACATATTTAGTTTTTGACTAGTTTTTATCTCATTTTCATGCATTTCTTTTACACATATTGTTTAGTTGATAATTTAGAATTAATTTGTGCATAAAAGTGACTATCATGGGTCGTTACAGTGTAACGAGTCATTATAAAGACAAAGTGTGTCGAGTTTTTTCAAAAAGGGACAACTCGAGTTAATAAGGCATGCAATGAGTCGTTACAACATAATGACTCATAATAGAGAATTAGTGTGCTGAGTCGTTATGCTTGGCATGACTCAACCCCTTACCCAAGAAGTTATCATGAGTCATTCCTACAGATTGACTCGAAATAGAAACATATTGTGCCAACTCAATACACCGTGTTGAGTTGTTCCACCTTCACACACATATATACATTTCACAAATTAAGTTATACACACTTATAATATTCCTAAATTAGCACCTTTTACATCTTTTAATTAATGTTTATTTATTTATTAATTCAAATTTGGATTGAAAGGTTGTCTTATTATTTCAAAAAGGGTCAAACCTTTTCATATTTCAACACACCTTTTCACATCCACACACACCTTTTCACATTACTCTTACACAACCATTCACCAAACCTTACACCCCTACATCTTATACCCCTATAACACCTATTTATACACCCTTTTGACTTTCCAATTTCCCATATCTTCAATTCTCAAAAACCATAATGACTTTCAATATTTAAACACACTTACACATCTATTATTCATTCATGTTCTCTATTCTCTCTTCCATAACCACCAACTTTTCATCTCTTCTCTAAACAACAACAAAAACCCTACTTGAATCCCACCTTCCCTCTCATTTCATTTTTCCATTTTTATTTCTTATCCTCTACATATTTCTGTAAAATTCTAAGTTTATTCAAGAAAGACTAACATTATGGGTAAGACTAGAAGATCATCATCCAAGTGACCACACATTGAAGAATCACCCCAAAAAGAGGAGGAAAATCTAAGCAAGACTTACAAAGCTAAGTTTCTAATCCTTTCACATGCAGAAGGTGCTAAGTTAACAATAATAAGATTTAGAGAAATCTTGGGTTGTTAGTATATTCCTAACTCTCTCTTAAACAATGTGGGTATGCTTGAAGTCTTTGATCAATTGCTCACTCAATGTGGTCTTAAAAGATTTTTCTCTATGCATAAGGATACTTATATTGATTTAATTACTGAGTTTTATACAACTTTAGATGTTAATGAGAATAATTCATAAATTTTGGAATTTAGGATGGAAGGAAAGAATCACCAACTAACCTATTCTTTCATGAATTGTGTGTTTGGTTTTAAGAAGGATGGATTATGTGATCCCCCATCTAATTTCAGGTTTAATGAATTCTAGAAATTTTTGATCGATTTGCAAACCCCATTTCAACCTAAAAAAGCAAAGGCAATGTTCATTAAAGATATGAAAGCATGTGTTGTTTTTCATAAGTCTGAGTTTAATAGGGTTTTTGCATAAGAAATGTTTCTTATATGGTGTATTCATAACAAGAAACCAATTTGTTGGACTTGTTCGATATTTGACCAGTTATTGTCTTATGCTCCATGTAAGGATTCACTCTTAACACATGGGCACGTGATCACAACAGTTTCAAATGCCTTGAATGTTTATCTTGCTGGTTATACTTGCAAGGTTGAATGCTTTTATTTTACTAACTATGCTTTTGTGAGAGGAGAAGTTGTTAATGCAGGATTTCAATTTATTCCTAACCGACCTCATTCATGTTAGTGTGGAATTGTTGGATCATCCTAAGTTAAGGAACCACCTACTGAATATCAAACAAAAAGTGACCCAGAAGAAGAACTTCCTCAATATCAACCATATGGAGATGTTCCATTGCTTACGTACCCTCTCCAAAGTGCATTGAGCTCTTTAAATGACCACCCTCCTATTTGGGATCAAATTCTAAACAATCAAATTGCCATGCAAGGGCAATTGAATGAAATGACATTTCACTAAAAGAAATTGGCTTGTCATCAATGAAAATTGGAGTACAAGTTGAACCAATACTTTGCTCAATTCGGACACTTAATTGAGTCTCTGCCTACTTCTCCAACCGATGACTAGGGAAGTATTTCTATCCTTTCCTTTATTTTTCTTTTCCTTACATTGAGGACAATGCATTCTTTTAAGTGAGGGGGAAGGGATAGATAAATAGATATATTAGTATTAGTATATTAGTTACTTATATATTAGAGTATTATATTAGTCTACATTTTTATGTATTTGCATTAATGTTGATTATTCATTTTGCTCCTATATTTAATAAGTAGTCATCCTTAATAGTTTTTTTAATTTTGATTGAAGTTAATATGTTTTGTTAATAGTTAATTTTTATTGCTCAATTGGTAGAAGTCTAAGTTTTATGTAGTATAAGCAATAAGTTTATGTTTTTATCTATTTTTATTATTTCTAAAATCTAAAGAATGTATTAGTTAACTTACTAACTACGCTTTAGGCTAAGTAGTAATGATTTAAGTTTTGATTTTCTTAAGGACTTAGGTAACCTTAGAGAAACTATAGCCATAATACATAAAGCACTTGCTATTCAATAATAGATTAGGACAATGAATATATATATATATATATATATATATATATATATATGTGTGTGTGTGTGTGTGTGTGTGTGTGTGTGTGTAATAAGTAAATAATGCTTGTGATATAATGCATCTTGAGTAAGTTGTGTGCATTTTTGTTTGCTCTTCATTTGCATTCATTCAGAAAGAGTACATCTAGTAAATATACTTATAAAAACAAAAAAAGTCTAAAAATGCCATGAGAAAAGTAAGTTATTATGTGTGCTTAATATTGTCTCTAGGTTGTTTTTGTCTCAAGAATCCCTAAGTTTGAAGCATGACTATTTTGGCTAAGAAGCTTGGTTAGAACTTTGACTTTGCATTTTCTTGATTTTATTCTTAGTAGATTGAGATAAATTGGTGAACTTATTGCCTATGTTATGAAACTTGTTTATTTTACCATTGATGAGCATTGACAGTTCAATTATTGAATTATTTTTCTTCTAACTTTGTTCATGATTAAAGTGACTTTTTAAGGATGCTACATTTATTCTAGGAGTAAATGAAAATTTTGTTAATATTTTTCATATTAGATCTTTTATTTGCTTGAGGGCAAGCAAGGTCTAAGTGTAGGGGAGTTTGATACAATGCAAATATGCATAGTTATTTAGTATGTTGTAAGTATTTTTTTTGTTTAATTTTAGTTAATTTTGTGCTTTATTTTTTTATGAAAATGTTATTTTTAGTTGCAAATGCTTTTTATGTTTTTTTGTATGTTTTATATATGTTTTTAGGTTCAATTGATGCATTAAAAGAACTTTGGACTTGTTAGAATGAAGTATAAAGCTCAAGAAGCAAATGGAAGTTGAATTGATACTATGCTGACTCATTACAATCAAAATGAGTCGTGACATAGCCAATCCATGCTGACTCATCTTAGTGTGCCGACTCGTTCCATCACCAAAGGGTTGTAACTTTTTAGCTTGGAGTAGTTTTTGAATTTTGACCATAACTTCTTCTACAGACATCCAAATGAGGTGATTTAAATTGACCTTGAAAGATAACTCAAAGATCTAGAACTTTCATGAAGGAATAATTTCAAGATAAAGTCATTTGGAAGGATAAAAATGACCTAGAAGTTACTATATCTATATAGAGTTGTGACCCTTCAATCAAAAGGGTACCTTTCCAATTGTAACTTCTTTTAACCACCTCTAGGGTCCATATATATTTTTTAATTATAACCTGTAACAAAGAGAGCAAAGACCAGAGAAAGAAATATCTCAGTTATATGTGAAGAAATTTATGATAAAAATATATAGTATTAGAAATAGAAATACAGATTTTCATTAGGACTTAATTTATTATTTTGAAGATTAAGTTAGCAAGAAAGAAGAGAAGATTGCTCTACACCAAGCAAGCACTAGAAGGCTTAGTGAAAAGGGTTTTATAAATTCTCTTTCTTCTTCTTTTGTTGTTCTTTAACTATGTTTCTTGGCTAAGTCTTGTTTGAGAATTGCAATGATGAATTGAATAAGAACTATATTTTCTATCTTATATTGTTTATGATTTAATTTCAATTAGTGCTTAATTAAGTTATTTATGATTGATCACTATATGTAACTTGTTTTAATCAAATTATTTACAATGAGAGTTAGAGTATTTTGGTGGATGTATAATTGAGATTACTTCAGAATTAGATTTACTTGGAAAGAAGAAATTCATCTTAAGGAAAACAATTAGTAGATTTACTTGTGATTTCCTTGTCTATGTCTACAATACACCGAGAGAGCTTATAGACTCTAGACAAGAATATCTTTAATTAACAACGAGAGTTGCTTTTATGAATTTATTGGTATAATGTGATTTATGATTTTCTCTTATCTCTATAATACACCGAGAGAGCTTGTAGACTCTAAGAGGAAATACTTCTAATTAATAACAAGAGTTACTTTTAGGGACTTTACTTTAATCTGACAATGAGAGTTGCTTTTAAAGATTATACACACTAATTTCCAATCAATATGTTTTATGATAATCTTTTATAAGTTCTTATTTACATTCTGAATTATGATTTTCATACATATACATATTTGCTTTTTATTTCTGTTTAGTATTATAGTATATTAGTAGTAATTAGAATTCTTAATTAGTTTCAATTATTATCTTGACTTAGTTTTGCCTATCCATCTGAGTAACTAATCAATTAATATAAAATTTTAATCAGTTAATTCTAAGAGGTTAATGTAAAATTCCCCAATTCCCAGTGTTCGACACCATACTTACTATATACTAAGTCCTTAGAGACTAGGGTTATACAATTCTACCCGCTTCACATTCCTTGAAAATGTGGTGTTTAAAGATGGTATTCAAGTTGATCCATAAAAGATAGAGGCAATGTCTGAGTGGCCCAGACCGATGACACTCATTGAGATTTAAAATTTTCTAGGTTTGGCTGGGTACTATAGGAGATTTGTGTAGGATTTCTCAATAATTGCAACTCATATGACTCGCCTAACTCAAAAGAATGTGAAGTTTGTGTGGTTAGATGCTTGTGAGAATAGTTTTCAATTACTGAAGGAGGAGTTAACCACTGCTTAAGTTCTAACTTTATGTACTGGAGTAGACAAGTTTACTGTGTATTGTGATGCCTCTAGAGTCAGCCTAGGTTATGTGTTAATGCAGAATTGTAGGGTGATAGCTTATGCTTTAAGGCAGTTAAAGAAGCAAGAACAAAGTTATCCAAGTCATGACCTAGAGATGGCTGCAGTGATTTTTACTCTCAAGATTTAGAGACATTACCTGTAGGGGGTGACTTGTGAGATTTTTACAAATCACAAGAGCCTAAAGTACATTTTCTAATAAAGATATATGAACTTAAGGCAGCAGAGATGGTTAGAACTCTTGAATAATTATAACTACGATATTTTTTATCATCCATGCAAGGCTAATGTGGTAGCAGATGCTTTGAGTATGAAGTCCTCAGGTAGTCTTGCTCACATTAGTGTGGAGAGGAGACCTTTGATCCAAGAGTTCCATGAGTTAGTGGATTAAGGTTTAATGATGAAGATTAGCATATCAGGAGGACTATTAGCTCAGTTCAGAGTTCGATCAGTGTTGAGAGATAGGATTCAGGTAGCTCAGGGCCGAGATCCTATTCTAGCAGAGCATGAGGAGAATGTTTATGCAGGGAAGTTCACTGATTTTACACTTGATGATGAAGGTGTTTTATAGATCAGTGGTAGATTATGCATTCCTGATATGGATAATTTGAGAGAAGAGATCATTGAAGAAGCACATTCTATAGCGTACATCCAGGTGTTACTAAGATGTACCACATCATCAGAGATTTGTACTGGTAGGATGGATTGAAGAAGGATGTAGTTGATTATGTTTCTAAGTGTTTGACTTGTTTGCAAGTGAAAACTGAGCATCAAAAGCCTTCTGGGAAGCTTCAGCCTCTTCCTATTCTTGAGTGGAAATGGGAGAGAATTGCTATGAATTTTATTGTAGGGTTACCTCATTCTAAGGATGGATACGAATCCATTTGGGTGATTGTAGATAGGTTAACCAGATCAACTCACTTTTTACCAGTTAAAGCCACTCATTCTGTACCTAAGTTGGCTTAACTATAAGTTAAGCATATTGTGTGCCTTCATGGAGTGCCTTTTTCCATTTTATCTAATAGAGGTTCAGTGTTTGCTGCTCGATTTTAACAAAAGTTGTAGGAAGCAATGGGCACTAGGCTTGATTTCAATACTACTTTTCACCCTCAGATAGATGGTCAATCTGAGAGGAAAATCTTGACACTTAAAGATATGTTGAGGATGTATGTATTGGATTTTAGAGGTAGTTGGGATGATCATTTGTCGCTAGTAGAGTTTGCTTATAATAACAGCTACCATAGCAATATTAAGATGGCGCCGTATGAGGCTTTATAAGGAAGGAAGTGTATATATCCTTTGTATTGGGATAAGATTAGAGAGAGAGCATTAACTGGATCTAAGATTATTCAGGATGCAACTGAGAAGGTTGCTATAATCAAAAGGAGATTAGAGACTACAGCTAGCAAACAAAAGAGCTATATGGTTCCGAAATGCAAAGATATGGAGTTTTAGGTTGGAGACTATGTGTTTCTAAAGGTGTCTCCGATGAAGGGTATAATGATGTTTGGCAAGAAGCAAAAATTAGCACCGAGGTATGTTGGACCATTTGAGATTTTAGAGAGTGGGCATGGTTGCATATTGGTTGGCTTTGCCTCTAAATCTATCTCAAGTGCATCCAATGTTCCATATCTCGATGCTAAGGAAGTATATTTCAGACCCTTCACACGTGTTGTAGCTTGAGAGTGTGGAAGTGAACGAAGACCTGATGTACGAAGCGGAGCTAGTCATGATAGTGGACTATCAAGTTTGTCAATTGCGTTCAAAGCAGATCTCAATGGTCAAGGTGTTGTGGTGGAGCAACAACGTGGAGGATTACACTTAGGAGATTGAAGTCGAGATGCGGGTGGCCTACCCTTACCTTTTTCCTACATAAATTATTGTTTTTTGTACTTTTATTTAAAAATTCAAGGATGAATTTTTGTAAGGGGGGAAGATTATTATAACCCGATATTTTAAATTATTAAAAATTATTTTGGGATATGCAGTGTTAATAATATTTTAAATTTTTATATATTATAATTATTTATGTGTAATTTAATTTTAGTATGTATATGATTATTTATTCGTTTATTAATGTTATTATCGTTATTGTTGTGAATAGTATTTATTTATTTTATTTTAAATATTTTATTACGTAGAGGAATTTATTTGAAAATTAGTATTATTTAAAAATATTAATGTTGTTGTTATTATTATTATTATTATTATTATTATTATTATTATTATTATTATTGTGTGTGTGTGTGGGTGTGAATAATTTTTTGTCTTTTCCTATTTTTATATAAAAAACAAAAGCATAAAAATTTTTGGGACTTCTCTCTCCTTCCTTTCATTTTTCTTTTATTTCCTCTTTTCTTCTTCTTCTTTTTCTTTTTCTTCTTCTTCTTCTTCTTCTCCTTCCAGATTCTGCACCACCACCCATGCCACCACTTGCCACCACCATACCTCACCATCACCTCCCCTCCTTCCCTTCTTCCTTCAACTACCATCAGAGTGCCTCCACATCACTGAAAAATAAGAAACATCAATAGTAGCAACAATAGCTTCATCAATAGCTTCAACAATAGTTGCAGGGCTCGATCGAATCCTCTAAGTCTAGGCAAGCTAGTTTTTAGCTCGGTTCAAGCTTAGATCGTTTATATTGTAAGTTTTCTTCAAGTTTTAGTTTAGGTCTATTTTAGTTTTTTTATTGTTTTAGCTTGATTTCATGTGATTTAAGTTTAATTCCTTTAGAAAATTTTGTGTGTGTAGCCTAATCTATTCAAATATATTTTTGTTGGATTTTTTGGAATTATTTTGATTTTTGGGTTTTGAATTTTTCAGCAAGTCACTATTTCGATGACCCTCCCTAAAAAACCTTTATATTTTTAATAAATTGCTTATAATGTTTAGAGTATAGTTTGTCATGGAAGTATGTTGAAATTTTGATCCGATTATTTATTATGAATTTTCAAAAGTTTATGTGAAAAATTAATTTTTGGAAATTTTAATATAAATTATTGAATTTGATGTTTTAATTGAAATTATGGTTAATTAGTATATTTTGAATAATTTTGGAATAATAATTAGTATTAAAATAATTTTTATGAATTAATTACTATTTTTAGTTAATTAATAATAATTTCTGGAATTAAATTCAAATAATAAATTTATTTACTATTTTTGTGATTAAATGAATTTCTAACTATTTTTATTACATATTTGAACTATTTAAATAATTAATTATGAATTTTACTATTTAATTTTGAATAATTGAAATTTTGGATTTTTATTAATATTATATAATTTATTTGAGAATTATTCACTAATTTGAAAAGTAATAATTAGCTTTCAAGTTTTTGTTATTTAAATAAATTGTATTGTGGTACTGATGTTTATGGATTTTAATTATTTTTATATTATTTTTATTATTATTATTATTATTATTATTAAATATTGATTTTGAGAATTTTGTTTCTGAGTTGGGAAATTGTGTAGTTTGGGGTCCCAACACGAGAAGTTATGCTTTTTGTGGTTATTTGAAATGTGTTTGATTGCAGAATTGGCTCTACTTTTAGTAGAAAGATATCCATTTTACAAAGGAGACTATGCTAAATTTTTTATAAAATTCTCGTAAAACGTGACATTGGGTAAATCTTGAGTTTTTGATTATTGGTCAAGTTGTGTCTTAGATCGAGTCACTCTTTAGAATTTCTAGAAGTGTAAAGTTAGGGATTTATTTTGATATTGTTATTATTATATTTTTTCTATAGTTATGCCGATATTAAGGCTTATCGGACTAGGCCAATCAAGTCTATTTAGAGGAGCGGCCAACTGTGAGTTATTATTTTATATATGTATCGCATGTAGAATACATAATTATGAGCATGCATGTTTTCATAATGTATTTGATCATGAATTATTTACCAAATGATTATGTATATATTTGGTATACTTTTAGTATATTTTGGTATATATGTGACAAATATGTTTGGTATATTCTTAGTATATTTTTTGTATATTTTGGTATATATGTGGCATATATTTGGTATATTTTGGTATACAATTGGTATATTTCTAGTATATGCTTTTTATATGTTTGGTATCTAAGTGGTATGTTCTTTTAAAATGGATGCCATTATGTTTACACTATGCATTTTATTATTTTCAACATATATACGATTTATTTGAAGGATATCAGTAGAATATGCTACCTAGTGGGTTGCCCAAGGACTGTGTACGTATTAGTGCATTAGATTTTAGGGTTGGGATTATGAGATTAATTGATATAAGACTTGATTATTCGATTATTGCAAATTATGGTAAGAGAGTAGTGTGATTGTAAGAGCTCGGTTGACGTAGCATCTTAGGGCCAATCACACTGATAGTGAGACTATGAGAGCTTAGTTGACTTAGTATCTCGGGGCCAATTTACTGTCCAACAATGAAAAAAAGAATTATTTTGGAATTAAGTAAGTTTGTTGGCTAGTGAGATATTTTGATTGAGGTTGCATAATATTTTAAGGTTCTATTTGATCCTTCACTCAAATAAACTTTCTCTACATTTATTATTATATAAACATTGATTTTAGCATCTATGTGAAATGCATTTATTGGTATATTATTATACTGATGCTTAACTGTATATGACTTTAGGTTGCATGTATATATATTATAATAATTTACTCAGTGAGGTCTAACTTCCCTTAATATTTTTTTATAGGATCTTCTTCTTCTTTAGTCCTCCCCAATAGTACTATATGCTAGTCTTCTTCAGCCCCAGCTAGACTATGTAAATATTCTATATGAACTCTTTTTTGTATTCTAAGAACTATAGTAGTAGTGTTATTGTGATAAAAATGTGTTGTTTTAGTTTGAGATTTTGTACTAAATGTTGTATGAAGAGATATTTTATTACGTTATAAAATAAAGATTTGCTTTTATATTAAATAAAGTTTGAATTCTAGCATATTTTTATATTATTATTGCATGTGTTTTTATTTTTAAGGCTTGCTACAGGTTCTAGATTCGAAAGAATTCCCATTTCCTAACGTCAGTCATGACTCCCCGGTTTGGGTGGTGACAAATAAGTATCCTCTATTAAGGATTAATGACTTTTTTAATTAACTTCAATGAGCTCAATGTTTCTCCAAAATTAACTTGAGGTCAAGGTACCATTAGTTGAGAATTAAAAGTAGAGATATGCCTAAGACTACATTCCGGATAAGATATGATCATTATAATTTTTTTGTGATGTCTTTTGAGTTGACTAATGCCCTAACATCTTTTATGGACTTGATGAATAAGGTGTTCAAGCTATTCTTTTGATGAATAAGGTATTCAAGCCATTCTTGGACCAATTTATGATAGTGTTTATTAACGATGCATTGGCATATTCTAAGAGTGAGAAGGAGCATGCTATGCATTTAAAGATCATGCTTTAGACTTTGAGAGAGCATCAATTATATCCTTAGTTCTTGAAGTGCGAATTCTTGTTAGATCAAATGGCATTCTTGGGCCATATTGTATTTAAAGATAGTATACAAGTGGATCTTAAAATGATTATAGCCATTATAGAATGGCCAAGGCCCACAACAGTTATAAAAGTAAGAAGTTTTCTGGGTTCAGCTAGTTATTATAAGAGATTTGTAAAAGATTTCTCCAAAATTGTCACACCTTTATCAAGGTTGACCTAGAAAAAAAATGCTAAGTATGTGTGGATGGATAAATGAGAGGACCACTTCCCGTTGCTCAAGGATAGGTCGATTTCAGCTCTAATATTAACTCTACCTTTAGGAAATGAAGGATGTATAGAGTATTATGATGCTTCTCGACTAGGACTATAGTGTGAATTAATGCAAAATGGAAGAGTAATTAATTATGCTTCATGTTAATTAAAAAAGCATAAGCAGAATTATCCTACTCATGATTTGAAAATGGCTTCAATGGTGTTTCCATTGAAGATTTAAAGACATTATTTATATGGTATAACTTGTGAAATATTGTCACAAACCAAATTGAAAGGTACGTTATTGACATTAGGGAATGAGGATACATAAAGTACCAAAAACTGAAAGCCTTAAAATTTTTTCGCAAAATAGACACAATACATTTAACAATAAATCGATAATAAATGCATAATATCAAATACATATAATAATATTATTCAAATACAATAACATTTCAATTCAGAATACAAATAACACAAGTTCATAGATAACTACTGCAATGTTGAGAATTTAATTATACAGTACATATATCAATACAGCATACATAATGCAGCCAGTGAAGAATGAACCCGACGCTGATAAGGCACACTAAGAAGCTGACTGTGAGGTCTTGAAAAAAATAGGTTGAGGGGAATCAAATCTCACTGAGTGAATTAATTTTATAAAATGTATGATGGTTTATAAAAACATTTGTTAAAACCTCTTTTAAAATCAGAGTAAAGTAAATAATTATAATTATTAAAATCATTTACTTTTTATGAAAATATTTAAATAAAATCTATTTATAATTCTTAAATAAATTTAATATAAAATTCCTATAAGAAATTATGTAAAATAATTATTTTAATGGAAACCCTGGTAGAACACCTAAACCATTAATCTAATAGACTTTTGACTCTCTTTAATCCAAATGACTACCGTCCTAAGAGCATGCTCAACCATGCTACTGCTATAGTCATTTCACTTATTCCATATTGATGTCCTGAGAGCTCAACCGAGTTATATCCTTTTATTTGGCTCGAGAGCACTAGCTCCACTGAGCTCTAAACATTTACTCTTGCCCGAGAGCACACGCTCCACTGAACCTATTTCCCAATTTAAATATATACTGAAATCTCACCTATGGTTCTAATGACACCCACTAGATAGCATGTTCTACCATTATCTCTAAATCAATTTAAATTATAAATAAATAAAATAAATTATTAAATAATGAATAATGAAATGATTAAATAATAATCAAATAAAACATCATAAAATAATTTCTTTTAAACATGCTTTCAATTTATACTCGTAAATATAGAAAAAATGATCATGCATATGGCAATATAAATATATTTATAAATTAATCATATAATCATGTCTTTATTATATTCAATTATTAAAAAAATATAATAAAAACATGTGCAACACATATTTCATAAAATTAACTCACAGGTTGAGTGTGTCGAGTAACACGTTCTTTGCTTTCCAGGTGCTACTGCTTAAATTATCAAGTTCTCTAAAATAAGTAATATTTATTTAAAATATACTCGTAAAATAAAATAAATAAATTCATCAAAATTTTTGGAATTATGAAAACCTTAAAAGTGACGAAATGGACTTGACCAAACACACAACTCAACTAAAACTAAAAATTTGACACAAGTCGATGTCATGTTTTACGAGAAATCTACCAAAATTTTGTTAGAGTCTCCTCTATAAAACAGACATTTTCTACTAAAAGTAGAGTCATTCCTACACGAAAAAACACTTCAAATATTCACACAAACACCAGTCTTAGGTTAGGCCCTCAAAATGCATTAAATATCCAACCAAGAACCATATTTCATAGAAATGATAAAATAATATAATTTTCTTTGAAATCACCAAAAATCATAAAATCTCATTTAAATACCACAAATTCATTTATTTCCATAACGAAATTTAAAACATATTTATTTTCCTATAAATAGTAAAATTCTAGCTTATATTTAAATTTTTTTCAATAAACAAACTTAATTCAAATTTTGCAATTAAATAACATTAATTGCAAATAGCCATTTAAATTACTTAAATATATCAAAAATTCAACCAATAACTTATTTATGCTCAAAAACAATAAATAAGTTTATTACTCTATTATTTTCAAAAATTAATATTCATTACCTAAAAATAGGAAGTAAATTATAAAAATTATTTTAATACTATTATTACTCAAAATTTGTCTAAAACATCATAATTACCAATAATTTACTTAAATTAATAAAAATTACTAATTTATAACAATTTTCCCAAAATTTTAATTTTGGCATAAACATTCAAAAATTTATAATAAAAATTTGGTGCATAACTTCAATAAACTTTTTAACAAAGTTTAATCTACATAATAATAGAATTTAATAAAAATATAAAAAATTCAAACTTGGGACTGTCATGAACAGTGACCGAGACTCGAAAAATTTGAATTTTTTTAAAAAAATTAGAAAAATAAATAAAAATCATAAATGGAAAGCTCACAACCTCAATTTAATTAATCTAAAATCAATTTAACATAAATCAACAAAAAAAAGCATAATTTCATAAATTAACATAAAAGCCTAGAATATAATTTCCCAAAATTGAGGGATGAATTCAATGGTGATTAGATGAAGTACCTTGGGGAAATTGATGCCCAAGAGGAGAGGAAGAGACTGAGCTATCAAGCTCAGCCTGAGACGATCAGAATCCTCACCAGTGATCAAAGGAAGAATTTGATCAATAGAATAAACCGAGAAAGGAAGGGAGAGAATGCAGGAAGAAGAGGAGCTGATAGTTGCTAGTGGTTGTTGGTGGTGGCATGGTGACGTGGGTGGTGAATGTCGGTGGTTGGGGTGGTGACAGGGGTGGCTATGGCAGAAGCATAAAAGGAAAGAAAGAAAAAAGAATAAGAAGGAAGAAGAAAGAATGGCCCAAAAATTTTCATGTTATCTACATTTTTTTTAAAAAGGACAACAAGTATATTAATTAATATATATATATATATATATATAATGAAAACCTTTATCAATAAAAATACCATTAACACTAATTAAATAAAATAATTAAACCTTATAATTCGTATTTACTATTCAAAATGAAATTCACATTTAAATTAATTTGGTTGTTTATAATCTTCCCTCCTTATAAACATTTGTCCTCGACTTTTAAATAAATAAAAAGAAGTACAAATTTTTTCTACTAAAAAAGATAAGGGTATGCCGCCTACATTTCTGCCTCTATCTCTCACATGCAACCCTCTACTGCATGGTTGCTCCATAACACCTTCACCATCGGAATCTTCTTAGTGCGAAACTGACGAACTTAATGATCCACTATCACCATTAGGTACTCTTCATACATCAAATCCTCACTGAGCTCTACTATCTAAGGCAAAAGGACATGTGAAGGATCGAAAATATACTTCCTCAACATTAATACATGGAACACTAGTTGAATTTGAGACAACTCTAGCGGTAACACTAGTTTGTATGCCACTTTGCCAACTCTCGATCGAATCTCAAAGGGTCTAATGTATCTAGGAGCCAAGTTACCCTTCTTACCAAACCTTATCAATCCCTTCATTGGAGACACTTTAAGAAATACTAAGTCTCCAACAGAATATGTTGCATCCTTCCTATTAGGGTCTATATAGCTCTTTAATCTTCTAAAGGCTATCTTTAACTGCTATTGAATGATGGGAACTTTCTCATAAGTCACTTGTACCAATTTCAATCCTATCAACTATCTCTCACCAACTTCCTAACACAAAGGCAATCTGCACTTTCTTCCATACAATGCTTCATATGAAGCCATTTCAATACTAACATGATAATTATAGTTATATGTAAATTCAATCAATGGTAAGTGTACGTCCTAATGGCCATTAAAATCCATCATGCACATCTAAAGCATATCCTCTAAAGTTTGAGTAGTCCTCTTAAGTTGACCATCAATTTAAGGATGAAAAACTATGCTGAAGTCCAACCTTGTACCTAAAGCCTTATGTAATTCTTGCCAAATGACTGAAGTAAAAGTGACTCCTCTATTAAACATTGTACTAACAGGTACTTCATGGAGACAAACAATCCAATTAACATATAATCTTGCTAACCTATCAACAGAGTGCATCTTCTTAATTGGTAGAAAGTGAGTTGACTTAGTCAATCTGTCAATTATCATCCAAATAGCTTATAGCCACTTGATGTATCCATTTACAAAATCCATAGCAATCATATCTCACTTCCACTCTGGGATAGGTAACTACTACAACAATTCTATAGGCCTCTGGTGTTCTAACGTCACCTGCTAATAAATAAGACACTTAGACATAAATTCTACAATGTCTCTCTATATCCCATTCCACCAATATATATCTTTTAAATCATGATACATCTTGGTAGAACCTAGATGAATTCTATAAGTAGAAAAATGGGCTTCCTCCATAATCTCCTTCCTCAAATCATCCACATTAGGTACACATAACCTTTTGCCCAAATGTAACGTGCCTAAACGTAATGTGTCCTCACTGTCAATAACAAAGTCTCTAAATTGACCTTAATGCAACCCAAACATTATCTTCTATAATTATGGATCTCTTCTTTAAGCTGCTTTAACTCTATCCAAGTACACTAACCATATTCTAAATTGAGCTAAAAGACACTTCTTGGTCACTTTCAACTGTAACCCCTAATCAATCAATCCATACAGTTCTTTAATTATTGCCCTCCTTTCTATGCTGATGTATGTAAGACTGCCTACAGACTTCCTACTCAATATGTCAACTACCATATTCACTTTACCTGGATGGTAAAGAATAAAGAAATCATAATCTTTCAGAAGTTTTATCCATCTCCTTTGTCTCAAATTCAAGTCTCTTTACTGAAAGATATATTTTAAGTTCTTGTGGTCGATGTATATCTCATAAGTCACACCATATAAATAATGCCTCCATATCTTTAAAGCAAACACCACAACTGCTATTTCCAAGTCATGGGTAAGGTAGTTCTGCTCGTGCTTCTTTAACTATCCTTAAGCATAAGCAACCACTCTCCCATTCTGCATTAATACACACCTCAATCCTACTAGGGAAGCATCACAGTAGACTATGTACCCTTCATCACCTTAAGGTAAAGTCAATACCAAAGCTAAAGTCAATAAGTCCTTTAGCAACTGGAAGTGCTCTTCACATCTATCAGTTCAAACAAACTTGACATTTTTCTAAGTTAACCTTATTAAAGGCATTGCAATTTTGGAGAAATCCTTCACAAATCTCATATAATAGCTAGCTAAACCTAGAAAACTCCTGACTTCTATCATTATCGTCGGCCTTGGCCATTCTATAATGGCTTCTATCTTCTTGGGATCCACTTGTTTGTCATCTCTAAACACCATGTGGCCTAAAAATGCCACTTGATCCAACCAAAATTCATAAAATTCACATTTAGAGAATTTGGCATATAGCTGAGGCTCTCTCAAAGTCTAAAGCACCATCCTTAAATGCATGATATGCTTGGCTTCACTCCTCGAATATACCAAGATATCAACGTCATATATGGGTGGATGGACTGCATGAACCAGTCATGAGCTGTAGCCTAAACAGATAGCTCTACCACCATAATCCTCTACTAGTCTATGTAGCTTGTCCGTGTCCTAGCCTCAATAGTATTAAGAAAATCCAATGCATCACTCATGCCATCAAAGGAAACTCTCCCTACTTTGGAGTACAATAATGCTACATCTACTTCGAACATCCCCTGATTCCTCTGCTGTAACATCAGCTGAACTAAAGGCATGGCTTAATTCAGAGCTATCAAGCCTTAGTTGATGCATGTTATACCAACTATAAAAACTACAGGATCAACCTCAGGAACTCTTTGTCCTGCATACTGTTCTTGTTCCTACATCTGAGTTGCTTCTACTTTAGGTCTGCCCTTACCCTTGCCCCTTCCTCTATGTAGGAGCATGGGGAGGAACCTCATCCTGAATGGACTATTCATCCTTATCATATGCTACTGCTGCAGTAGGAGCATCCTGTTCTCTCTTTCTTATTTTGAAAGAACAAAAATGAATGAGAATTTAAAACATAACACAGAAAGACATAGCACAAAATTCTAGGAACAAAGACAATAATTGACATTATTAGCCTAATTACTGTAGTAGTTCAAAAAAATCATAACTCAAAGACCATTAGAGCTAAAATAAAACATGAGCTATGATAGCAACTTTGTCATGACCCGAATTGAAAGGTACATGATCGGCACTAGGGAATGGGAATACATAAAGTACCCAAAACCCATAGTAAGCCTTAAAAAATTTTCATGAAATAGACATAGTACACTTAATAATAAACCGATAATAAATGCACAATATCAAATACATATAATAATATTCTTTAAATACAATAACATTTCAATTCAGAATACAAATAACACAAGTTCTTAGATAACTACTGTGATATATGGAATTTAATTATACAGTGCATATATTAGTCTAACATACATAATGCAGCCGGTGAAGAACGAATCGCATAAATAGAGCACACTAAGAAGCTGACTATGAGGTCCTAAAAAAATAGGTTGAGGGGAATCAAATCTCACTGAGTGAATTAATTTTATAAAATGCATGTTGGTTTATAAAAAAATTTGTTAAAACCTCTTTTAAAATAAGAGTAAAGTAAATAATTATAATCATTAAAATCTTTTACTTTTTATAAAAATATTTAAATAAAATCTATTTATAACTCTTAAATCAATTTAATATAAAATCCCTATAAGAAAATATGTAAAATAATTATTTTGATAGAAAGCCTGGTCGAACACCTAAACTATTAATCTAATAGCCTTTTGGCTCTCTTTAATCCATATGACTACTATCCCAAGAGCAAGCTCAACTAAGTTACTACCACAATCATTTCACCTATTCCATATTGATGTCCCGAGAGCAAGTTGAACTAAGTTACATCCTTTTATTTGACTCAAGAGCACTAGCTCCACTGAGCTTTAACCATTTACTCTAGCCTGAGAGCACATGCTCCATTGAGCCTATTTCATAATTTAAACATATATTGAGATCTTACCTGTGTGCACGTAGTCCTAGTGACACCCACTAAGTAGTACATTCTACCATTATCTCCAAATCAATTTAAATTATAAATAAATAAATCATTAAATAATGAATAATTAAATGATTAAATAATAATCAAATAAAACATCACAAAATAATTTCCTTTAAACATGCTTTCAATTTCTACTCGCAAATATAGAAGAAATGATCATGCATATGGCAATATAAATAAATTCATAAATTAGTCATACAATCATGTCTTTATTATATTCAATTATTTGAAAATATACTAAAAACTCATGCAACACACATTTCATAAAATTAACTAACATGTTGAGCATGTTGGGCAATGCTTTCTTTGCTACCCAAGGGCTACTACTCAAATTCCAGAGTTCTCTAAAATAAATAATATTTTTTAAAATATGATTGTAAAATTAAATAAATAAATTCATGAAAATTCTTGGAATTATGAAAACCCTAGAAATGAGGAAACTGACTTAACCAAAGACACAACTAAAACCAAAAATTCGACATATAGAGATGTTACATTTTATGAGAAATCTACCAAAATTTTGGTAGAATCTCCTTTGTAAAACAGATATTTCTCTACTAAATGTAGAGTCATTCCTGCATGAAAATACACTTTGAATATTCACACGAACACCAGTCTCAGGTTGGGCCCCCGAACTGCATTAAATCCCCAATCAAAAACCACAATTTAGATAAATGATAAAATAATATAATTTTCTTTAAAATCACCAAAAATCATAAAATCTCATTTAAATACCACAAATTCATTTATTTCCATAACGAAATGTAAAAAATATTTATTTTCCAATAAATACTAAAATTCTAGATTATGTTTAAATTTTTATCAGTAAACATACTTAATTCAAATTTTACAATTAAATAAAATTAATTGCAAATAACCATTTAAATTATTTAAATATATCAAAAAATAACTTATTTAAGCTCAAAAACATTAAATAAGTTTATTATTCTATTATTTTCTGAAAAGTAATATTAATTAGCTAAAAATAGGAAATAAATTATTAAAATTATTTTAATACTATTATTACTCAAAATCTATCTAAAACATCATAATTATTAGCAGTTTACTTAAATTAACAAAAATTACTATTTTATATCAATTTTCCCAAAAATTTAATTTTGGCATAAACATTCAAAAATTTATAATAAAAATTCAGTGCATAATTTCAATAAATTTCCTTAATGAAGATTAATCTACATAATTAATAGAATTTAATAAAAATAAAAAAAATTGAACCCAGGACTGCGTGAACTGTTGTAATATCCCGTTTTTTTAAAAATATTTTTACACTGTACCGGGATATGCAGTGTTAATAATTTATGTATATTATATGATATTTTTATGAGTTGATATGTATTTAAAACCTATTTTAATTACTGTGTATTATTTTCAGTGTTTTACATAAAATTTTCCCGGGACTTGCATTTTCGGGGAAATTTTCACGTAAACAATGTATTATTAATTATTTTAAATGTATTTACGGACTTGCATGAACTCATACATATTTTTAAATTATTAAATAAAGCCTGTGTGTGTATATTTATTTAATTAGGGTTTATTATTTCCCTAATATTTTATTTAGTATTTAATTGTTTTATTGTTATTTAATTAATTTTATTTAGTATAAATTATTAAATTATTAATATTTTTATGTGTGTGGTGTATATTTGATGTGTGTAATTTAATATTATTTTAATATATAGTATAAAGTATATATATATACATATATTTGTCAAAAATCAAAAAGTTTGGAAAATTACCATTTTGCCCCCGACTTCTTCTTCTTCCTCCCGATTCTTCCCTTCTCCATTTTCGGTCGCTGCCATGCCGTTTCTTCACCGTGGGTGTGCCGTCCGGTGTGCCACCGTTTTCCCCGACCAATTTCACCACCTGAGGAGGCCGTTTCCGGCGTCTGGAGATCGATTTTGGCCGGAGAAGCCGAAAATCGATCCACCGTCAATCACGTCGATTCCGGCCACCGTTTTCGACACCGCCGGTCTCTTTCTTCTCCTTGAGCTCCGGTGAGTGTGATTCTAGCTTTGGTTTGAGCTAAAATGGTCTAGAATTGCTTAGGTTTCGATTTTGTCAATTTCGGCCTATTAGGGTTTTTGATTTTTTTGAACTTCGAATTGGTTGATTCATGAAAACTTCCTTCACAAATGTTGTTCCTAGTAGCTTAATCTACACGTATGAATTTTTGTAGAATTTTTGGAGATTTTTTGGATTTTTGGGTATTTTTGAATATTTTAATATTATTTTCTAATTTTCGGATATTAATTATTTAAATTATGAAATTTGAGTTTATGGTTGAATTAGGTGTTGAAATGAATTATAGGAATTTATTTGGAATTTTTATGAATTTCTAAGTATTTATTTTGAATTATTGAAGTTTATGGAATTTTGGAAAAATTAGGTTAAATGTGTTTTAAATTGAATTTAATTGGTTAATTGAGTTTAATTATTAATATTATTGATAAATATGTTGATAAAATTAATTTTGGATAATTGTATGATTTTTTGGTGAATTTTTGAAGTAATTTAAGTATATTTATATATATAGGGTATTTTGGTAATTTTACCCTAAATTGTCAAAAAATGTAATTTAATTGGTTTTAATAGTTATTTAAGGTATAAAAATGATTTCTACAAAATATTTGGTATTTTTAACTAATTAAAACTATTTTTCGTGAATTATTTTCAATTATATATATAATATACGGTTTTTCTAATAAAATGAGTTTTAATCGGTTTTTACAGTGTTTTAAGGTTAATTATGTAATTTTTACCTATGAGATGTATTACTATGTTGTGAGGATATTTTTGGTATATCTGGAATATGTTATGTGTTTGTGGACCCCGGTCGGTGGACTGTAGTTTGGAGTCCGACCGTGGGATTTTGATTGTGTTGAGCCTATTTTTCGAAGTGTGTTTCTTTGCAGGGTCAGCTCTACTCTTTTGAGTAGAGAGATGTCCGTTTTACAGGGGAGGTTCTGCCGGATTTTTGATAGAATTCTCGTAAAACGTGATGTCCAGTCGAACCCTAATTTCTGATTCTGTGTTAAATACTCTAGATTGAATTCTAGGATTTCTACTAGGGTTATTCTGATATCGGTTATTTATTTCTTGTTTAGTTGCGCCGAGATCGAGGGCTAGTGGACCAGGCCCGTCGGACTTGTCTCGTGGAGCGCATTAGGTGAGTTACTATACTATATATATATGCTTAGGATGCATGATTTAGAAATGCATGTTTTATGTTGATTAAATATGCATAAATAATTTGATTATTTCTTAAGTTTATATTAAGTATATTTTTGGTTTATTTTTGGTATATATTAAATTGTATGCATGTTTTGTAAATAAAATATATTTAAAATGTTTTTAAATATATTTCTAGCTTAAGTTATAATTTGATTGAATTCATTTGATATATATATACTCGAAATATACCTGGTTTATGTTTGGTATATTTTCGGTATATATTGTTGTTTTATTTAAATTCATGCATCATTTAATTGTGAATGAATGTTTTACATTATTAATGATGAAGGATATCAATAGAACGTGCTACCTAGTGGGCAGCACTAGGACCGAGTACGTACCGGTATGCCTATAGCTTTAGGCTATATTACTAACTATTTGCGGATATTGATTTGATATGATTATTTGATATGTGAGATGTGGTTTGGGTGTGATTGCTGGAGCTCGGTTGACCAAGTGTCTCGGGGCCAATCACACTGGCAGTCAGACTGCTGGAGCTCGGTTGACTTAGTGTCTCGGGGCCAGTCTACTGTCCATATGGATTAAGTGGATATATTTGGAATAAGTGAGCATGTATGGCTTGAGTGTTGTTTAACACTATTTTCTGAGGTTACGATATTCTAGGGTTCTATGTGATCCTTCATAAACTGGGATTTTTCAGTAAAATATATAAAAATGATTTTTCTGCATCTATATGAATTTGCCTGTATATATACATATTATATATATACTGTTGACTGTATGCATTATCACTTAGTGTGTATGTATATATATTATAGTAATTCACTCAGTGAGGTCTGACTCCCCTCCGTTGACTATTTTTCAGGAGAGTCAACTTCTTCAGACCTCAGTAGCAGGTCGATACGCCGGATTTCTTCCGCCCCGGCTTCTTTATGTAAATTGTCTACTTGAGTCTTATTTATTTTATCTAGACACTGCAGTAGTTGTGAATTAAAGTATTGGATTTCATGTACTTTATTTTAAAGAGATGTATTATATTGAAACTGGATTTGTATTAAAAGGAAGATTATATATCTATGTGATGAGTTTTGAATTAAATCCAGTTGATATGGATGATATTATGATATTATGATTTTATTTTCCGCTGCATATTATACTGTTATTATTGTTATGGCATGATTTATTTTATTTTTAGGCTTGCTACGGGTTCCGGATTCGAAAGAATTCCCGTTCCCTAGCGCCGGTCATGGCCCCTGTTTTGGGTCGTGACAACTGTACTGGAGGCCCAAAAAATTTTAATTTTTTAAAAATTATAGAAAAATCAAGAAAAATCATAAACGGATAGTTCATGACCTCAATTTAACTAATTTAAACTTAATTTAACATAAATCAACCAAAAATAAGCTCAATTTCACAAGTTAACATGAAAGTCTATAATATAATTTCTCAAAATCGAGGTTGAATTTAGTGGTGATTGGATTAACTTGGGGGAATTAAAGAAGCCCAAGAGGAGAGGAAGAGATTGAGCTATCAAGCTTAGCATGAGATGATCAGAATCCTCACTGGCGATCAAAGGAAGAATTCGGTCAATAGAAGAAACTGAGAAAGGAAGAGAAAGAATATAGGAAGAGGAGCTGATGGTTGCTAGTGGTGGCATGGTGATGTGTATGGTGGTTGTCGATGGTTGCGGTCGTGACAGGGGTAGCTATGGCGGAAGCATAAAAGGAAAGAAAGAAAAAATAATGAGGAAGGAAAAAGAATTGCCCGAAAAATTTGATGTTGTCCAC